>CM054141.1:70428925-70461425 GCA_028751875.1 Rapana venosa
TTTCTCTTTCTGGTTTGTCTTGTTCCTGGGTGTTTTTTTTCATATCCCTTTGCCCTTTTCTCGAAGCGATTGTTTATTGTTATTGATTTCCTTATTTATTCTTTTATTTCGAGGACAATGGAATAAGCACTCTTGTGATTTTTTTACATCCAGTCCCCGTGTGTATGCAGTTTTGTCAGTTTTGTCATCCGCTCCCACCGAGACACAATGGCCTACTCTTCCGAAAAGCGGAACAGGTTTTAACGAGTGTGCAAGATGTTCTGCGTGCACTCGCTTACGTGACCTCAGCTTACAGTCTCATCCGAAGGACTTTTTAGGCGGAGTGCAGTCGGCACTGACGTTAACTCCAAGGGAAAATATCCTTTTGAACGGGATTCGAACCCGGGTCAGATCACGAGCGCGATGTGCAAAGCTCTAACCAACCAGGCTATCTCGCCCCCCCCCCCCCCCCCACCCCCCCACCAACATATCTTATTCACCTCCTCTGCTCCCATAACCTCCTCCGGGGTCGTAGGGTCACTGCAGTGACGAAGGTTCCACAAGCTGGCTCACCATGTACAGAGGTATCAAGTCCTGGCCATGTCACCAACAACGCAGCAAGACTGTATTTTATTGACGATACCAGACAAAACTAACACTTTTCACACTCTTAATAAAAACTGCTTTTACACTGTGGAGAAACACTAGTGTTTGATTATTAACTTTTGTGACTTATATGTCAGGACTTTGCTTTCGAGACGAATTATAAAGCATAGATTTTTGTAACAGATTTACCGAAAATTTAACAAAAGTCAACTAAGGAAAACAAAAAACATTAAAGATAATGACATAATAGCAATACACACAGAGAAAAAGAAGACACCGTAACAGATCACAAGATATGGATTACAGTACAATCTGTGCAGTTTCTTTACTGTTTATTTCCCCTTCCAATCTGTTGTGGGTCACAATGACCTCAGAGAAAGAGCGCTCACTTGCAGAGGCAGGTATCAAGAGTTCAGCAGCAGCAGCAGCTGCAGAGAGGAACAGAATGATGGCATGCAGACAGGCCAACATATAAATAGGAAGCAACAACATAAAAAGAAGATACATATGCACAGAGGCAGAAGCAGGCAAGTCACGTGGAAACTTTGGCACAGTGCATCAACACAGCAGAGAACCCCAGTGACCTACAGCCACACAGCACGGCGCCAACACAGCCACACAGCACGGCGCCAACACAGCCACACAGCACGGCGCCAACACAGCCACACAGCACGGCGCCAACACAGCCACACAGCACGGCGCCAACACAGCCACACAGCACGGCGCCAACACAGCCACACAGCACGGCGCCAACACAGCCACACAGCACGGCGCCAACACAGCCACACAGCACGGCGCCAACACAGCCACACAGCACGGCGCCAACACAGCCACACAGCACGGCGCCAACACAGCCACACAGCACGGCGCCAACACAGCCACACAGCACGGCGCCAACACAGCCACACAGCACGGCGCCAACACAGCCACACAGCACGGCGCCAACACAGCCACACAGCACGGCGCCAACACAGCCACACAGCACGGCGCCAACACAGCCACACAGCACGGCGCCAACACAGCCACACAGCACGGCGCCAACACAGCCACACAGCACGGCGCCAACACAGCCACACAGCACGGCGCCAACACAGCCACACAGCACGGCGCCAACACAGCCACACAGCACGGCGCCAACACAGCCACACAGCACGGCGCCAACACAGCCACACAGCACGGCGCCAACACAGCCACACAGCACGGCGCCAACACAGCCACACAGCACGGCGCCAACACAGCCACACAGCACGGCGCCAACACAGCCACACAGCACGGCGCCAACACAGCCACACAGCACGGCGCCAACACAGCCACACAGCACGGCGCCAACACAGCCACACAGCACGGCGCCAACACAGCCACACAGCACGGCGCCAACACAGCCAGCCCTGACACACTCAACACAGCCAACCCTGACACACTCAACACAGCCAGCCCTGACACACTCAACACAGCCACACAGCACGGCGCCAACACAGCCAACCCTGACACACTCAACACAGCCAACCCTGACACACTCAACACAGCCAACCCTGACACACTCAACACAGCCAACCCTGACACACTCAACACAGCCAACCTGACACACTCAACACAGCCAACCTGACACACTCATCACAGCCAACCCTGACACACTCAACACAGCCAACCATGACACACTCAACACAGCCAACCCTGACACACTCAACACAGCCAACCCTGACACACTCAACACAGCCAACCCTGACACACTCAACACAGCCAACCCTGACACACACTCAACACAGCCAACCCTGACACACTCAACATAGCCAACCCTGACACACTCAACACAGCCAACCCTGACACACTCTACACAGCCAACCCTGACACACAGCCAACCCTGACACACTCAACACAGTTAACCATGACACACTCAACACCGCCAACCCTGACACACTCAACACCGCCAACCCTGACACACTCAACACAGCCAACCCTGACACACTCAACACAGCCAACCCTGACACACTCAACACAGCCAACCCTGACACACTCAACACAGCCAACCCTGACACACTCAACACAGCCAACCCTGACACACAGCCAGCCCTGACACACTCAACACAGTCAACCCTGACACACTCAACACAACCAACCCTGACACACACTCAACACAACCAACCCTGACACACTCAACACAGCCAACCTGACACACTCAACACACCCAACCCTGACACACACTCAACACAGCCAACCCTGACACACTCAACATAGCCAACCCTGACACACTCAACACAGCCAACCCTGACACACTCTACACAGCCAACCCTGACACACAGCCAACCCTGACACACTCAACACAGTTAACCATGACACACTCAACACCGCCAACCCTGACACACTCAACACCGCCAACCCTAACACACTCAACACAGCCAACCCTGACACACTCAACACAGCCAACCCTGACACACTCAACACAGCCAACCCTGACACACACTCAACACAGCCAACCCTGACACACAGCCAACCCTGACACACATCCAACCCTGACACACTCAACACAGCCAACCCTGACACACAGCCAACCCTGACACACAGCCAACCCTGACACACAGCCATCCCTGACACACAGCCATCCCTGACACACTCAACACAGCCAACCCTGACACACTCAACACATCCAATCCTGACACACTCAACACAGCCAATCCTGACACACTCAACACAGCCAACCCTGACACACTCAACACAGCCAATCCTGACACACTCAACACAGCCATCCCTGACACACTCAACACAGCCAATCCTGACACACTCAACCCTGACACACTCAACACAGCCAACCCTGACACACTCAACACAGCCATCCCTGACACACTCAACACAGCCAACCCTGACACACAGCCATCCCTGACACACAGCCAACCATGACACACAACCAGCCCTGACACATAGCCAACCCTGACACACAGCCAACCCTGACACACAGCCAACCCTGACACAACACAGCCAACCCTGACACACAGCCAACCCTGACACACAGCCAACCCTGACACACAGCCAGCCCTGACAGCCACAGTCACAAAGCAGCCCTATGCTAACACACAGCAGACACAGTGTACATACGGTGGTTGAAGATCTGGGATGAGACTATTATGATAAATCAAAATGATAATGAGGATACGTGGCCTGGTTATTTATCTGTTTATTCGTTTATTTATTTATTCGTTGTTTGCTGACACTCTGTGTTTTATCTCTTCACGTGTCATCAATCTAGTTCTCTCTCTTGGTCTACGACTCTCTCTCTCTCTCTCTCTCTCTGTCTCTCTGTCTCTGTCTCTCTCTCTCTCTCTCTCTCTCTCCCTCTCTCTCTCTCTCTCTCTCTCTCTCCCTTGGGGTCAGGATAGCCTGGCGGTTAGAGTGATGCATTCGTGATCTGCTGACCCGGGTTCGAATCTCGTTCAACAGGATTGTCCCTCTGGAGTTAACATCAGTGCCGACTCCACTCTCCCCTAAAGTCCTTCGAATAAGACTATAAACCGAGGTCCTGTGTGCGAACGCACGCAGAACATCTTGCGTACACGTTAAAACCCGATTCGCTTTTCGGGAGAGTAGGCCATTGTGGGCCGGTGGAAACGGATGACAAAATTTACACAACTGCATACACACGGGGAATGGGTGTAAAAAAGCACATGAGTGCTTATTCCATTATCCTCGAAATAAAAGAATAAATCTCTCTCTCTGTCTCTCTTCTTCTTCCTCTTCTTCTTCTTCTTCTTCTTCTTCTTCTTCTTCTTCTTCTTCTTCTTTTATCAGTCTGTTTGCTTTCTGTCCATGTGTCTGCCTGTCTATCCATCCATCCATCAAACCATCAGGTACCTGTTTGTCTGGCTGGCTGGCTGGCTGGCTGGCTAGCTGTGCTTGTCTGCATGTCTGTCTGTCTGTCTGTCTGTCTGTCTGTCTGTCTACCTCTGTACATGTTTTAACAGCTTCTCTATCCATGCATGCAACATGCAGCCACTTAGGTCAGCCGGAAGACTGAACCATAAGTCCAGCACAAGAGGATGTCGATAGTCACTTTACGTAAAACAGCCTCGCATCACAGACCCAAAGTTTTCTCTGAATTAAACAGAAAAGACATTTATAACAATAACATAGCAATACCAATAACAACAACGATAACATCGACAACAACAATGATAATAACAGCAGTAATAGTAATAACAACTGAAACACCTCCACCACCACCAACACCAACAGAAACAGCAACTTTAATGTAAGAGTACTCAGACAGCAAGCCCGGGGACAAAGCAGAAAGGCTGGCTGGCTGTAAGACCTGATGAGATCAACAGTGTGAGACTGCGCTGTACCGTAACAGCAGTCACCATGTGTGTATACACACATTACACACCCAACACTACGCCACAACCACGCATGGGGGAATAATGATAGCAAGGACGTAGAAAGGGAAGATGGGGAAAAGGATGCTAATGATAAAGATGGTGGAGGCGGGGATAGGAGGTGGGGGGGGGGGGGTGGTGAGAGAGAGAGGAGAGAGGGAGTGTTTTAGCATTCCCAAGGTAAGAGGTGTGTATGGGAAGAAGTTTGGGAGGAAATTGAAAGGTGCCAGAGTGCATGGAGAATGTGTGTGTGCATGTGTGTGTGAGTGCATGCGTGTGTGTGTGTGTGTGTGTGTGTGTGTGTGGCGCGCGTGGGTGTGGTGTGTTGTGTGTGTGTGTGTGTTGTGTTGTGGATGGCGTACATGCGTGTACTCTGTGTTCACGAGTCTGTGTTCATACATGCATGCATGCATGTGTGTGTGCGTGCGTGCGCGTGTCTGTGTGTGTTTGTGTGTATGTGTGTATTGTGAGCAGTGTTGTGTGTGTATGCGTGCGCGAGTGTGTGTGTGTGTGTGTGTGCGTGTGTGTGTCTGTGTGTGTGTGTGTGTGTGTGTTTATGCATCAATAATACTGCCTACAACTGTTTTTTTCTGCGTGCAACCTACGTAATACAACACAACAAGTATCATTCCATCACCTCCTCTGTTTTCCAGCCCTGACCTCACTCTAACAAAATGTGGCTTCACATTTCTTTCTTCTACTTCCTGCCGAAAGTGGGTTTATTCACCGATTAATGTCCTCCCTTTACATCCCCCTCTCACTCCCCTACCTTTAATCTGTATAGACATACAAACAAGTATGCACCACTGGGTGGTCCAGGGAAAGAAGAGAGTGAGAAAGACAAGGGATTGCACATGCCTGGAGGAAAATGAAGGAGAGTGGAAAGTGAAATGAAGAGCAATGTCTAGGAACTGGCATCCGTCCCGAAGTGAAGCAAATCGCGCGAAACACTGTAGGATTCTAGTGACACTGAGACAAGGGGCACTGCATGCGTGGAAGCAAATGAAAAGAGTGGAAACTGAAATGAAGAGGAATGTCTAGGAACTGGCATCCGTCCCGAAGTGAAGCTAGTCGCGCGAAACACTGTAGGATTGTAGTGACACTGACAGGGGATTCCCACAGACAGCGCAGCACACAGCTCTTCAGAAGACACCAAGTGCAGCAGCAGCAGCAGCAGCAGCAGCAGCAGCAGCAACAAGCGGTTCAGACATGGACGATGCCTCTCTTGCCTTGTAGGAGCAGCGCAGCCAGGTTTGCTCCGAATTCATGGAACCATTCTGACTTGTGTTAGAGAAGAAGTGGGAAGACTGCCAGTACATCTGTTACTCTGTGTGTGACAATCATACCTAACGTTAACATCTGCTCTCTCTCTGATTACGTACTGTTTAGCTCTGTCTTTTGCATCTTTCTCTATCTCTTTGAATATCTTTTATTGTCTGTTGTTGTTTTTTGTCTGTCTGTTTTTCTGTCTGTCTTTCTGTCTATCTGTCTCTCTCTCTCTCCTCTCTCTCTCTCTCTCTCTTTCTCTCTGTCTCTCTCTATCTTACTGTCTATCTCTATCTCTATCTCTCTGTCTCTGTCTGTCTCTCTCTCTCTGTCTCTCTCTCTCTCTCTTCTCTCTCTCTGTCTCTGTCTGTCTGTCTCCCATCTTACTGATCTCTATTTCTCTCTGTCTGTCTCTATCTGTGTCTGTCTGTCTGCCTCTCTCTCTCTCTCATCTCTACTCTCTCTCTCTCTCATCTCTCTCTCTCTCTCTCTTCTGTCTCTCTCTTAGATAATACTCAAAGAAACTTGACACCAAAGGTTTCTCATAACGATGAAAGAAACACATCTACAATTTTCACAACTCAATTTGTATCAAGATTAAAGATTAAAAGTGACGGATGTGTAATTGCCTTTACTGATTCTTCAAATGTCTATTTCATGTTAGATTTCCTGATTTATGCTATGTGTGTGTGTGTGTGTGTGTGTGTGTGTGTGTGTGTGTGTGTGTGTGTGTGTGTGTGTGTGTGTGTGTGTGTTTTGTGTGTTTGTGTGTGTGTGTGTGTGTGTTTGGTAAAATGCTATCAAAACCGAGCAAAGAGCACAGCCATTACTGCAGGGATTTGTTGTATTACTATTGTTGATTCTTAGATACACTTGGACAGGCACACTAATAAATAAAAAAAACCAACTCCTCCATCACTACAAACATCACCTCCACCACCCACCACCCATGCCAGATTCCCAAACTGTCATTCATCTCTCTTTACTCTTCTTCTCTTTTGCTGACTTCATCTGGAACTTGTCCAGAAACAGACAGACAGACAGACAGCAGCACAAATCGTGTGCAGAGACAGATAGCAGAAGCAGCAGCAGCACATAGTCCTGTGCAGAGACAGACAGTCGGACAGACAGACAGACAGACAGACAGACACTAGAGGCAGCAGCACACCGTCTTCCTCACAGCCCCAGTGCTGCTCACCTCTGGCCGACAGTCTGAAGACAGGCAGACTGCTTTCCTTAGCATGCAGGATGGAAAACTCTTCACACAGCTATAAATATACAGGCAACCACCCCCCCCCCCCCCACCAGACAAGAGAGAGAGGGGGGGGGAGCGAGACAGAGAAGTAGACAGACAGACAAAACCACATAGACAGAGAGAAGGATGCAAGCAGACACAAAAGTTGACAAAGATGAAAAGATAATCATGAAAAAAGGAGTGAATGTTTCAACGAAACAGAGCACAGAGAGGGAAATGAAATCAATATGATTTTAGAATTCCTCTTCATATTATTTCTGCTTTGTCTGAACAATATAGAGATCCTTTGTTTTTGTTTGGATTTTTTCGGGTTTTTTGTTGTTGTTTGTTTGTCTGATTTTGGTTTGTTTGGTTTTTTCCTATTGTTCTGTTTTGTTTGTTGTTTGATTGTTTGTTGATTCTGCTTTGTTCATTTGTTTGTTGTTTTTTCAATTCCCATAATAACACTACTGCTTTTATCTCTCAAAACATCAGTTAACTTTTCTATCTCTTTCCTTTTACGGTGTTGGGGGGCTGGTTTTTTATTTATATTTTTGATTGTCTTTTTTACTTTTATTCTTTCATCTCGGCTCTCTTTGACATCATTTTATATGACATTTTGGATATATATGCATGCATCTGTTGCCATTTTGCCAATAAGGAAGCGAGTAGTTGTTTTTTTACTCTAACGGGAAACACTCTTTTTTCGCATGTTCTTAGATATTGTTCTTACCCCAAACAGAAACACACAGTATTGATCGTTGATTTTTTATTATTGATTTAATGACTTTATGTTTGGAACAATTCTATCAAATAGGTTTGTTTTAACTCTTCACTTCAAGTTTGTTCAAGACTATACAGATGGAAGATAGAGAAACGGTTCTGAAGAGACACAGATGATAACAGCGCACACAGGAGAAAAGAACGGTACAGTGACAAAACACAGGAGATAAGCTACATTGTGGTCTGTGCATTGTGGTCTGTGTATTGTGGTCTGTGCATTGTAGTCTGTGTATTGTGGTCTGTGCATTGTAGTCTGTGTGTTGTTGTCTGTGTAGTATAGTCTGTGTAGTATAGTCTGTACATTGTAGTCTGTGCATTGTAGTCTGTGTAGTATAGTCTGTGTATTGTAGTCTGTGCATTGTGGTCCGTGATTGTGTCTGTGCATTGTGGTCTGTGCATTGTGTCTGTGTATTGTGGTCTGTGCATTATTGTCTTGTATTGTGGTCTGCGCATTGTGGTCTGTGCATTGTGGTCTGTGTATTGTAGTCTGTGCATTGTGGTCTTTGCATTGTGGTCTGTGTATTGTAGTCTGTGTAGTATAGTCTGTGCATTGTGGGCTGTGCATTGTGGTCTGTGCATTGTGGTCTGTGTAGTATAGTCTGTGCATTGTGGTCTGTGTATTGTGATCTGTGCATTGTGGTCTGTGCATTGTGGTCTGTGCATTGTGGTCTGTGTATTGTGGTCTGTGCATTGTAGTCTGTGCATTGTGGTCTGTGTATTGTTGTCTGTGCATTGTGGTCTGTGCATTGTGGTCTGTGTATTGTGGTCTGTGTATTGTAATATTGTAGTTTGTGCATTGTGGTCTGTGCATTGTGGTCTGTGCATTGTAATTGTAATCTGTGTATTGTGGTCTGTGCATTGTGGTCTGTGCATTGTGGTCTGTGTACTGTAGTCTGTGCATTGTTGTCTGTGCATTGTTGTCTGTGCATTGTGGTCTGTGCATTGTAGTAATAATAATGTATGGAACTTATATAGCGCTGAATCTTGTAAAGCAACAAATCATAGTCTGTGCACTTCCTTTCCAGGTTAAAGGTTATGTCATCTTCTAATCTGCTGCGGGTCACGCTACCCATAGAGAAAAGAAATGCTCTGTTACAGACACAGCGATTAACGAGTGCAGCAGGGGAGAGGGTGGCACACAGACAGACAAGACAACAAAGGTTGAAAAGCAGAGACAGACAGACAGACATACAGACAGACAGAGACAGACAGACAGACAGACAGATAGATAGATAGATAGATAGATAGATATGACGACAGATAGATAGATAGATAGATAGATAGATAGATAGATAGTTTAGATAGATAGATAGATAGATAGATAGATAGATAGATAGATAGATAGATAGATAGATAGATAGATAGATAGATAGATAGATAGATAGATAGACAGACAGACAGAGATAGACAGATACAGAAAGAACTGGAACTCGAAAGAGTAAGAAAACAAACAAACAAAAATTCCAGCGAGTCAGACGGCAAAGCAGAAAAAAGATAAGAGACGTGATGAAATCACCAGTGTGGGATTCTATTTTACGGTGTAACGTCAGTCACCGTGTGTATATACACATTACACACCCAACACTAGGCCACAACCATGGATTGGGGAATGACAGAAGGGAAGCATGGATGGAAGGTGAAGAAGAAGCGGATGCTAAGATGGGAAAGGGGGAACAGGGAAGGAGGTGATGTGGAGGCATACAGAGGTGAGAGGAAGTGTTTTCAGCAGTTCCACGGGAAAGGGGGAACAGGGAAGGAGGTGATGTGGAGGCATACAGAGGGGAGAGGAAGTGTTTTCAGAAGTTCCACGGGAAAAGGTGGGTATGGGGAAGTCGTTTGGGGGAATGGGGGTGGATAGAGGGTTCCAGAGTGCATGAGAATGTGTGTGTGTGTGTGTGTGTGCTGTGTTGTTGTGTGCGTTAAGTTTGTGTGTGTATTGTGTTGTGTGCTGGCCTGTGTGTGTGTGGTGTGTGGTGTGTATTGTGTTGTGTGTGTGTGTGTGTGTGTCTGTGGTGTGTTGTGTGTGCGCGCGGTTTCTGCAATGATAAAACTGCCAAATATTTGTTGGCATGCCTTACAAAGTTGTTGTTTTTTAAACTTGCCAGTTCCTTTATTTTTGTGCCTTGATCTCAGAGAGGCGAAAAGTAACTTCATAATTATTGGGTTCTTCCACTTCTCCACTAAAGTAAACCCCTGTCATCATTCATTTTATCCCCTTCCTCTCTTTCCCTCATTTTCTTTCACCTATAAAGGATTAAAGGGGGTACTACAGCCTAGTGGTCAGAACATTGTGTTCGTGATTTGATGGTCCAGTTCAAGCCACCACGAGACACTCAGGGAGTTTAGCTAGAGTTAACATCAGTCCTAATTCCACTTCCCTGAAAGTCCTTTAGATGAGACTATAAACCAAGGCCCCATGTGTGAATGGGAAGAGTAGGCCATTCATCATCATCATCATCAGCCATTACACCCAGCGGTGTGTAGGGCAGCAACAAAGCGCTTCCACTCCTGCCTATCCTGGGCTAACCTAGTCACTGATCTCCAAGAGTGCTGCTGCATGGCCTTCATCTCACTTTCTACAGTCCTCCTTCACGTTGCTTTTGGTCTTCCTTTCTTTCTCCTTCCTTCTGCGGTCCAGTGCAATGCTGTTCTTGTGATTGACTGTGGGTCTCTTCGGAGGATGTGCCATTCATACCGTTAAAAAACAGATGACAATTTTTTTTTAACTTATGCAGTCGTGTGTTTAGACATCCTCCCTGAAGTCAGAATGCGGCTACCTTCACGGTGGGCAAAAACGGCTGCAGACCCATAAATCTGACCATTGGTGGAGCTGGGAGCTCTAGCTGAGGGTCGACAAGGAACAGGGATAAAAACAGACAAGGTTTCTGGGGGGTCCAGCAACGCATAGAGTAGGAAAGACAAGGGGCACTGCATGCGTGGAAGCAAATGAAGCAGAGTGGAAACTGAAGAGGAATGTCTAGGAAGTGGCATTACCCCATCCACCCCCCCCCCCCCGCCCCCCGAAGTGAAGCAAATCGTGCTAAACACTGTAGGATTCTAGTGACACTGACAGGGGATTCCCACAGACAGCGGCAGCACACAGCTCTTCAGAAGACAGCAGCAGCAGCAGCAGCAACAAGCGGTTCAGACATGGACCATGCCTTTCTTGTCCCGGGTGAGATGCGAGCTTTGCCATCATTCTGTTCAGGAATAGAGAGCGCTGTTGGGGGAAGATGTGGGAAGAGTGCCAACACATCAGTTCATGTGACTGGTCTTTATAGTTACTGCGTTTGTTCCTTCTGTTTGTGTACTGTTGATCTCTCCATCTTTTGCATTTTTGACATATATTTGAATCTTGTCTGTCTGTGTCTCTGTCTGTCTCTGTCCCTCTGTCTGTCTGTCTGACTGTCTGTCTGTCTGTCTGTCTTACTGTCTATCTGTCTGTTTGTCTCTATCTATCCATCTATCTATCCATCTATCTATCCGTCTATCCATCTATCTATCCATCTATCCATCTATATATCTATCTATCCATCCATTCATCCATCTATCTATCTATCCACCCACCTATCTATCTATCTATCCATCTATCTATCTATATATCTATCTATCCATAAATCTATCTATCTATCCATCTATCTATCTATTCATCTATCTATCCATAAATCTATCTATCTATCCATCTATCTATCTATCTATCTATTTGTCTGTCTGTCTGTCTGTCTGCATGTCTGTCTGCCTGTCTGTCTTCTGATCTCTGAGTCCCTGATCAGGGCAAGGGCCGGATGAAAAGAAGAATGTGAATGTTTATTTGTAATTCTTGAAAAATAAAGATTATTCATTCGTCCATTCTCTCTCTGTGTCTGTCTCTGTCTCTGTCTCTCTGTCTCTGTCTCTATCTCTCGGTCTGTCTCTCTGTCTCTCTGTCTCTGTCTCTACCTCTCTCTCTCTGTCTATCTGTGTGTCTTTTCTTTCTATGTATGTCTCTCTGTTTCTCTCGTTCTCGCTCTCTTCCGCTGTATGTTTGCCTGTCTCTGTGTCTGTCTGTCTTATCTCACTCTCTGTAGTTGATGCACACCCTTAACTGTCCAAAAGTCCGTCATAAAAACTGATTCGTTGTGGTTATGCACTGTGGCTGTTACAGCTAGTATGTCTGATCAAACTACATTCTTGGACAGGTAAAGAGCTCTTTGTGTGCTCCTGAATTCATCCCAGACAGACACAGTTAGCATTGTAAGGAGTTACGATGTCGTTATGAATGCACAGGCAGACAGACAGGTCACCATCTGTCGGACGATCACGCTGGCAGGCAGATGTATAATTATTTATGTATACAGCGGGAGAAGGAGCTGCACTGACAGGCAGATGCAGGGGTCATGAACCACAGATCTGATCTGCATACATGTGTATGACTGCATGTCACAGTGACAGGCAGTGGGGTCAGAGGCCTCTGCCATTGTTTTCTATGGTGGCCTCTGCTGAATTATCAAGCTGTGTAGGATGTGCTTGCTTTCTTGTCAGAGAGGCTCGGGTTTCAAGATAAGCTGAATACTCTCTCTCTCTCTCTCTCTCTCTCTCTCTCTCTCTCTCTCTCTCTCTCTCCCTCTCTCTCTCTCTCTCTCTCTCTCTCTCTCTCTCTCTCTCTCTCTCTCTCTCTCTCAGGCTGATACTATTTTAAAAGAAAATGGTCTTAACCATTCAGCTATAGCACCGGTCATACTGTTTTGGAGAAATAGTTGGATAGATAGATAGATGGATGGACAGATAGATAGATGGATAGACAGATAGATAGATGGACAGATAGATAGATAGATATAGATAGATAGATAGATAGATAGATAGATAGATGGACAGGTAGATAGATAGATAGATAGATAGATAGATAGATAGATAGATAGATAGATAGATAGATAGATAGATAGATGGATAGATAGATGAATGGATAGATGAATGGATAGATAGATAGATATATAGATAGATAGATAGATAGATAGATAGATAGATAGATAGATAGATAGATGGATGGACGGATAGATAGATAGAATGATAGATAGATAGATAGATGGATAGATAGATTTATGGATATATATATAGATGGATAGATAGATAGATAGATAGATAGATAGGTAGGTGGATAGATAGATAGATAGATGGATGAATGAATGGATAGATAGATATATAGATATATAGATGGATAGATAGATAGATAGATAGATAGATTGATTGATAGATAGATAGATTTATGGATAGATAGATGAATAGATAGATAGATGGATAGATATATTTATAGATAGATAGATATATAGATAGATAGATGGATAGATAGATAGATAGATAGGTGGTTGGATAGATAGATAGATGGATGAATGGATGGATAGATAGATATATAGATGGATAGATAGATAGATGGATAGATGGATAGATAGAGGCAGACAGATAGACAGTAAGACAGACAGACAGACAGATAGATAGATAGATAGATAGATAGATAGATAGATAGACAGATAGACAGATAGATAGATAGATAGATAGATAGATAGATAGATAGATAGATAGATAGACAGATAGATAGATAGATAAATAGATAGATAGATAGACAGACAGACAGACAGTCAGATAGATAGATAGATAGACAGACAGACAGACAGACAGATAGATAGATAGATAGATAGATAGATACATAGATAGGTAGATAGATAGATAGATAGATAGATAGATAGGTAGATAGATAGATAGATAGATAGATAGACAATGACAATGACAAATTCTTTAATATCGGGGACAATGACTAAGCATCCATGTGCTTTTTTACATCCAGTCCCCGCCCTTAGGGATAACATCATACGATAATAAAGTAAACCCAATACCCATACACTCACACGGTAAAGGAAAAAATCACTCCCACAAAAAAGAAAAAAAGAAAGAAGCAATAACAACAAAAACAAAACAGAACAAACAAAACAAAAACACACAGACACACACCAAAAAAAAACAGCAAAAAAACCCAAAAGCAGAATAAAAACAAGGTAGGGGGGGGGGGGGTTACAACCAAAATGATCCCCACAATAAACTCCACAATATAAAGGAGAATAAACCATAAACGTCAACCAATTCATTGTACTTTTTATTATAGGGAACGCACCATCAATAGTAAACTACACAAAACAAATGTTATATAAGCAGACTTTAGGAGATTATGTGAAAGAGAGAGAGAGAGATTCTCACTGACATGTATTCATAATTAAAACATATAAAACTAAAAATTGTCAAATTGTTTTTCTTCAAAAGTAAAGGAGAAAGAATGAAAAAAATAACAATTAGAACAGTGTTGGTAAGAAAAGAAACGATAAACTCCTTTATCCATCAAATCCATGAACATGTGACAATGTTTCCTTAGGGGCACAGGAACAAATAAGGAAACCAAAATAGCAAACAAAATGATTAATTTATCCTCCCCCCCACCAAAAAAAAAATCCAAATCAAATCAAATCAACAAAAACATACTAAATACTCTCCCAAAACATTAACAAAAACATAGGCGAAACTATTAAAATAAAAAATGAGAGAGAGAGAATTCTGAACTCTGAAATCTGAATTCTGAAATAGTTTAATGGTGCATTGGCCTTAGCCCACAATACATCAAAAGGTAGTTTAAGGGGGGAGGGGTAAGCAACAGAGAAAGAGACAGAGACAGACACATACAGAGACAGACAGTAAACTTGCAAAACGTTATCTTCCTAACGCGCGCCCGCTTCAATTAACCCCCCAAGGCAAATTAGATTACAACGTGACTCCACCCTTCTCACCATCCAGCCGCCCCTTCCTTTACCTGAGGCAGTAAAACACGTGGAGATAGCGAGGGGCGGGGGGGGGGGGGGGCTTCAAAGGAATTCCTACCCCAGCATAAAGCCCTATGAGGTGACTGACTGACTGACTGACTATGCAAACAGTTTACTTCTCACGGAAATACTCTCTCTTGGGATGCTGCATTATGCCACTCCTGGCAGTTTCTGATGGAAAATCGCTTCATATTCGCAGTACACAGAATGCATGCTGGGTAGGCAGACGTCATCCACACTAGTGTGATTGAATGGTCTGCTCTTCACTAAAGATAAGGCGGTGGGGTTGGGGTGGGGGGTTGACGCATGCGCAAGATTTTTTGCATTACATTCACACATAAGTGGGATTTTGGTTTGGCTGAAACAGAACTGTTTCAGTCCCGTGTTAGAAACAATATTTTCTAGTTGGATGGTTTGTTGGTTGGTTGGTCGGTTGGTTAGTTAGTTAGTTAGTCGTATGTCTGTGTTTGTTTGTTTCTTAGTTGGTTTTTGCACGGACTTCTTTTCTTGTGATTTTCTTCTTTTTTTTTTGGCAAAAGGGGGTGTGGGGGGGGGGGGGGGGGGGGTGTTACACCTAGTATATGAGAGCAGTGCTTCTTTTTTGACGCGTTTTTCTTAAACTAGGATGGCAGAACATCTAAGTGGCACAATTAATACAAGATCAGGTGATTGATGAGAGATTTTCATGTTTTTGTTTAAGTAAAAAATGCAGGAAAACTCTTGTCTGTCGTGTCTTCAGTGTCAAAGTCCGCAGTGTGACGGGAACTGTAACAGATCCTTCAATCAAGGATAGAGCCCGCCATCTGCATGCAATGAGACCCTTAACATCACTGAGCCTTCCTCAGAGTTCTGTGCTTTAGTGGTGTGACGGATTATGTGGCAAGGAGAGAGAGAGAGGTTTTAGCTGTTTTGTTTTAGGAAACAAATGGATGGTAGAAAACCAAAACAAAAGTGTTAAAGAGGGGGAGGACAAATGTCACTGGGATCAGAATAGCGCAAATAGGGCAATAAAGCGCGCAGTTTATTGGAGGAAAACACAGGCAAAAAACAAACCGCCCACCCCATTCCAGTCATGTCGTTGTTTATAGGCCTACCCACCACAGAGGTCAGGTCACCTTGTTAACCTTCAAATCTCGGGTTAAGACTGTGCAATTATAGAACACACAAACGGAATTGAAAGCTAACTCAACTGTAAATCCTCGTATCAACGCCGTTTTTTTATCTTTTTAAAAATTTCATTTATTTCGAGGATAATGGAACAAGCACTCGCGTGCTTTTTTAAATCCAGTTCTCGTGTGTATGCAGTTTTGTACATTTTGTTATCCGTTCCCATCGGCACACAATGGCCTATTCCAAAAAGCGGGTTTTAACGTGTGCGCAAGATGCTCTGCGTGCATTCGCACACGGGACCTCGGTCTATAGTCTCATCCGAAGGACTTTTAGGGGGATTGGAGTCAGCACAGATATGAAATCCAGAGGAAAAGTCCTCTTCAACGAGATTCGGACCCGGGTCAGCAGATTACGAACGCAATGTGCATCACTCTAACCACCAGACTGTCCCATCCCCTGACCCTACCGGTCAGCCCTGACCAACCATACGGGTCAACCCAGGACGGTCACCGCGTTGTGGAAGAACTACACTATCCATTCCCTTCAAGTGATATGCAAAAAGAATATGTTGAGGTTGGTGAATATGAATTATGTATTTTTCATTTAATGAATAATGGCCTTTTCGCCTTTGATATTAGACTTTTTCATCAAGCAGGGTGCACACAAATTCTTAGGACAGTAAATAGCTGTAATTTTCTGTTTTTTTCAAATTAATCAAACGATATTTGTTGTATTTGATATTAATCAAACACGATATAACAAATAATGCTGCAACAGTGTTACTCCTTAACAGCAGAATTTCTCTCCCCTTGGGAAGCGGAAATGTAATGTGCAAGTGACGCAAATATGATGTCAAATCGGTTGTGATGGGTTTGGGTTTTTCTTATTTTGAAATGTAATCAGAAATTGTCATGAATAATTTTATAAGAATGGCTATGATTGAACATGACAGTAAAAAACTGAAATACTTGGAGCTTGGGAAAGCGTTCCATCAACTTGACATTGATTTTTCGGGTCCATGACACTTATGAGCCTGCGTTGTCGTTTGCTGTTGAGCACATTTGGTGTCATGGGGTCATAAGATAAAGATAATTCCAACATTCATCATCCCAAACTAGATTTCTGTAGAGCAAGCAATCTTTGAGAAAGCTACAATGTCATTTTCTGATCAAACACGAACAAACATGCACAAACATGAGCGGGCATGCACACACACACACACACCACCACCACCACCACACCACACTAAAAACACGCGCGCGCGCGCACGTACACATACACATACACTACACTACACTACACTAACTACACTACTCTACACTACACTACACTACACTACACTACACTACACTACACTACACTCATGGAAGGCAGTCAAAACTCTCTCACTATCCCAGGCAAGCTGGAACAGTACTACACTATACTACACTATACTACACTATACTACACTATACTACACTGCACTACACTACACTACACTGCACTACATTACACTACACTACACTGCACTACACTACACTGCACTACACTACAATACACTACACTATACTACACTATACTACACTGCACTACACTACACTACACTGCACTGCACTACACTACACTACACTACACTGCACTGCACTACACTACACTGCACTACACTACACTACACTGCACTACACTACACTGCACTACACTACACTGCACTACACTACACTACACTATACTACACTACACTACACTGCACTACACTACACTACAATATACTACACTACACTACTCTACACTGCACTGCACTACACTACTCTACACTACACTACAATATAATACAATATACTACACTACAATACACTACAATACACTACACTACACTGTACTACACTACACTACACTACAATACAACATACTACACTACACTGCACTACACTTTACTACACTTTAATACAATATACTACACTACACTACACTACACTACACTACACTACACTACACTACACTACACTGCACTGCACTACACTATACTACACTACACTACACTGCACTACAATACAATACAATATACTACACTACACTGCACTGCACTACGCTACGCTACACTACACACTACAATGAACTACTCTACACACGCTACACTACACTACGCTACACTACACTACACTACACTGCACTGCACTACACTACACTACACTACACTACACTACACTACTCTACACTGCACTGCACTACACTACTCTACACTACACTACACTACACTGCACTACACTACACTACACTGCACTACTCTACACTACGCTGCACTACACTACACTACACTGCACTGCACTACACTACACTACACTACACTGCACTACACTACACTACACTACACTGCACTACTCTACACTGCACTACACTACACTACACTGCACTACACTACGCTACACAACTCTACACTACACTGCACTACACTACTCTACACTACACTACACTGCACTACACTACACTACACTACACTACTCTACACTGCACTACTCTACACTGCACTACACTCACGAAAGCCAGACACAACCCTCTCCCTATTCCGATGGTTGGGAACAGTTTCAATTAACCTTACACCTTACACCTTACCCCTCAGCAGATAACACCTCAGCAGATAACACCATTCTCTTTCTCACGGTCCAGCACCCCTGGATCATGGAATGCTACTTACCCTTTCCCAACACAATGCTTGCTTACACCACGTAACCGCTTCCTGCCTCCATACAACACTCACACACACACACGTGCTGACTCTGCCATAAATTTCTGTCCACCCTCCCTTTCACCACCCCCTCCCCCCCCCCCTTCCCTCCCAGGGGATGTGAGAGGGGTCTGTTAAAATAAATAGCATCCCCGCCTTCTGGAAACTCTGTGCTCGTAGTTCCCTCTTTTCTATCCCTCTTTTTGTTTCACCCTGGTTCCTTTTTTCTTCCTGTGACCTCCTTCTTGTCTATGTGTTGCCTTCTTGGTCCATTCTCCCGCCTTTTTTCCTACAAAGGCTTTAAAAAAAATAACAACTCTCTCTCTCATGCCGAAGATGGATGCGCTGGGCCTGACTTGCCAGGCGCTTCACGGCAGCGTGACGCATTTTCGCTCATATGACAGACAACGATAGTTGCTGTCTGAGCGTTCCACGAAGACGACTGTCCACACCCAGGTGCTGACTGAGTCAGTTTGTTCGTTCCTCGGCTAGAGCTCCGAGGTTCACCAATGGTGAGATGTTGCGTATGTGACCGTTTTTAGCCCACCATGAAGGTAGCTGCATTCCAACTTCAGGGATGCATGCTGGGTATGTTCGTGTTTTCCTTAACTCACCGAACACTGACATGAACTACAAGATCTTTAACGTGCATGGTTTATCTTCTGCATGTGTGTGTGTGTATGTGTGTGTGTGTGTGTGTGTGTGTGTGTGTGTGTGTGTGTGTGTGTGTGTGTGTGTGTACACGAAGGGAATGAAGTCATTGCCGTGTGTGCATTTTGAATAAACTTGACCTGGAAGATCGTAATAATTCCTCCACCCTTAATTCACTAGACGCCGCAGAGATTGGAACCCACGACTTTGTGGACCTAGGTGTTTGAAGTCGAAAGGCCTTAACCACTGGGCTACAGCGTCTGTCTGACTGTGCCGTGCTGTGCCGTGCCATACCATGCTATGCCATAAATCCTTGGGCACAGACACACACACACAGGTGCTGACTGGGGAAATGAGCTGGCGTGGTGTGTTAGCAGCTCAGCAACATGCAATGCTACACGCCATGACTGATAACATGCCTGCCTGACTGCTGAGCGAGAGAGAAAGAGAGAGAGAGAGAGAGTCAGACAGACAGACAGACAGACACAGACAGACAGACAGAAAAGCAGACAGACAGACAGACAGGCAGACAGAGACAGAGAGGGGAGAGAGGGACAGAGGCAGACAGACAGTGAGGCAGACAGAGACAGACAGACAGACAGAAAGGTGGAGAGAGGGAAAGGGTGGAAGGAGAGAGAGAATCACAGACAGAGAAAGTGAAAGAGAGGTGGATGGAGGGAGAGGCTGAGAGGGAGAGAGAAACAGAAAGGAAAAAGCGAAGAGGGGAGACAGTTGGGGATAAAAGGAGAAACGGAGAGAGAGAGAGAGAGAGAGAGAGAGGGAGGGAGGAAGAGACGGAGACAGACAGAAAGAGAGAAAGATCTGTTCCATAATTATTTCTCATATGGTTTGGCACACCAGCAGAGGGTGTATCTAATCCTCTAGGTCGGGTTCCCCAGGTCAGAAGATGTGAGCAGCACAGTTTGAACACACACTAGACTTTGTGATGATAGATGATGCAATGCAGCCTGGAATGTGTCAGGGATTCCTTTACATTTCCTTCTTTCTTTTTTTTTCATTTCTCTCAAACATATGAAAAGCTTGTAGATGTGCTCTCTGATTGCTGGACAATATAATTATTCTATGAATGTGGAACTGAGACAATAGATAATTATCAGAAAAGTGGTTAAAAAAGGAATTACACCCAATGCACTCTGCGTGTGTGTGTGCGTGCGTGTATGTGTGTGTGTGTGCGCGCATATGTGTGTGCCTGCATTTGTGCATGCATACATGTATGGCTAAAATATCTCTACATGTATCATCACGAGCAAATGCATAATTTACTGGAACCTGAAAAGGAGAGACAGACAGACAGACACACAAACAAACAGAGACATCGAGAAACAGACAGGCAAAGAGAGACAGATAGACATGCAGAGAAAAGCAGGGGGTGAGAGAAAGGGGGTGGAGACAGACAGACAGAGAGACAGACAGAGATAGAGCGAGAAATAGGAAAAGAAAGACAGAAATATGCAGAGAAAAGTGGAAGATGAGAGAGACAGACAGACAGGCAGACAGACAGACAGACAGACAGACAGAGAGACAGACAGAGACACAGATAAAGACAAAGCCACACAGAAAGAGACAGTCAAGGGGAAGGCGAGACACAAAGATATGGGTGAGGGAGAGAGAAAGAGGACGACAGGAAGGAAAGGGTTGAAAGGGATGAAGGAACAACAAAGAAAGAAGGAAAGAAAGAAAGAAAGAAAGAAAGAAAGAGACGAACAAAGAAAGAAAGAAAGAAAGAAAGAAGAAATAAAAAGAAACAAACAAACAAAGAAAAGAAAGAAAGAAAGAAAGAGAGAGAGAGACAAAAGTGACTACACAAACACGAAAGAAAGAACCCCCAAAAGACAGAATGAAAAAGGCCGAAGGAAGCGGCAGGTGTGCAGTGCTACTGATGTTGCCGTGTTGCACTGCACACCTCGTTCCTTTCGCGGCAGCGGCCAGCTCTGCTTAATGGCTACACACCGGTATTAAAAAATCACTCTTTTCCTTCTGTTTTTCTATGTAGCTTTTATATTCATACCGCACGTACTAAGGCATACACAGAAATAAAAACCACTTTTTGTGAAAGACTAGCCTCTGACTCAAAACTCATGTGATTTTGAACAAATTTGGTAGGTTTGAATTTTTTTTTATTTTTCAGCAAACACTGTACCCCCTCAGTCCTTTGTCGTCTGCTAGCTTCCTTACCGCAATATGCATGCGCGGGGTCAACGCTGTAGGAATACAGGCAAACCTCATTTGATGGTTATTTCCAGCTTTCTCGTGACTACCTGGTATTGCTCTATGTCCTCAATCCAAAAAACAAGTACACAGTGCATCATTTCAGGCTTTAAAAAATCTGTGAAAATCACCAACATTTTTTTCCACTCGCACTCTATAGAACTTGACCCCCAAATTAATACCGGTGTGTAGCCAATATGAAGTGTTCCCCTGTCAAGCTGGCCTCACTGCAGCCAGGTGCCCTCACAGTAGTATAGCAGGCTTCACTCCGGGCATGCTTCTGTTTCTGTGTGGGGGTGGAGGGGGTAGTGGGGGGGTGTAAGTGGGTATGTAAGTGTGTGTGTGTGTGTGTAAGTGTGTGTGTGTGTAAGTGTGTGTGTGTGTAAGTGTGTGTGTTTGTAAGTGTGTGTGTAAGTGTGTGTGTGTGTGTGTAAGTGTGTGTGTAAGTGTGTGTGTGTGTGTGTGTGTGTGTGTGTGTGTGTGTGTGTGTGTGTGTGTGTAAGTGTGTGTGTTTGTAAGTGTGTGTGTGTGTTTGTAAGTGTGTGTGTGTGTGTGTGTAAGTGTGTGTGTGTAAGTGTGTGTGTAAGTGTGTGTGGTGTGTGTTTGTGTATGTCTGTTTGTGTCTGTGTGTGTCTTTGTGTCTCTGTCTGTTTGTCTGTCTGTCTGTCTGTCTCTCTCTCTCTCTCTCTCTCTCTCTCCTCTCTCTCTCTCTCTCTCTCTCTCTCTCTCTCTCTCTCTTTCTCTCTGTCTCTGCCTCTGTATCTCTCTCTCACCCCCCTCTCTCTATGTCTATCTCTCTCTGGCTGGCTGTCTGTCTGTCTGTTTGTCTCTCTGTCTGTCGGTTTATCTATCTATCGATCGATCGATCCACTCATCCATCCATCCATTCAACTATCCATCCATCCATCCATCCATCTATCGATCCATATCTCTCTCTCTCTCTCTCCTCTCTCTCTTCTCTCTCTCTCTCTCTCTCTCTCTCTCTCTCTGAGTGTCTCTTTTGCTATAGACTTTTTTCCTCACAACAGAAACAAAGGACAGAGGCTTCTCAAAACAAAAAAACACCCTAAAAATCTGTAAAACTGGCGCAAAAACGACCACCAAAAACTCAGACAAGATAAAAGCGAGGGCAGCAACTTTGGCATCGTTTTACTAATGGCTACATTGCCTGCAGTTGCTGTGAAGATACAGCAGCAACAGCGGCAGCAGCAACAACAGCAGCAACAATAACAATATCACTCAGTCAGCCCCACTGGGCAAACAAACAAGAATGCACGCCAAGAATAAACAAAAACAAAAACAAACATGTAACAGAAAGAAGAAAGGAAGAAGGAAAGAAGCACAAAACAAGAAAGAAAGAAGAAAGTGGGGACAAACTTGAGAAAAGGAAAGAACTGAGAAGTGATTTCAAACAAATGCGTGCGCACTCTCTCTCTCTCTCTCTCTCTCTCTCTCTCTCTCTCTCTCTCTCTCTCTCTCTCTCTCTCTCCTCTCTCTCTCTCTCTCTCTCTCTTTCTCTCTCATTCATACTCACACACACATACACACGCCCGTACGCATACACACGCACGCACGCACACACACGCACATGCACAGAAGACATGCAGACAGACAGCGACTGACACAGACAAACACACACACACAGGTGGAGACAGAAACAGAGAGACAGACAGAGAGACAGACAGACAGACACAGAAAGACAGACATTCAAACAGACAGGCAGATAGACAGACATACAGAGACAGACAGACGGAGAGAGACACAGACAGACAGATAGAGACAGACACACAGAGACAGAGAGACAAAGCTACCCACACACACAGGTACAGAAGAGACAAACAGAAACAAAACCACACACAGAGACAGTGACAAGCAGACAGCAAACACAGACATCAGACACAGACACAGACAGCAGACACAGACAACAGACACAGACAAAAAAAACAGCCAAAGCTGTTGGTCAAGAGGCTGACTGACTGACTGACTGACTGACCCTGTGTCCAGTTGCTGATGGAGATGTTGCCCAGGGCCCTGTTGATGATGTAGCCGTAGCGGGGGTCAGAGGTCAGCGAGTACAGGAGGCTGTCGTCTGGAGAGTCCCGGTCCTCCACGCTCAGCACCCGGGGTGTGATCTGGAACCCCAGGGTATCCCCACCCAGCTCCGACAACGTAGAGGCTCCCCGGTTGATGCTGACCTGAAAAGTAGAGTTGAACCGTTACGCAAACCAATCACCCACAGTGTAGTTTTCAGTGTTTTTACCGGGGCAGGTAGGGGTTGGGGGGTGGAGGTGAGGGGGGGGAGGTGGGGGGTCGTTCCTCGGTTAGAGCTCCAAGGTTCACCATTGGTGAGGTTTTGCGTATGCGACAGGTTTTTGCCCACAATGAAGGTAGCCGCATTCTGACATTGGAGATATTTGTTATTTAATTTTGAGGATAATATTTTTGTTAATTAAGTCCTCATGCGCTTGCGGCCGTGTCAATAAGTATATCCTCTGTTCCCAGCGGCACAAACGGCCTGCTCTTTGTATGACGTAACCTTAGCAAACAAACAAAAACCCAAAACAAATCAAAAACAAAAAAACTATCACATCAAGTAACTTTATCCAACAAACTATAAAATAAAATAAAAAGATTCTATAAATGAAACGGACCATTCTTTCCCCCACAAGCAATCTCCTCACCTGAGGTATCCCGTTGTCCACAGGGGTGATCTCAATATCCATGGTCTGGGGCCGGCGGGTGGGGGCCGAGGTGTCTGGATAGACGAAGAAGTCGTTGTGGGTGCCGTCAGTGACGGTGAAGGAGAAGCTGTCCTGCAGGGTCTCGGACTGGTCGTGCCGGTAGCTGATCAGGTTGTCGTTGAGGTCCTCCATGGTGAACACCGTCACCAAGCGCGTGGTGTTGAACAGCAGCAGCCCGTGGATAGGCACCTGGTGAAGGTCACAGCAGAGGACGACTTCAGGGGAAAGGTTGGATATGGTGTGAAGAGGGGTGGGGAGGGGGCTGGTGTTTTCTTGTGTGTGTGTGTGTGTGTGTGTGTGTTAGTGAGTGGGTTGTTTGTTGGTCTGTTTGGGAGGTGATGTGGACTTTCTTTTTAAATTTTGAAGTGGTTTTGTGCTTGCTCTCTCTCTCTGTGACAGACAGACAGACAGACAAAAATATACATACAGAGACAGAGACAAAGATAAAGAGAGAAAGAGAAACAGAGACAGAATGTGCATGTCATGAACGTACATGTGTGACTGTTTCGTGTCTTCTTTTGGTTTCTAGCAATTGAAACCTTACAGCTAAACCTCACCATTTTACTCAGTAGCAGCTTTTTTTCTGATGCAAAACAAACAGCTCTCTAACCTTTCAGTAAAACTACACTTCAAACTTGGTATAAAGATAACAACAGCAATACAATCTTATGTCATGAATTAATGGCTGGATGAGTACATGAGGAAGACCATCCATCAACAAACCAGTCTGGTGCACACTAGGAAACTCGAACACACCCCGTCCCCGTCCCAAACACACACACACACACACTCGCACGCACCCCCCCCCCCCACACACACACCACAAAAACACATCATCATCATCATCATCACCATCATCATCACCACCACCGTAACCTACCTGTGTGACGGTAAAGGTCAGCAGGTCATCGGGCGTGTCCCTGTCCTCAGCCCTCAGCTCGAAGGGCGTGATCAGCTTCTGGTCGCCTTCCTTCAGACGCAGCTTCTGGAACATCACCACGGGCTTGCGGTTGTCCACGTCGCTGAGGGAGATGCGGAAGGTGCGTGCCACGGGGTTGAAGCCGTCCGTCACCTCGAACTCGAAGGAGTCCATCTTCATCTCGTCCCCGGAGGTGTGCACGTAGCGGATCTTGTTTCCGGCCAACTCCAGCTGACTGAAGGCCGTGATGGGCACCCCGGGCCGGTCCGAGCTCTCCAGGTAGCTGGTTGCACAGAGGACGGGGGGGGGGGGGGGGGGGGGGGGTTGACTGTTCTGGCCTTCATGATTCTTTATAGTCCAGCTTTATTTGATTGGTGTCAACTGGTGGGGTTGTTTTTTTTGTTCCTCGAGTCGATGGTGAGATTTTTGCGTATGGGACTGGGTGGGGTTTTTTTTACACCAACCATTTAGGTAGTTCCATTCCGACTTTGGGGATAACTGGTGATGTGATTGTCAGTGAAATAGATTTTCTTGTTGTGGCTTGTGCGTTAAGAAGCAACAAATTCTATCCCTTTGCTTCGTAAAGGCAAGTGAGGAAAAAAATCTGCATGTCTGATAGTCACTAGCAAGTAAAATGAGATCAGTTTTTAAGAACAGCCTTGTCCTGGGAGTTATACACAGTAGCAAAAAGTGAAACACATTCTAATAATAATAATAATAAATGATAATAATAATAAATGGAATTTGTATAGCGCTATATTTTTCAAATTTCTTAAGAGATAATGGATTATGCTAACACTATCTAGATGCTTAGGTAGGGCAAAAAGCACTTCAGAGATAATGAAAAGACGGGAAAGAGCGGGGAGGGTGGAGGTCATTTAGTTTAGATTTTAAGAAAGACAGAAAAAATCAGAGAAAGTTAACTGACTTTAGTTTTTAAATAAAACAGAAAGAGTGACAACATCGTAGACATAAAGTATTGACTTTGGCAGGCATAGCTATCTCCCTCACCACGGGACCTCACTCACCCTCTGGTGGGCGCCCTGGTGATGATGAACTGCAGGTTCTCGTCAGGGGAGTTGAGGTCAGCCCCGCTCAGCAGGTCAGTGGACAGGATGGCCGTGCCGGCCTCGGGTAGCTCCACCCCTTTGTTGATGACGGTGGGGTACACCATGTCCAGCCCCTCCACCGTCACGTAAAAGTAGCGGTCAATCAGCGGGTTCAGCTGGTCAGTGACGTCCAGTTTGATGAGGTCACGCACGCCGCCGATGCCTGTGTGGGTGTAGTGGATGTGGCTGAGGTCAATGTCCCTCTGGGTGAAGTTCATGCCCTGGGTCAGGTTGGTCACTTCAGCGTCCACGATCCTCTGCAGGTAGCCGAACTTGGGCTTCTGGCGGATGATGAAGATGAGGCTGGGGTCGTCCGAGTCCAGGTCTTCGGCTTTCAGCAAGTCGTTGGAGATCACCTTGGTCTCTCCGGCAATCTCCATCTCCAGTCCGTTGTTGATGGTCAGTCGTGGCGTTTCGTCGTCCACCGGCAAAATCTGAGTTCATGGGAAAAGTCCTCCAGTCAACCAACAAAGGGACAGAGGAGAGAGAAAAACGATGTGTGGCATATCATCCGAAAGACTAGCACCCAAACCACAAGTCGAGGACTAATGGATGGGGGACATTTTCAAATTTAAATGAGGGTCGAACCAGCAACCTTTGAGTTTCTAAACTAAACGTCATATCCACCTGCGCAAGATCAGCAAAACACAACAGTGAAGGTACAAAACAAAACAAAGCAGCGAAGAAACAAAACAAAGATGCTCCAAAACCAGGAGACACACTGCACGTGAAGAATGGCAGACTGAGCCAAACCAAACAAAGCCAATGCTGCAGATTAGATTCAGCTGGGCACTTGGAAAAAGGAACGTTTTCAAAAATGAAAGAAAGAAAGAAACACAACCAGACAGACAGATAGACAGATAGACGAAGACAGACAGACAGAAAAAAAAAAGAAAGAAAAAAAGAAAAGAAAAAGAAAGAAAACAACCAACAGACAGACAGACAGAAAAGACAGAGAGACAGACAGACAGACAAAACAGACAGCAAAGAAGAAAGAAAGAAAGAAAAAAGAAAGAAAGAAAGAAGAAGAAAGAAAGACAGACAGACAGACAGAAAGAAAGAAGAAAGAAAGAAAAGAAAAAAGGAAAGAAAGAAGAAAGAATATAAAGAAACACAACCAGACAGACAGATCAGACAGAAGAAGAATGAAAGGAAGAAAGAAAGAAAAGAAAAGAAAGAAAAGAAAAAAAAAAAAAAAAAAAAAAGAAAGAATGTAAGAAAGAAAAGGAAAGAAAGAAAAGGAGAAGAAAGAAAAAAACAGAAAGAAAATAAAACATCAAGAAATACAAAATGAGCTGAGCTTAACCTGTAATAACCAAAATGACAATCTCAATGCTATTCAAATCACATACAACTCCTTTGAAGCTCTCATCAGACCACTACACAAAACTACTTGCCTACTTCCATCTATCAAACGATACTTGAAATCCCATCTCAAAATCCCCCCTCACCTCCCACCCGCTTCCCCCTCATCTCCTATCTATCCACACTCTCCCCAACCCTCTCCCTAATCTTTCTGTCATCCCAACTCTCCCCAAACCCGCTCCTGATCTTTAAATCATCCACACTCTCTCCAACACCTCTCCCTGATCTTTCCACCATCCCACACTCTCCCAACCCCTCCCTGATCTTTCCACCATCCCACACTCTCCCAACCTCTCCCTGATCTTTAAATCATCCCACACTCTCCCAACCCTCTCCCTGATCTTTCCACATCCCACACTTCCCAACCCTCTCCTGACTTTCCATCATCCACACTCTCCCAAAACCACTCCCTGATCTTTCTGTCATCCCACACTCTCCCAACCCTCTCCCGACCTTTCCACCATCCCACACTTCCCCAACCCTCCTGATCTTTCCACCATCCACACTCTCCCAAACCCTCTCCTGATCTTTATATCATCCCACACTCTCCCCAACCCTCTCCCTGATCTTTCTGTTCATCCACACTCTCCCAACCCTATCCCTGATCTTTCCATTATCCCACACTCTCCCCACCCTGATCTTTCTGTCTTCCACACTCTCCCCAACCCTCTCCCTGATCTTTATATATCCCATATTCCCCCAACACTTCTCTGATCTTTCCGTCATCCCACACTCTCCCCAACCCTCTCCCTGATCTTTAATCATCCCACACTCTCCCCAACACTCTCCCTGATTTTCCGTCATCCACACTCTCCCCAACCCTCTCCCTGATCTTTAAATCATCCCACACTCTCCCCAACACTCTCCCTGTTCTTTCTGTTATCCCATACTCTCCCCAACCCTCTCCCTGATCTTTCCATCATCCCACACTCTCCCCAACCCTCTCCCTGATCTTTCATCATCCCACCACTCTCCCAACCCTCTCCCTGATCTTTCCGTCATCCCACACTCTCCCAACCCTCTCCCTGATCTTTCCATCATCCACACTCTCCCCAACCCTCTCCCTGATCTTTCCACCATCCCACACTCTCCCCAACCCTCTCCCTGATCTTTCTGTCATCCCACACTCTCCCCAACCCTCTCCCTGATCTTTCTATCACCCACACTCTCCCCAACCCTCTCCCTGATCTTTCTGTCACCCCACACTCTCCCCAACCCTCTCACTCACCCCGGCCCACTGCTTCATCTTTCTATCTAACCCCATTCCCGCCTACCCTCTCGTTCATCTTTCTGTCAAGCCACTTACACTAGCCTGTCTCTCGACTTTCTATTCATCTCCCCCTCTTCCCAGCCCAGCCCACTCACTTTTTCCTTTCAAGGCTCTCCCACTCACCCCAAGGTTCCTCCACTCACCCAAGGCTCTCCACTCACCCAACCCTCTCCCACTCACCCCAAGGCTCTCCCACTCACCCAACCCTCTCCCACTCACCCAACCCTCTCCCACTCACCCAACCCTCTCCCACTCACCCAACCCTCTCCCACTCACCCACCTCTCCCCTCCCTCCAACCCTCTCCCACTCACCCCAATCTTCTCCCACTTACCCCAATCTTCTCCCACTCACCCCAATCCCTCTCCCACTTACCCCAACCCTCTCCCACTTACCCAATCTTCTCCCACCACCCTAATCTTCTCCCACTCACCCTAATCTTCTCCCACTCACCCTAATCTTCTCCCACTCACCCTAATCTTCTCCCACTTACCCCAACCTCTCCCATACCCAACCCACTCCGCCATCTTTTGTTTTTATTCAACCCTTTCCCTTACCTAGCTTTCTAACCTAACACCATTTCACCCAAACTCTTCCCCCACCCCACCCCATCTACCCACCCCATCACACCACCCCCACCCCACCCCACCCCACCCACCTACCCACCCACCCAAACTCCATCCTCACCTTGATGGGCACGGTCATGGAGACGTTGAAGCGGCCATCAACCAGGTCGAACTGGAAGGAGTCGGCGGTGGTCTCCGTGTCGTCGTGCTCGTACTCTATGGTGGAGGCCCCCGAGATGTCGTCCAGCGTGAAGTTGGTGACGGGGAAGCTGCCCTCCCGCGTCTGCCGCACGATGCGCCCGTGCTGCGGCTGCTGCGTGATGAGGAAGGTCAGGGGGTCAGAGGGCTCGTCCCCGTCCACCGCGTTCAAGATGGGCAGGTCGATCATCAGGTTGCCGCCCTCCACCTGTATGAGAAGGTGGGGGTGTGTGGGTTAGGGTGTAGGTGTAGGTGTAGGTGTATAACAATAACAATAACAATAATTTTAATTCAGTTTTTGCAGGCCATATGGCCCATAGGAACAACAGTTAATCATATACTTTCATGTAAGGTGAACATCCTTACTTCTGATATCTAAACATTTAGTAAGAAATAATCCAACTTTAAACATTAAATAGGTTTAGTGTTCATTACAAGAAGCTGCACTTTCAGATTTTGATGGAATCTGTAATAATACAGAGGAATACATTTTCTTCGCAATACAGCATATTTTGGGCATACAAGTAAAAGTGACAAACATCTTCAATTTGTTGGCCATTCACACTGAGGAGCAGAATGGATCAGTAATTCGGTTTGCCATAACGTGAATTCATTTAAAGGTAATCTGTTCACTCAGTAACATTTATACCTCTAGGGTATTCTAAAGATTCTACTTCAAATACATAATTTGCTCTACAAATAATCGGGGATAATCTAAGTGTCAGGGTATGCTGATAGAGAGTCATGCCATTTTTGTTGGTACACATCTTGTATTCGTATTTGGAATTCTTTCATGAAGGATGAAGAATTACCACAATTTTGCATTGTCCAAACATAACCAAATCCGTGGGTGCTTAAATCTTTCTAACATGTGTTACCCAATTTATTCTCCCTGCTTCATCCTGTCTACACAACATATTGTAGCATTGTCTGGGATATCTATGATCAGGCATATCCAAAATTTTTAGCCAATATTTGATTACTCTGGTAACAGTGTCAACAAAAATGGGATATCTACCACAATCGCCAAGGCAAATATTATTTTTAACATCTCTGCCAACCCCCAGGACCATTTTGCAAATTTTTACCTGTATTTTTTCAATATCATGATACTGCTGAAAACCCCAAATTTCAGAACCATAGAGGAGGATTGGTTTCACTTTTGTATCAAAAATACTAAAAACTGTAGATGCTGGAAGATTCTTTAACCTGAAGTACAATCTTTTGATACCAGTGTGAGTGTAGGTGTAGGTGTGTGTGTAGGTGTAGGTGTGTGTGAAGGTGTGGGTGTGTGTGTAGGTATGTGAAGATTTGGGTTAGGTGTAGGTGTGTGTGTAGGTGTGTGTGTGGGTGTAGGTGTAGTGTGTGTGTGTGTAGGTATGTGTGAAGGTGTGGGTGTAGGTGTAGGTTTGTGTGTAGGTGTGTGTGAAGGTGTGGGTGTAGGTGTAGGTGTGTGTGTAGGTATGTGTGAAGGTGTGGGTGTAGGTGTAGTGTGTGTGTAGGTATGTGTGAAGGTAGGTGTAGGTGTGTGTAGGTGTGTGTGAAGGTGTGGGTGTAGGTGTAGGTTTGTGTGTAGGTATGTGTGAAGGTAGGTGTAGGTGTGTGTGTGTGGGTGTGTGAGGGTGTAGGTGTATGTGTAGGTGTGAGGGTGTAGGTGTATGTGTAGGTGTGGGTGTGTAGGTGTAGATTTTTGGGGATGGGTGTGTGGTTAAAAGGGGGAAAGGATTGGTGACTGGTGTTGTTTGGGAGAGGTGTGAGGAGGGGAGAAAGGGGAGGGAGAGAGAGGGGAGAGAGAGGGGAAAGGAAGGGGACGAGAGAAAGAGTAGGAGGGGAGAGAGAGAGAGAGAGAGGGAGAGGGAGAGAGAAACAGACAGACAGAAAGACAGACAGACAGATGATGAAGACAGACAGACAGAGACAGAGATGAGAAAAGAAAAAGAAAACCAAAGGGAAAAAAGCTAAAGACTTCTCAAAAGAAAGAAAGAGAAGAATCGAGATAAAGACCATCTGACAGGGAAAGAGGAAGAAACACAGTTCTCAGAGAGGAGTGGGGGGGGGTGGAGGATGAAAAAAAGTTCTGAAAAACTGAAAAAAAGAAAGACTGCCAGTTGTCTGACAAGAGGCACAATGAAGAAGACAGCCTGAAGAACAAAGCTAAAGACAGACTTCCCAGACAGGAGAGTGAAAACAACTAATGCTCAAGGAACGGTGGAAGAGAAGAGGGATGAAAATCAGAAACAGAGTTCTCAGCCAGAGAGAGGGAGGAGAAAAGGGAGATAGTGGGGGGGGGGGGGGGGGAGAATACAGAGTAGAACGAAACAGAGAGGCCGAGACAGAAAGACCAGAGTCTCAGGAAAAGAAGAACAGAGAGGAAATAACATTGTATGATATACAATGGACAAGAGCTACCTTTAAAGAAAAAACACAACAGGATGACCAGAAAGAAATTAGATACAGATGTTTGAGAGTGAGCTGAATACAGTCAGACATCCATGGATAAGATACAGAAAACTGAATATACTGCAGATATACAGTGACGACTGTATGCTTTGGTGAGACGAATATGATTAGT
>CM054141.1:70466425-70468925 GCA_028751875.1 Rapana venosa
CACCCTCTCGTACACCCCGTTCTGCAGCGTCCACGACTCCGGGTCGTCAGGCACCTGCACAGGCAGGTAGTAAAGGTGGGTAGGTAGGAAGGACGGGTAGATAGTAAAGATGGGTAGGTAGTAAAGGTGGGTATATAGAAAAGATGGGTAGATAGTAAAGGTGGGTAGATAGTAAAGGTGGGTAGATAGTAGAGGTGGGTAGATAGGAAAGGTGGGTAGATAGTAGAGGTGGGTAGATAGTAGAGGTGGGTAGATAGTAGAGGTGGGTAGATAGTAGAGGTGGGTAGATAGGAAAGGTGGGTAGATAGTAGAGGTGGGTAGATAGGAAAGGTGGGTAGATAGTAGAGGTGGGTAGATAGGAAAGGTGGGTAGATAGTAGAGGTGGGTAGATAGTAGAGGTGGGTAGATAGTAAAGGTGGGTAGATAGTAGAGGTGGGTAGATAGGAAAGGTGGGTAGATAGTAGAGGTGGGTAGATAGTAGAGGTGGGTAGATAGGAAAGGTGGGTAGATAGTAAAGGTGGGTAGATAGACAAGACGGGTAGATAGTAAAGGTGGGTGTAGAGGAAAGACAGGTAGGTAGTAAAGGTGGGTAGATAGAAAAGATGGGTAGGTAGTAAAGGTGGGTGTAGAGGAAAGACAGGTAGGTAGTAAAGGTGGGTATATAGAAAAGATGGGTAGATAGTAAAGGTGGATAGATAGTAAAGGTGGGTAGATAGTACAGACGGGACAGGTAGGTAGTAAAGGTGGGTATATAGAAAAGATGGTTAGGTAGTAAAGGTATGTATGTATGTTTGTCCGTGGTGTCCGACGATGACCTCCAAAACAGCAGAGGAGGCAGCTGCTGTTTTGGAAACTGGGCAGAAATGTGATTATAGTGGAGATGCCTTGCCCACAGTACATCCCCACTCTCTCGGCCAAGTGGGCATAAGGACAGTCAGCGTTGGAGATGTTCTCCAAAGGCCAACCAGCCCCCAGGGCTGCAGCACATAAGGACTGTGCGAGCCAAGCCTCCTAGTCAGAGAGTCATAGTCGATCACTAAAGACTAAGCTGTAAAGGGGAATTCCGTGAGTGGGAAAGCCACTGGTCATACAGCCTCTCACCTTGCTGTTGCCCCCAGCGTCAATGGTTTAATCAAGAACTGTGTCAAGTCAAAGTCAAGTCAAAGTCAAAAACACTTTAATCATCCCATGAAGGGCAATTACAATACTGACAGGCAGATTGATACACATCAAATATATCAAAGACACAAAAGCTATATTTCATATTGGTTTTCAAATAAAATGTCACGAACACACACACACCAACACACACGCGCGCATGCGCACACACACGCAAACACCAGCACGCACGCACACACATCAATTGTGAACACAATTTTAAACCCATTGATTAGAAGACATAAAAACGTATTTTTACGCACTGTGGTAGTAAAGATGGGTAGACAAGACGGGTAGGTAGTAAAGGTGGGTATATAGAAAAGATGGGTAGGTAGTAAAGGTGGGTAGATAGTAAAGGTGGGTAGATAGTAAAGACGGGTGGATAGTAAAGGTGGGTAGAGAGGAAAGCGGGGTAGGTAGTAAAGGTGGGTAGATAGACAAGACGGGTAGATAGTAAAGGTGGGTAGAAAGAAAAGACGGGTAGGTAGTAAAGGTGGGTAGAGAGGAAAGACGGGTAGATAGTAAAGGTGGGTAGATAGGAAAGGCGGGTAAATAGGAAAGGTGGGTAGATAGGAAAGACGGGTAGACAGGAAAGACGGGTAGATAGTACAGACGGGTAGATAGGAAAGGTGGGTTGGTGGAGGTCTAGAGGAAAAGTATGGGGACAGCAAGGTAGAAGTCGTGGGGGGGGTGGACTCATATCTGAATCCGAGGGGTGTTTTTTACCCCATCTGCTAAATCATGGGTGATAGTCTGGGTGCTGGTCTTTTTTAGATGAGACAATAAGCTAAAGTTGTGTCACGTACACATTTAGCACACGTACAAGATTCACTTAAAAAGGTTGTTTTTAATAACAATAACAATATATGGCAATAAGAGAGTTGTCCCTGGCAAAGTTATGTTTGATTTCTTAATTTAAATATCTACACTTGTAGGAATACAAATAGACAAGCACGCATGAATTATTGTTCACACACATTTACACACACTTACACACACACACTCACACACACACACACACCTACCACACACACACACACTTACACACACACACACACATACACACTACACACAAAACACACCTACACACAACACTTACACACACACACACACCTACACACACCCCACACCTACACACCACACACACACACCTACACACACACACCTACACACACACACACCTACACACACACACACACACACCTACACACACACCTACACACCTACACACACCTACACCCCAACACCAAACCCCACACACACACCTACACCTACACACACACACACACACTCTTACACACACACTTACACACACTTACACACACACACACCTCAACACACA
>CM054141.1:70471425-70478925 GCA_028751875.1 Rapana venosa
CAATATAATTGATGGCTCTTATTCTTTCTAGACATTTTGTCTCGTTCTCTTAAACTTTGAGAAACCATACACTCTCACAAATATAGAAAAAAATACTATGCTATGTTTTGTTGTAGAGTTTCTGTCATCTGCTATTAGTTATAAAGTGAAAAACTGCACCTTGCTCTATCCTCCCCCCTCCATCTCTCTCTCTCTCTCTCTCTCTCTCTCTCTCTCTCTCTCTCTCTCTCTCTCTCTCTTCTCTCTCTCTCTCTCTCTCTCTCTCTCTCTGACTCTCTCTCTGACTTCCCTCTCCTTCTCACTCTCCCTCTCTCTTTCTTTCTCTGTCTCTCTCTCTGTCTCTCTCTCTCTCAACAGCAACAGCCAGACAGCCTGCCCACCTGCACCTCCACCACCACAATACGCTTCTTATCGGAGTCCTCAGGGGGAGGCTTGTACGCGATCTTCAGCTGCCGGACGTCGCGCTGGTAGAAGGAGGTGATGGGCTGGCTGCGGTCGTCCGTGGACACGAAGTGCCCCTCCCCGGGCAGCAGGGGCTTGGAGATGTTGAAGATGAGGAGGTCGGTCTCAGTCTCGGCGTCCTGAGCGGCCAGGATGTCCGGGGTGAGGGCCGTCATGACGAACTGGTCCACCTCCAGAGACAGGCGGGCGTCGTAGGAGGGCGAGGGCTTCTCGTTCTCCCTGCCCTCCTTGATCCTCACCAGGGTCTGTCCGGGACGTGGGGAAGGGCAGATTGAGGGGTAAGGGGGGAGGGGTGAGAATTGTTGAAACATGTTAGAAATGTGAGGAAGGGGATGGAAGAGGCAGTGGCTTTGATGGTCAAAAGCACACTTTGTTCTCCATGTCTTTTTCTCAACATCCACACAGTCACACAAAGAGACCGGTGACTTCAGGTAACTACGATGAGAGAAAGAGACAGAAGCGGCAAAAGAAGAAGAAGAAGAAGAAAAGTAAGATGGTTGCTATGATAATAATGAGGATGAGGACAGGAGAAGAAGAAGAAATCAGAAGAAACAGAAAGAAGAGAGAAGGGCTTAAGGCAAAAATATAGTTTTGAAAGATGTCTAAAAAGGGTAAATATGCACAGAGAGAATGACATTTTGACATGCAAATGAACACCCAACTACTCCCACACCCACGTATCACTCAGACACACACCTCACCCACCCACCACCACCACCCTCACGAACCTGAAAGTACTCCTGTTTGAGCAGGCGTCCCTCCTGGTTGAAGATCTCCACCACCATGGGGATGTAGTCCCTGTTGGGGGAGGCGGTGGGGGCGGTGTGGCGGTAGCGGACCCCCATGGTCAGGAAGTGCTCACAGTCCACCATCTCCAGCTGCCGGGTGTCGTTCATCACCTCCCCGTACCGGGGCAGCCCAGAGGCCGAGCTCAGCACCGTGATCTGGGGGACAGGACAGGAGAAGGCAGATAATGAGGGTGTATTCAGCACCGTGATCTGGGGGACAGGACAGGAGAAGGCAGATAATGAGGGTGTGTTCAGCACCGTGATCTGAAGAACAGGAGGAGAAGGCAGATAATGAGGGTGTATTCAGCACTGTGATCTGAAGAACAGGAGGAGAAGGCAGATAATGAGGGTGTATTCAGCACTGTGATCTGAAGAACAGGAGGAGAAGGCAGATAATGAGGGTGTATTCAGCACTGTGATCTGAAGAACAGGAGGAGAAGGCAGATAATGAGGGTGTATTCAGCACCGTGATCTGAAGAACAGGAGGAGAAGGCAGATAATGAGGGTGTGTTCAGCACCGTGATCTGGGAGACAGGACAGGACAGGAGGAGAAGGCAGATAATGAGGGTGTGTTCAGCACCGTGATCTGGGAGACAGGACAGGTCAGGAGGAGAAGGCAGATAATGAGGGTGTGTTCAGCACCGTGATCTGGGAGACAGGACAGGACAGGAGGAGAAGGCAGATAATGAGGGTGTGTTCAGCACCGTGATCTGGGAGACAGGACAGGTCAGGAGGAGAAGGCAGATAATGAGGGTGTGTTCAGCACCGTGATCTGGGAGACAGGACAGGACAGGAGGAGAAGGCAGATAATGAGGGTGTATTCAGCACCGTGATCTGAAGAACAGGAGGAGAAGGCAGATAATGAGGGTGTATTCAGCACCGTGATCTGAAGAACAGGAAGAGAAGGCTGATAATGAGGGTGTGTTCAGCACTGTGATCTGCGTGAAATTCGGGCTGTTTTCTCTCCCCGGTGACAGTGCGTGGCCACAAGAGCAACGCCAACTATCATCTTTTGTTTTCTTTTCTTGACCGCAACTGTGTTTGTTTCCTTATTGAAGTGGCTTTTTTCTACAGGATTTGGCCAGGGACAACTCTGTTGTTGCGTGGGTTCTTTTATGTGCGCTAAATAATTATGCGTAGCACACGGGACCTCGGTTTACCGTCTCATTCGAAAGACAAGCACCCACACCACCACTCGTAGTCTAATGGATGGGGGAAAAGTTTTGGGCCAAAACGGGCATTAAACGAGCGCACACTTCCGACCCGGACTTTCCCTTTCTAGGCAGGTGCGTTACCTCTAGACCACCGATTCATTTGTGGTATGAAGTTTCTATGAGGGTGTACTTAGCACTGTGATCTGGTGGGGGAGGGTTGTATTTTACTTGTTTATCTATTTAAATTTATTTATTTATTTATCAATTTTATTTATTTAATAACAATAACGTATGGAATTTATATAGCGCTGAATCTTGTAAAGCAACAAATCAAAGCGCTCATTACTTATTATCTTATTCATTTATTTATTTATTTATTTCGAGGATAATGGAATAACAACTCATGTGCTTTTTGAACATCCAGTCCCCGTGTGTATACGGTTTTTGTAAATTTTGTCCTTGAGCATCACTTCACTTTTGACCGCTCCACGCTGAGACTTCAGCAGGTGTCCAGAGCATCCAGTCCACTACCCCACACACGCAGACGACAGAACTGAAGGAAGGAAGCGTCACCTTTCTACCTTCCTACACCAGCAGTCGTCGGTAGGCCGCCCTAATTTTCCATCAAGTTTAATCAACAAACATCAAAGTTGCATCAGAACTGTAATTTGACGACATTTCATTTCTCCTCATGCACCAGACGATCATTTTCAGCATTGCTTGCAACAGAAGCGTCAGCTGGTTAAGTCATCTGGCGAATGCTAGAGGTCCTGTGAGAACCAGTAGAAAACCTAACTGCCCACCCCTTCCCCAAAACCCCACTGTGATGTTCCTTTTGAGAAAAGCGGCAGCAGCCACCTCATTGTTGTGCCATCACTTGGACGACTGTTCTTCCCGTGAACTCATTTGAAAGAGGCTGGATTCCTTCAGTGTAGAAAAAAGCCATGTTTCTGTCGACACGGCTTTGCTGCTTCAGCAGACAGTCACACAACAATTGTAGTTCTAGAGAAAACCTTTGCCACTCCGAAAAGCACCATGACTGCCCCACCACTTTCTTTCAAACTCTTCTAACTGGTGATGGTGGAGACAGCCAGAACAGCAGACGTCAATGTGTAAGCCTCTCAGCCAGTTGCCCTTTTTCCAGAGTGCTGTCCCTTTACTTTGCCTCGTGCACAAGTTTACAACTCTGGTTCAACGTAATGTTAATAATATGAATCTTCGTTACATGTTGATTTCATTTCAATTCTGTTGACCAGTAATGACTAATTCTGAAATAAAAACTGTTTCAAACTGCTTATGTTAATTTTTCTTTTAATTTTTTTTATAATGTGCTTCACTCCAACTGGTTGCAGTAGCACAGTTTGCTTGGTATGTATATATATATATAGAGAGAGAGAGATATATATATATATATATATATATATATATATATATAGATATATAAAGATATATATTGACATATATATATATATATATTTATATTTTTATATATATATATATTGCTTTTTGCTGGCTTTGGTGTGTTTTTCTTGAGTTATTTGCGTGTTTTGCAATGTTTTGTATGAGGGATTTTTTTCCTGTCTGCTGAGGTCTTTTTATTATTTTGTTTTGTTTATGGTGTTGTTTCTGGGATTTGGGGGGAGGGTTGTTTTGGGGGGTTGTTTTTTTTCTTGGGGAGGGGGGTTGTCTAGTCTGGGTTGGGTTTTTGTGTATTTGTCGTAGGGGTGGGGGCGGGGGGGGGGGGGGGGGGGGGGGGGGGGGGAGGAGAACACGTCAGCCAACCGAGTCCCTTTTGCTACACAGGCTGGCAGCAGTTTTGTCGTTGCCAAGAGAAGGGCCAGACAGCAGGGCGACTTCCATCCTTACACAAAGTCCACACCCCGCTAAAAGCTGACTTGTGTCTGCAAACAACTTGACCTTTCGCTAGCCTGCCAACACAACGCCACAAACAGACGACGCGAACCTCCGCCCCCCCTCCTGTGTGGCGTGTGCCAGAGACTGCCAGTGGTGGCTACAGTTGGTACTGACACTGGGAAAGTAGTGTATGGAAGCTTTCATACTGTAGTTATTTTGGGCTGGGATGTTTTTTCTTCATTTTTTCTTTTATTTCACTTTGTGTCTGTATCTGTCTGTCTGTATGTATGTCTGTCTGTTTGTCTGTCCCTGTGTGTGTGCGGTGTGTGTGTGTGTGTGTGTGTGTGTGTGTGTGTGTGTGTGTGTGTGTGTGTGTGTGTGTGTGTGTGTGTGTGTGTGTGTGTTGTGTGTGCGTGTGTGTGTGTGCACCTAAAGAGACAGTGCCTGAATACGTAAATGTGATAAAGATATTTAATACAGTTTTATCTATATCCTAAATGTACACTACAGTAGCGCGCATGCACACACACATGCACACACACACACACACACAGAGTGAGACTGACAAACAGACTTTCAGACAGAGGGGGAGGTAGGGTAAGAAAAAAAAAGACTGACAGGAAGAAACCCAGAATGAGACAGATACACAAGCAAATACATAGACAGAGACATACACACAGAACACACAGCACAACGCAAAACACACACACACACACACACACACACACACACACCACACACACACACACAACACAACACAACACAACACAACACAAAACAAAACTCACACACACACCACACACACACACACACACACACACACACACACACACACACACACACACACACACACATCGTCATCTTTACCATTATAATTTCCTTTTCAATAAGGTTTGGTATTTTCGTTTGTGTGTTGTTGTTTTTTGTTGTTGTTGTTATTGGGGGGGTTGGGGGCATATTGTGTCTTTTTCTCTTAGATGGCTTGACGAAAAAAGTAAGTGTTTTACTTATTCAATGTACCATCTGGAAATAAGACTTTGACTTTGACACACACACACCATTTACTCTAATATCACTGAACATGAACAGACTTTCAATTAAACATACAACATCAACAACCAACACAACAACCCCCCTCTCCCATCCACCACACCCCCCACCCCCACACCCCACCCCCTCCCCCTTCCCCACGACCCCACCCAACACCCCACCCCCACACCCCATACCCCCACCACCGCAACTGATCCACCTTACAGACTGGGGATCCTGGGTCCATAGCAACTGCAGGGTCTTGCGGAGATGGGGGTGGACACTCCCGAGGAGATGGTCAACCTCGATGGGACATGTGCGGGTGATGAACTCACAGCGAGCACGAAAGCTGACCTCCACGTGCATGAAGGGGATCAGCAGCGTGTCCGAAGAACGAGTCGTAGCGGATCGCGGAGAACAGGAAGAAGTGAAGAAATGAGGGTAGGGAATGAATGAATAAATAAAACGAAGGAAGAAGAAAGGAAGGAAGGAAAGAGGATGGATGGAATCAGCAGGTTCCGAGAACGAGTCGTAGCGGATCTGCGGAGAACAGGAGGAAATGAATGAAAGAAGTGAAGGAATGAAAAAGGAGTGAAAGGTAAGGAATAAATGAAGGAGTGAAGGAGTGAAGGTAGTGAAGAATGAAGGAAAAAGGATGAAGGAGTGAAGGAAGAAAAAAGGAATGAAGGAGTGAAGGAAAAGTGAAGGAATGAAGAAGAAGAAGGAAGGAAGAAGATCAGAACAGAAAGACAGACAGAACAGAAAGAAGGAAGGAAGGGTCAGCAGTGTGTCCAAGAACGAGTGACGGATCTGTGGAGAAAATGAAGGAAGGAAGGAAGGAAGGAAAGATTGAAGGAAAGAATGAAGGAAGGAAGGAGAGAATGAAGGAATAAATCGATGGATAAAGGAAGAAAGGATCGACAGGTTCTCCGAGGACGAGTCATAGCGAATCTCTGTGGAATGAAGGAAGGAAGGAAAAGAGGAATGAATGAATGAATGAATGAATTTTGATACGCAAGGATGAGGAATTTAGCCAAGCCTTGTCCTAAATCTGTCCTTGTCAACATACATACCTCAAAACAATTGAATATGAAAAGCCAACGACACAACTGGGGAAAAAAACTACACAAAAAAATAGATTATACATACACCCATCTTTAAATCTGAAGTATACACTACTATCAATCTACGCATATTAGATCTCTCTCTCTCTCTCTCTCTCTCTCTCTCTCTCTCTCTCTCTCTCTCTCTCTCTCTCTCACACACACACAAACACACACACACACACACACCACACTCAACACACACACACACACACACACACACACACACACACACACACACACACACACACACACACACACACACAACACACACAAACACACAATGGATGAGGGAGGAAGTAAATGGACGGTAAAGGAAGGAAAGAAGAAAGACAGGAATGGTCAGCAGGTGTTCGAGAACGAGTCAGAGAATTTGTGGGACATTCATTCATTCAACAATTCATTCATTCAACAATTCATTCATTCATCAATTCATTCATTCAACAATTCATTCATTCAACAATTCATTCATCCATCAATTCATTGCTTTATTCATTTCCAGTATACAGGAATAACTACTCATGTGCTATTTTACATCCAGGCCCCATGTGCCTGCACTTTTGTTAATTTTGTCATCGGTTTTCACCGGCACCCTATGGCCTACTCTTCCAAAGGCGGAACAGGTTTCTAACGAGCGTGAAACATGGTAGGTGCTCAGAAAACACAAAACAACATGAACAAGAAAAAAAAGTCCAGACTTTCACACAGCAGAAGGCCCAAAATGGAACTGTTGCCGTTGCTCTTCATTTACTTACGTTAACTGTCCAAAACTAACTTGAACACAGGAGAGCGATTTCATAACAATGTAAGCGCATGCGCTAGGTGCAAATATGTATTCACCCGCACACGTATGATCTCAAGTACACATTGCATGTTCCACACCTTCACACATCTCGATTCACAACAGCATGCGAGCATTCACACACGGGACCTCAGTTTACAGTCTCATCCAAAGGACTTTCGGGGGAGTGGAGTCAGTACTGATCTTAACCCTGGGGGGAAATTCTTTTGAGCAGGCGTCTCGGTGGAGGCTCAACCCTGGGCTCGAACCCAGGCCACCCAACCACGAGTGCAAAATTGCAACGAACGCTTTAACCGCCGGGCCATCCC
>CM054141.1:70481425-70516425 GCA_028751875.1 Rapana venosa
TCTCCTCTCTCTCTCTCTCTCCTCTCTCTCTCTCTCTCTCTCTTCTCTCCTCTCCTCTTCTCTCTCTCTCTCTCTCTCTCTCTCTCTCTCTCTCTCTACTCTATCTATCTCTCTCTCTCCATCTCTGTCTCTGTGTCTCTCTGTGTCTCTCTCTGTCCCTCTCTCTGTCTCTGTCTCTGTCTCTGTCTCTCTCTCCGTCTCTGTCTCTGTGTCTCTCTGTGTCTCTCTCTGTCCCTCTCTCTCTCTCCTCTCTCTCTCCTCTCCATCTCTGTCTCTGTGTGTCTCTCTATGTGTCTCTCTACGTGTTTCTCTCTGTCTTTCTCTCTCTCTCTCTGTCTCTCTCTCCGTCTCTGTCTCTGTGTCTCTCTGTGTCTCTCTGTGTCTCTCTCTGTCCCTCTCTCTCTCTCTCTCTCTCTCTCTCTCTCTCTCTCTCTCTCTCCCGTCTGTCTCTGTGTGTCTCTCTATGTGTCTCTCTGCGTGTTTCTCTCTGTCTCTGTCTCTGTCTCTCTCTCCCTCTCTCTCTCTCTCTCTCTCTCTCTCTCTCTCTCTCTTGCTCCAGAGACTCAGTGATTGATGTCAGTGATTGAAGGGCAGGCATGGAATCCAAATACTGCCTGATATTTTTGAACTATTTATATATTACTGTTTGCAGACGACGTAGCTTTACTTACAGTGACCCCATTTGGATTACAGCAGCAACGGAATATTCTGCAAACTTATTGTGATAACATGCAGTTAAATGTTAATATTGATAAAACGAAGGTCATGGTATTTAGAAAAGGGGGATTTTTAGCAAAACATGAAAAATGGTTTTATAAGGGTGTTAAGCTGGACGTAGTTAATCATTATTGCTATTTAGGTTTCACTTTTACAACAAAGATTAGTACAAAGTTTGGCACTGAGAAACTAGTAATTAAAGGTAAAAAAGCAGTCATCCAGTTAAACAAAGCATTTAATAGGTATAAGGAAATGAATGCAAGCACGTTTTTTAAGGTTTTTGATGTTAAAGTTCAGCCTATTTTGTTATATGCTTCAGAAATATGGGGTTTAAGTAGAATGGACCATATTGAAAAAGTTTACATGTCAGCAAGTAAGAGGTTTTTAGGAGTTCCAATAAGAACACCAAATAAAATGGTGTATGGTGAATTGGGTAGATATCCTCTTTATATTAATTCTTATACTAATGTTATTAAATACTGGTTTAAGTTACTACAAATGAGTTCAAACAGATTGCCATATAGTGCCTACCAAATGCTATTGGAACTAGATAAAAATGGAAAAGAATGCTGGGTATCAAAAATAAGAGAAATGTTGTGCGAAACAGGATTTAATATTGTATGGTTACAACAAGGTGTTAGTGATGAAAAGGCTTTTTAACGTGTATTTAAGCAAAGATTAGTAGACATGTTCATTCAAGAATGGCATGGAACCATAAGAGATAAAGAGAGGTATGAAAATTATAGATCATTCAAAACTATCTTTGGAAAAGAGGAATACATTGACTTTACAGGCACTTGCTGTTTTCGAGTTGCTATTACAGGCTAGATTAAATGTTTTGCCTCTATGAATAATGTCCATAGATACAGTATTAATGATCAAGAAAAGTTCTGTCCATTTTGTAAAACAAAAGTCGAAAACGAAGCCCATTTTTTGTTCGATTGTCCAATGTACTCAGATCTAAGGGATAAGTTTATGACTAACTGTATTAATATACCATTGTAAGTTTTACTTATAACATCAAATAGAGAACGTAGTCATTATCTATCCAGATATATGTTTCATTCTATTAATAGAAGGAAGAAATTGCTGTGTCAAAATATCAGTTAATGATGGGTGTGTTAAGGCTTTGTATTCACATGTATGATCCAGATCCTGAATTGTAATGTTGCATTTTGACTGATACTGATTTTGATGTCTACTGTCTAAAGTATTGGTGCAGTATGACATGAATGTGTATCAAATGTTAACCTTGTTCGAGACATGAGCCTCAAAGGATCGGTTGGTTTTTTTCATGTGCGATCACAATTTGCATACCAATATATTGGTTTTTTCCTCTTTCCCCCAAACTCCGTGTATTGTGGCCTAAAGCCAATGTACATATTAAAATTGTTCAGAGTTCACAGAGAGAGTTCTCTCTCTCACTCTCTCTCTCTCTGTCTCTCTCTCCGTCTCTGTCTCTGTGTCTCTGTGTGTGTGTGTGTGTCCTCTCTCTCTCTCTCTCTCTCTCTCTCTCTCTCTCTCTCTCTCCGTCTCTGTCTCTCTGTGTCTCTCTATGTGTCTCTCTGCGTGTTTCTCTCTGTCTTTCTCTCTGTCTCTGTCTCTGTCTGTCTGTCTGTCTCTCTCTCTCTCTCTCTCTCTCTCTCTCTCTCTCTCTCTCTCTCTCTCTCTCTCTCTCTCTCTCTCTCTCTCTCTCTCTCTCTCTCCAGAGACTCAGTGATTGATGTCAGTGATTGATGTCAGTGATTGATGTCAGTGATAGATATCAGTGATTGATGTCGGTGATTGATGGCAGTGATTGATGTCAGTGATTGATATTAGTGATTGATGTCAGTGATTGATGGCAGTGATTGATGTCAGTGATTGACGTCAGTGATTGATGGCAGTGATTGACGTCAGTGACTAATGACAGTGATTGATGGCAGTGATTGATGTCAGTGATTGATGGCTATGATTAATGGCAGTGATTGATGTCAGTGATTGATGTCAGTGATTGATGGCAGTGATTGACGTCAGTAATTGATATCAGTGATTGACGTCAGTGATTGATTATGTTAAAACATGATGTGGCATTGTCTTCGCTCATGACACACTCCTAGCATAAAAACCTGTACAGAAAACAGGTAAAGGTGTTTCCATAACATGTGTGCTCGTTGGGGAGCGAGATGTGAGACACCTCAGCTTCTCTGGGGGCCAGCATATTGAGGGCGGCGCCCATCTCCTCTCCCTCGCTCCATTACCTTCCCTGACCCTAAAGAGGGCAGGTATCCATTTACAGCTGGGTGAACTGGAGGGGACTGTACTGAAGCCATGGCGCGCAAACGTCCACCCATCCAACTGGTAACCACGCTCGATGCTGCTTAACCTTAGCTGGGGGAAAGCGAGTGCTCTGACCACTGAGCTATCCGGTAACAACCTGTACTCTCCTTTTAAGCAGAAAATATCTTCTGAAGTGGGAGTATGGCTGCCTATGTGGCGAGGTAATAACAGCAGCCCAAAACGCCAACTCCTCCTCACCTAGCTAGTGTGTCCTTATGGTCTCACAGGGGACGGGACAGCCTGGTGGTTAGAGCCGTGTGCCCTGTGATCTGACGGCCCGGGTTCCATCCTGCCACCACGACACCCCCCCCCCCCCCCCCTCCCCCCTTCAAGGGGATCATGTTGGCCCCGGAGTTAGCATCAGCGCCGAGTCCACTCCCCCGAAAGTGTTTTGGTTTGTTTTTTATCGAGGATAATGGAATAAGCGCTTATGTGCTTTTTTTTACATCCAGTCCCCGTGTGTATGCGGTTTTTTTGTAAATTCTGTCATCTGTTCCCACCGGCACACTATGGCCTACTCTTACGAAAAGCGGAACAGGATTTAACGTGGCCAAGATGTACTGCGTGCGTTCGATTTTCTTCGAAGAGACTAATTTAAAAAGAACCAGTTCCTGTTTGTGAACACACGCAAACTATCTTCCGTACACATTAAAACCTATTCCGTTTTTCGGAAGAGTCAGGCCATTGTGTGTATGTATGTGGAAACGAGTGACAAATTTACAAAAGCGTGTGCACACAGGGACTAGATGTTTAAAAAAAATTAAGCAACAATTAAAGCACATGAATGTTTATTTTAACGACTTTGAAATAAAATATTTTTTTAATTAAAAGAATAAACAAAATCTGGGTTTTTTTCAAAAATAGACCATGAGTAATGCCCGTGTGGGATGAGTGAGACGGGGTGTGTATTCTGGGTGACCCCTCTGAGAAAGCCGCAGCGGCTACAGCAACACCCAGTCTACACAGGTGTATAGAGATACGACCTGATGTCCGTATCAAGGACCGTTTCAGTCAACCGTATGTTCTCTGTATTATCATATGATCTGGAGAAATCACATTACCTATAAAAAGCTACTGCTTCAACCGTGTCTCTTTGGGTTTTTGCTTCTTGTGTCTCTTTTTCTCACTTCGTCTTCTTATTCTTTTTTTTTTCTTCCCTAACACCAAAAACTTTATTTAGTTTTAAAAATCAAGAATATCCGATTTCAAAGTTTTCACAAGTGTAAAGGCAGCAAGTTTTTTTTTAAAAAAGCTATGTCATTGATTTATTACTTAGACTTGTTTCTAGAGGATTGTTTTGTTGTGACGTTGACATCCTTTTTTCAGCTGCTTAATAACAAATTTTGTTTTGATTGATGACTTGAGTTTATTATAAGCGATTAGCTTGTTGCTGTTCCGAATGGATTTGTGTAAGGATTCTGAATAAATATATGTGCAAAATTAGGCTACAGCTGAGCAAAATCACCTTAAAAATGAGAAAAGAAGGTAGCTATAACACCTGTCCCATGTTGAGATTGTGAAAATACTGGTCGGGGTAGCTTTGACCTGTATTCCTGTCTAACGTTACCTTTGTGACAAGATGCTACATCAAAGTTTCTTATCTCATTGTCTTGCAATTGCACTATCACCGTGCTTGTTTGTTTTTGTGGTGTTTGTTTGCTATTTTAAAAAACTAATTCATAACTTTCCTACCGAAATGTGGTTGCAGCAAAATCAGGATTTGCCATACTTGAGAATATTCTGAAAACATATATTACTTCATATGAACACATACCTACTAGTGCTATAGTCCTATTTAGTTTAATGCTTTCTGTGCTAGAGCACGCTATAAGCTGTTGCTGGTTGTTGCTTTTAACGTTAATGTGTATGCAATGTATGTTTCCTTCCGTCTTTCTTTCTTTCTGAATAAACATTCTTTAAATCAAAATATCCCTTCCCTGCCACCATCTGTTACCACCTACAACAAAGAGACATAAAATCAAAGACAACACAACACAACAACAACAACATGAAGGCTGACCACACAGTCAGCAGCAGAGGCCAGACCAGAGCCAATGTCCAGAACTGACCAAAGCATGACAAAAATTGAGCGCTTTGATTTGTTGCTTTACAAGATTCAGCGCTATATAAATTCCATTCATTAGTAGTAGTAGTAGTAGTAGTAGTAGTAGTAGTAGTAGTATAAATCCTGCAGTGCAGCCATTGCCCACCTGTAAGTGGATGCGGTCGTCAGGCGGGTGCCGGGAGCCGAAGTGTGAGTACACCACATCCCGGGGCCCGAACTGGCAAGGGAAGGAGGCGGGCATCAGTCGGCCCTGGCCGCTGCGCCAAGGGGTCGGTGTCCAGCACCATGACCACACACCTGTCCCCGGGGGCCACCCGGATCCTCAGGTCAGCTGGCGTCAGGTACACGGACCTGCCCAGCGGCACCTGCATACCCGGGTTGGACACCAGGATGTTTTCCGCCACCAGGAGACCCTGACCCAGAACGGGTGTCAGGACCAGGCACAACACCGTCACAAACATCACCATCACCATCGTGGATGACTGAGACTTTCCACCACGACAGCCACAACACAACATAGCCGATCGTGCTGAATCCACCCTATCTTTCTTCCCTTGTCCGGCCTTCATCCACCCGCGGGTAACGCTCTCCGGGTATCCCATAGGCCTACTCTCTAACCACGCCACAACTGTCTTCCAGACCAATCCCTCCCTCACAGGTGCAGACACACGACGGCAGAGAAAGACATGACGGACGTACACTCCCCCACTACCAAGAACTACAAAGTTGTGTGCGTTTTCACTAAAGACTAGCCAGGCCCACAGAAGCGCTCGCTCGCTCGCAGACGAAACTCTGAAGTTGTGGGCGGGAATGGATCTAGGCTTTCAGTCCCAAACGAGCATAGAGTACCCCCCCCTCTCTCTCTCTCTCTATTTCCTGTCTCTCTCTCTCTCTCTCTCCTCTCTCTCTCTCTCTCTCTCTCTCTCTCTCTCTCTCTCTCTCTCTCTCTCTCTCTCTCTCTCTGTTTGGTGGCGCTGTGATTTGGCGCAGCAGCACGTGGCGCCGATCTCTGGCTGCCTGCACCCAGTCACCACCACCACCACCACCACCAGCTTCCCCCTGCCAGAGCGCTGCTGCTGCTGCTGCTGCTGCTGCATTGAACTGAAGGGAACGGGGAGGGAAGGGAACGGGGAGGGAAGGGAAGGGGAACGAGCTGTGTGGGATGTTTGACGCTTGTCTTGAGTGCCGTAACTTCGTTTTCTGTCAATCACTTTCTTCTTCTTCTTCTTTGTTTTTACAGTTCTTGCGCTTTCTGATCAACTCTCTCTCTCTCTCTCTCTCTCTCTCTCTCTCTCTCTCTCTCTCTCTCTCTCTCTCTCTCTCTCTCCTCTCTCTCTCTCTCTCTCTCTGTTCCTCTCTGTCTCTCTCTCTCTGTCTCTCTGTCTCTCTCTCCTCTCTCTCTCATCTCTCTCTCTCTCTCTCTCCTCTCTCTCTCTCTCTCTCTCTCTCTCTCTCCTCTCTCTCTCTCTGGGGCTGGACGTAAAAAAGCTATTGTTATGCTTATTCTATAACCCTCTATAAATGAAATTTTCATTGTTCATTGTTCATTGTTTTCTCTCTCTCTCTCTCTCTCTCTCTCTCTCTCTCTCTCTCTCCTCCTCTCTCTCTCTCTCTCTCTCTCTCTCTCTCCTCTCTCTCAACAGGACGGGATAGCCTAGTGGTTAGAACATTGCACTCGCAATCTGACGAAACGGGTTCGATTCCCGTTCAAGGGAAATTTTCCCCTAGAGTTAACATCAGCGCAGACTCCACTCTCCCAAAAGTCTTTCTGATGAGACTATAAACCGAGGCCCCGTATGCGAACGCATGTAGAACATCTTGCGCACACGTTAAATCCTGTCCAGCTTTTCAAAAGAGTAGGCCATTGTGTGCCAGTGGGAACAGATGACAACATTCACAAAACTGCATAAACACGTGGATTGGATGGAAATTTTTTTTTATTTAAACCATTAGTGCCTTTTCCATTATCTTCGATATAAAAGAATAGATAAAAATAAATAATAAATAAATAAATATGCGTGGCCCTTCAAAACTAAAGAATTAAAAAATCTCTCTCTCTCTCTCCTCTCTCTCTCGCTCTCTCTCTCTCTCTCTCTCTCTCTCCTCTCCTCTCTCTCTCTCTCTCTCTCTCTCTCTCTCTCTCTCTTTTATCTTTTTGTTGGTTTGCTTTTTCTTTCTCTTTTGTTTGTTTGATTGTTTTGGTTAGGGTTTTTGGGGGGGTGGGGGTGGGGTGGGGGGTATTTTTAGGGTTTTCTTTTATTTGCTTGCTTTGGGGGGGGGGGGGGGGTTGTTGGGGGCGGAGCTGTTTTGAAAAGGGTTATTTCCCCTTGTTTTTATTGCGAGACTGTATAAGTATTGGGTTATTATTATTAAGATGTATCCCTAACGGGCGGGGACTGGATGTAAAAAAGCACATGTGTGCTTATTCATTATCCTCGAAATAAAAGAACTTTCATTGTCATTGTCATTGTATGACTTGAGCTTATGTTATAATGTATTGATTTGCTTTATCACATTTTGTTAGTCTGGATTTGTATATTAAAAGTCTTCATAGATTTTTGTATTCAACATGTGTTAACATTGTATTTTGAATGCTTTTATATGTCAATTTCTTGATTTTTTTGTTTTTGTTTGTGAGGGCAGGATGAAAAAAAGTTGTATAAAAGTTGTATAAACTTAATCTTTTACCCTCAGTAAATATTATTTTGACTTGACTTGACTTGACTCTCTCTCTTTCTCTCTTTATATATATATATTATATGTATTATATATAAGTGGTGAAAGACTTACTTTTCCTGTTTCTCTAACACCCCCACTACACACACACACACACACACACACACGCACCACACACCTTTTCCCTTGTCGAATGTTGATTACCGCTGGATGAACGAAGAGAGAAAACCCCTGCATTGCATTGTGGGAAATATGCTGTGACTATCTCCCTTGAGTTGACAGAACCCTTAAATAGCAAGGGAACTCTAGGGTGAAATAAAAGCAAAACAGAACAGAAAAAAAATAGTATGTCATTACAACAAAAGTGAATGAAAACAAAGTACATCATTTAAATAAAAACAAAATGAAATGGTAACGTAGAATGAAATAAAATGACAGGGTAAAATAAAATTCTTTTAAAAAAAACAACTAAAAGATTATTTTCTCTTTTTTTTAGGATAACGGAATGAGAATTCATGTACTTTATTCATCTAGTCCCCGTGTGTATGCAGTTTTGTCAACTTTGTCATCCGTTCACACCGGCCTACTCTTCCGAAAAGCGGGACGGGTTTTAACGTATCTGCAAGATGAAACAGCAACCAGTCAATCCAGCACGTTTTGTAGCCTAACCTAACAGTTCTGCAACAGATTATGTCCTTTTTTGTGTGTGTCCCTCGGCTAGAGCTCCGAGGTTCACCAATGGTGAGATTGTTACGTATGCGACTGTTTTATTCCCCCTTCATTCAGATAGCTGCATTCCGACTTCGGGGACTGGGCTATGTCTGAAGTGTGCCATATGATCGTATGGTCCAGTAATCGCTTTGCTGAGATAGCAGGCATTTCGACGGCACGGGCACAGTCACTGAGGCGTATCATGAGCCGTTCTCTCTTTTTCTTTCTTCTTCTTCTTCTTCTTCTTCTTCTCTCTCTTTCTCCTCTTCCTTCTTCTTCTTCTCTTCTTCTTTTCTTCTTCTTCTTCTTCTTCTTCTTCTTCTTCCTCTTTTTCTTCTCTCTTCTTCTTCTCTCTTCTTCTTCTTCTTCTTCTTCTTCTTCTTCTCTTCTCTTCTTCTTCTTCTCTTTCTCTTCTCTTCTCCTTCTTCTTCTTCTTCGTCTCTTCTTCTTCTTCTCTCGTCTCCTTCTTCTTCGTTCTCTTCTTCTTCTCTTCTTCTTCTTCTTCTCTTCTTCTTCTTCTCTCCTTCTTCTTCTTCTTCTTCTTCTTCTTCTTTTCTTCTTTCTTTTCTTGTTTGTTTTTTTCTTCCTTCCCTTCTTCTTTCTCTTACTCTTCTTCCCTTGCCCCATCTTCTTCTCCCTTCTTCCTCATCTCTCTTCCTACTCTCCTTCTTCGTCTCATCTCCTCTCTACTCATTCTCACCCCCCTCCCTCCACCACTCCCCCTACCCCTACCACCACCATCCACCACCACCATCCCCCACCCCCCCCACCCCATCACCACCACCACTACCACCCACCACCACCACCGCCACCACCACCCACCACCCACCATCACCACCACCAACACCACCACCACCACCGCCACCACCACACCCCACCACCCCACACCCCCACCCCACCACCCCACCACCACCACCACACCACCACCACCCACCACACCACCACCACCACCACCACCACCACCACACCACCACCACACCACACCACCACCACTACCACCACCACCACCACTACCACCACCACCACCACCACCACCACCACCACCACCACCATCACTACCACCACCACCGTTTAGACAGCCGACTTCGGGGATGGTGTCTGAACACGACACTGTGTACATGAGTTTTTGATGTTCTGTCATCCACTCCTACAGGCATGACATGGCCTACTCTTTTGAAAGGCGGAACAGGTTTTCAACGAATGTATAAGATATTTCGCGTGTATTCGCACACGGGGCCTCGGTTTATGTCTCAGCTAAAGGACTTTGACATACATTTATACGTTTAGATTTTCACGTCAAACCGGGAAGAAAGGGCAAGGCTGGGAATCGAACCCAGAACCTCGTGGTTTACTTGTCAGGCAGGTGAAGGTCTTAACCCCCTTCCTTCTCATTCAGCCCTTGATTCATCTCTGTGACTGCAGGCATCACGCCGTCTTTCCTTCCTTCCTTCCTTCCTTCCTTCCTTCCTTCCTTCCTTCCTTCCTTCCTTCCTTCCTTCCTTCTTTCCTTCCTTCCTTCTTCCTTCTTCCTGTGTAGTCACACCAGGTCTGTCAGTGTGGGTCAGGGCTGTGCTGGACTGAGTCATGTCCTTAGCTATGGAGTAGGCTACAGGGGACGGGATAGCTCAGAGGTCGGAGCACTCGCTTTCCCCCAGCCAAGTTAAGCAGCGTCGAGCGTGGTTACCACTTGGATGGGTGACCGTTTGCGCGCCTTGGCTTCAGTGCAGTTCCCCCAGTTCACCCAGCTGTAAATGGGTACCTGCCCTCTTTAGGGTCAGGGAAGGTAAAGCAGCGAGGGAGAGGAGATGGGCGCCGCCCTCAATATGCTGGCCCTAGAGAAGTGAGGTCTCTGACGCCTCGCTCCCCTACGACCTTATAGGTTATGGGACTCCTTTACCTTTTTTTTTTAGGCTACAGTCAGAACAGACCGTCAAATCTGAAGTAAGGTGACAATTTTGTTGTAGTTGTAATTATACCTACGTCCCAGGGGAGTCCATTATCCTCGAAATAAAAGAATAATAAAGAAAAACAATGATTTAGGAGGAAGAGGTGACAAATGTTGAAGTCTCTTGTTCAAGAAACGGCAATGTATTCATTACTTTCTCACAGTGTATTTGTGGCTAGGTTTGCAGTGATCGTGTTGTTCACATAGTTTGTGACTGCCACATCACAAAAGACATTCTTCTGCCAGTTCCTACAAAAAGTGTGAGACCTAAGAACAGTCACTGTCGAACTGTCTATGTGTTGCGAAGGTCCCCATTCTCCTGGGTCGGAAGTGAACTCTGTGGCTGCACTTCCACACCTCGTGGATGTGGTGTGTGTGTTCTCTTGATGGACATGACGTGGGGCAGGGGGCACAGCCTCCAGCTGGAGGGGGGGGGGGGGAAAGGGGGGGGAAGCCTCACGGGCCCAGAGGACCAGCGCAGTGACGAAACCAGTTCTGGGCGGTCAGAGACAGGCTGGACTGGTCACGAGCTGCTCTGAAGTGGGAACGTGTCGGCTGAGGCCAGCAGCGGGCAGACCTCCTGCAGAGTGACGAGCACAGGAGAAGACCAGACAGTGTGCACCCTCCTAACAGGGCCACGTGGCCAGAGAGCACAGAAGAAGAAGAAGAAGAAGAAGAAGAAGAAGAAGAAGACATCAATATTTCACAGCAGTCTTTTCAAAATATGGTCACATACATTTTTCTATTTTTTCTTGCAATATTTTTTCTCAGCAACGATCGCTGATACCTAGCCATACATATCAATCCTGAATCCTGCATCTGCTTGCTGTATATTATTCACTTTATTGATTCCAAAACTGACCATTCACCCTGACCTGTCCCTTCCCCGAAGTGCCATACATACTCTTTGACTAACAAGGCAGGAACACCGCTCCATGATCAACAGGCAACTTAGGCAACATACAGGCTGGAAGACTGGCAGTATAATTATGGCAGTAAAGAGTGAGACAGTAGAGTGAGGCAGTGCACTGCCAATCGATGGCAGTTGTGGGGATGAAGAAATCACAGAATATCACTGGTGGCTCCAAAATATGGCCATGCCGGTTTCTTTGGGTCATTTCCGGTCTGTGGGACCCCGGATGTGTGTCCATAACGGGCCTCTGTTCTAAGGCTGGCGCGAGGTAAGGGGAGTGCAGCCGTAAGTACTGGGGGCTTTGTTCCTTCTTGGTTGGCTGACTGCTTGATTCGTTTTATGGCTGATAAAAGATATAAATCTCTGTGAGGTTTTCTGTCTCTGCCTCTGTTTGTCTCTACGTCTCTTCGTCTGTCCCTGTTTCTCTCTTTGCTTCTGCCTCCCTCTCTTTCTGTATCAATATATCATTGTCTCATAAACTGTGGCTCTTGTTTGCAAAGGTATAGGTAACCGTTTCCAGAAATGGACCACGGCTTCAATCTGAAGAAACTATTAGTGTTCGTGTTCATATTGTATTTTTGTCTCTGTGTGTCTGTCTAAATTGTTCAAAGTTGTTGATTATTACTGTTCGCCTGTGATATAACACCGGGGAGGGGGGGGGGGGGTCCATTTGACCGGGCGTCGTGGTGGTGGCTCAGCCTGGGCTCGATCCTGGGGCCGTCAAAAAACAAGGAGTCTGACTCTCATCACCAGGCTATTCACTTCCATCTCCTTTACCACCATCCCCTCCTTCCCCATCCCCTCCGCACGCGCGCACGCTCACACACACACACACACACACATACACATACACACTCACACCACACACACACAATCACACACACACACATACACACACACAATCACACACACACACACACACACACAATCACACACACTCACACACACACACAATCACACACACACACACCACACACACACAATCACACACACACACAATCACACACACACACACACACACTCACACACACACACACACACACACACACACACACACACACACACACACACACATACACATACACACTCACACACACACTCACACTCACACACACACACACATCACACACACACACACACACACACACACACTGTATCTATCATGGCCAGGCCAAAAGCACAGAAGAGCACTAAAGGGCCACAACAAAAGTGCCAGATCCTCTGCAGTTCTCAGAGGGGGCATAACCCTGCTGCTGGTTCAGGGCTGCACAGTGCTGGAGGCTCACTGGCACAGGCTCATCCTGTGCACTGTGGTCTTCAGAGTTCCCTGCCACACCTCAGTGACCTTCCCTTGCTGATGTGAGACAGGTTGCGTTGAATGTGCACTGTCTGCTATCAAGATCTGGACAAGTCACATCACGGTCCATTTTGGGAAAGGGTAAGCATTCATTATGGATATCAATGATGTGTCCTTTTTGTAATAGTTGCTAATCCCAGTTGGATGGCTAGATAACTCTTAGCCATGGCTATGAACAGTATCAACTTCTCCCTTAAATCCCTTCTCCTCAATTAACTCCCTTATCCCTTGATTAACTCCCTTCTCCCTCATTAAATCTCTTGTCTCTTATATAACTAGCTTCTTCCTTGATTAACTCCCTTCTCTCTTAACTCCTCTACGAGTCCCTGGGATACTGCACTGATTTTTTTTCAGTGTGCTGTGACCAGTTAAACCTGGCGGAGCCCATGCATCTCCAGGTACCAGAGTGCATGCTGGGTATAAACGTGTCAATTCCTTGCTGTCAGACATCACTGTCCTTTTCTTCAACAAAGGGAAGATATGGTTTAATCAAGGCAAGGCAAGGCAAGGTAAGGTAAGGTAAGGCAAGGCAAAGCGTGGAATGGACCGGCAAGGTAATGTAAGGTAAGGTAAGGTATGGTGAGGTAAGGTAAGGTAAAACAAGGCCAAGCGTACTTGGAAACCCCATCAGAGAATCATGAAAATGTCCCTGCTGCATGTAGCTAGGCTCAACTCCAGACAGTTCTCGTGTGAGTGAGTGATAGGTGAGTGAGTATGAGTGAACTGAGTTGTGTTGTGTGTGTGTGTGTGTTGTGTGTGTGTGTGTGTGTGTGTGTGTGTGTGTGTGTGTGTGTGTGTGTGTGTGTGTGTGTGTGTGTGTGTGTGTGTGTGTGTGTGTGTGTGTGTTTGTGTGTGTGTGTGTGTGTGTGTATTACACAACACAGCCATAGATAGATAGATAGATAGATAGATAGATAGATAGATAGATAGATAGATAGATAGATAGATAGATAGATATCACACAACACAGCCCATGAGGGGGCATGGTTGGGGGGTGGGAGGGATGCCCAGTGGGTCAAATCCACCATGCTACCCTCCACAGAGAGCTATAAATAGACAGACTCTCAACGATCCAGGATCACAGGGTGCCGCTGCTTGGTCCATTGACTGCAATTGCTTATCTGATGCCCCCCCCCCCTCCTTTCTGTGTGTGTGTGTGTGTGTGTGTGTGTGTGTGTGTGTGTGTGTGTGTGTGTGTGTGTGTGTGTGTGTGTGTGTGTGTGTTTAGGGGTGCCTCTTCAAGGTAATGACACAGACCTGTTCATGGCATTGATTTTACTATTGGCCCTGCTCGTTACACGGCAAGTAATTATCGTTCTTTACAGGCAGCTGATGTTTTCCATTAGTCGTAGAGACATCACAAGCTACTGATACTTGTACATGTTGAGCTGGAGTGTTTGCATCAGAGATAACGACCTTGATGTGAGATAACTACCCTTGATGTGAGATAACGACCGTTGATGTGATATAACGACCCTTGATGTGAGATAACGACCCTTGATGTGAGAGAACGACCCTTGATGTGAGATAACGACCCTTGATGTGAGGTAAATTCCATACATTGTTATTATTATTATTATTATTATTATTATCATTATTATTATTATCATAACGACCCTTGATGTGAGATAATGACCCTTGATGTGAGAGAACGACCCTTGATGTGAGATAATGACTGTTGATGTGAGATAAATTCGATACATTGTTGTTGTTGTTGTTGTTATTATTATTATTATTATTAATATTATTCTTCTTATTATTATTATTATTATAACGACCCTTGATGTGAGAGAACGACCCTTGATGTGAGAGAACGACCCTTGATGTGATATAACGACCCTTGATGTGAGATAATGACTGTTGATGTGAGATAACGACCGTTAACGTGAGATAATGACTGTTGATGTGAGATAACGACCGTTAACGTGAGATAACGACCACTGATGTGAGATAACGACCGTTGACGTGAGATAACGACCCTTGATGTGAGATAGTGACTGTTGATGTGAGGTAACGACCGTTAACGTGAGATAACGACCACTGATGTGAGATAACGACCGTTGACGTGGGATAACGACCATTGATGTGAGATAACGACTGTTGATGTGAGATAACGACCACTGATGTGATATAACGACCGTTAACGTGAGATAACGACCACTGATGTGAGATAACGACCGTTGACGTGGGATAACGACCATTGATGTGAGATAACGACTGTTGATGTGAGATAACGACCACTGATGTGATATAACGACCGTTATCGTGAGATAACGACCATTGATGTGGTCGATGTCTGTTCTTGGGGGAGGAATAGTGCAGTGGTCAGAGCGTTATGCTCCAGAGCCAATGGGAAGTAGGTGGGTTGAGGTCAAATCTCCGCTTGGGTGCTCGTTTCAGGAGTCTGTTCACCGGAGTTGGCAATGACAGTGACTCAGTTGCTCTGGAGGTCCTTTGGACGTCTCTACAGACCAGGGTCCTGAGAGAAGAGAGGAGAGAGAGAGAGAGAGAGAGAGAGAGGAGAGAGAAAGAGAGAGAGAGAGCACATGCAGAACACCCTGTTCACATGGAGAGAGACTTTGTTCATGGCGGATTACTTTCATTGCCTCTTTCAGGCGCACTTTTGCCCCATCTCCGACTTTTGTTTCCATGTCTTCTTCTTTTCTTTCTTCCTTCTTCTTTCTTCTTCTTATTTCTTCTTCTTCTTCTTCTTCTTCTTCTTCGACTATTACTACTACTACTACTACTACTACTACTACTACTACTACTACTAACTACTTTCGACTACTACTACGACGACTACTACTACTACTACTACTACTACTACCTCTTCTTCTTCTTCTTTTCTTCTTTTTAGTCTACTTCTTTTTCTTCTTCCTCTTTATCGAACGCTCAGACAGCAACTATTGTTGTCTGTCATATGACTGACAATGCATTGCGCTGCCGTTAAGCGCCTGACAAGTCAGGCCCAGGGCATCGACTTTTCCATGTCTAAAGTTGTCTGTTTTTCCGTTATCTTTCTGCGTGCTTTCGCTCAATATTACAAACGCTCTGTGTGTGTGTGTGTGTGTGTGTGTGTGTGTGTGTGTGTGTGTGTGTGTGTGTGTGTGTGTGTGTGTGTGTGTGTGTGGTGTATTCAAGTGCGCACATGCCGTATGTGGCGTGCATGTGCGCGCTTGCGTCTTAAAAAAAAAGTTCGAACATGCGAGTGCATGTTCGTATGTGTCTACACAGTCACTCTTGCGCTTGAAGGCAATAATCTCTCTCTCTCTCTCTCTCTCTCTCTCTCTCTCTCTCTCTCTCCTCTCTCTCTCTCTCTCTCTCTCTCTCTCTCTCTCTCTCCAAATCTAAGCTTGTGCATATATCATGCCGTCATTTTCATCAATATCTCAAAACCAGCATAATACAAACCCATCAGAAACAGCGGTAGCCGGGCCCCCGGTGATGATAAATTGCCCATTACAAAATAATCACCGTCACTGCGACTCCCCATACCTCCCCCTACCCCCCCCCCCCCCCACCCCACCCCTTCCTGCTCTGTGCCCTGGCCACTAGACGCCGGCTGCTGCTGCTGCTGATTGATTCTGAATGCTTCTCCTGACCCGCCAACACTGGCTGCTGTAGGGGGCGTTTGGAGACAACAGGCTTCTGCTGAAAGACAGGATGCCATGGCACAGGTCAGGCACACTGTGTGTGTGTGTTGTTCTGATAGTGTGGGGGTGAGAGGCTCGGACATTTCAAAATTTACAGGTGAAGGTGATGTAAGGTGCGGATATTTTTGCTTAACAATGATGGTTTTGGGTGTGGTGTGGAAAGAAATGCGCAATATAAACAGGGATTACTAGCAGTGTTTTTCAGTGTTGCAGACTGCTAGGAAACACCAGCTGTCTGCCAATATTTTGTGCTTGGAACTGAATGATGCTACGGTGATGCCAGTCTGCGTAGAGCGTTGTGAAATTTGGGGTCTTGAAAATGTAGATGTTTTAGGGGGAGTATTACAACTTAAATATTTGTCAAGCATTTTTTTTCCATTTCAATGAAAGAATGGATCAAGTTATTTATGGAGAAACAGGTATCTATCCAATTTCTGTTGTAGTGAAAAAGAAGAATGATTAGATTTTAAGCTGATCTTGTGTCATCTTCCGCGTAAAACTATTCCTGTAAACTGTATGATATTTCCCACTTATTATAGAAACAAGGAATCTTTACGTCACCTTGGTCAAAGAATATCAAAAGCATTCTAAATGAAACTGGATCTGACTGCGTTTGGGATTCGAACATATTTTCAGATAGAAAATACGCTATGTCAAAATACAAGCAAGAATCGAAAAACAATAATATCCAGACCTTGCGTGATGCTCTTGAAAATAGTTATAACTGTTCATTCTATAAGAACTTCGAAATCATGCCTGAAGATAAACCCACATCCTGGCATCATCAGATACGTGTATTTGACACACAGTTAATTCAGGTACGCAATCACAAGCTTCCAGCTGAAACGGATATATACGACAATACTCCGTAAAATATACGCCTTCCTTGTAATTATGACATAGGTCAAAGTAGGGATAACTTTCACTTCATAATGGAATGTCGAAATCTTCCTAATCGATTTGTTCCCCCAAACAAAGGGTTTGAGATTACGGTCAGTCTTCAGTTTGTGGCATTTGTTAAAAGAGGGGAGAACAGTGTTTTTAAAATTAGGACATTTTATCAAACTTAGAAAAGCCACGAACGAAATAAATGTTGTTCTTTTATTTACCTATTACTGATTTTCTGTTTGTCAATGATCGTTCAACATTGAATTTCAATGTGTTGATACTTTCTTGAATTACTATTTTATATCCTCTTTGCTCCCAAAATTGGTTAAAGCATCGAATTTCTTGATACTTGACACTTGTTGACCAGGACCGAAGGAGTGTGTGTATGTGGTGGTGGTGGTGGTGGTGGTGGTGGTGGTGGTGGTGGTGGTGGTGGTGGTGATGATGATGATGATGATGATGATGATGATGATGATGATGATGATGATGATGATGATGATGATGATGATGATGATGATGACGACGTGAAAGCATCCATCACACACACTGATCATGATGTAACAACACGATGCCGGGCTCTCAGGCGACTTCACGGACGATGACCAGGGTGATGTGGCGGCTGAAGAAGTGGTCACTGGGGGCAGTGTGGACCCTGCTGACCACTGCCGGCACTGTGGTGGACACCTGTGTGCCCAAAGAGCTGCTGGCCACCTCTTCCCTGCAGACCCTCATCTACAATGGGTCAGCAGAGCCGCAGTACGTCAGCTCTGACCGCTGTCCTTCCCTCTGCCTTCTGTCGTGTTGAATGTGTTGGATTGGTGACCGCTGTCCTTCCCTCTGCCTTCTGTCCGTGTTGAATGTGTTGGATTGGTGACCACTGTCCTTCCCTCTGCCTTCTGTCCGTGTTGAATGTGTTGGATTGGTGACCGCTGTCCTTCCCTCTGCCTTCTGTCCGTGTTGAATGTGTTGGATTGGTGACCGCTGTCCTTCCCTCTGCCTTCTGTCCGTGTTGAATGTGTTGGATTGGTGACCGCTGTCCTTCCCTCTGCCTTCTGTCCGTGTTCAATGTGTTGGATTGGCGACTTGTTTTTCAGTTCTGACTGCTGTCCACCTGCCTTCTGTCCTTGTTGAATGTGCTTGACTGGTTACCGTGTAACTGTTTCGTTCACTACCTGTTCATTCTCCAGTTTATTCAACTGCCTGCTAGTCTGACTGTACGCATGACTTCCTACCTCCTTTATCTACCGATCTATCTACTTACCTGCCTCCCTGCCTAATTGCTTACTTGTCTGCCTCCGTACCTACCTGCCTACATGTCTGCTTCCCTCCATCCCTCTGCCTTCCCCCCTACCCACCCACCTGCTTAGTGAACAAACTACTTGTCTCTATGCTTACCTACACCCCTGCTTAGTATCTGTCGTCTACCTACCTACCTGCTCACCAACTTCTACTTTTTACCTATCTACTTACCTACATGTATATCTACATACCTTCCTTTCTTCCTACTTACCCACCCACCTCCCTTTCCTTTCAATATGCCAACCTTTCAACCTTTTACCTATCTCCCTGCCTGCCTACCTATCTACCTACCTATATACCTACCTATATACCTACCGTCTAACTCAAAATAATAATAATAATAATATAATAATAATAATAATCATCATCATCATCATCATAATCACAATCATAATCATAATCATAATCATAAATGGAATTTATATAGCGCCGTATCTTGCACAGACAAATCAAAGGGTTTGCACTCAACTCATTCTTTTACAGTCATGCAACCAATAGCAAGTAATAGTTCTAACAAGTCCAAATGTACACACATACACACACACACACACACACACACACACACACACACACACACACACACACACACACACACACACACACACACACACACACACACACACAGGTTATACACTTTGGCAGGGTGATGGGATTTTGGCTGTTGAAAATCAGGGGCAGCTATGAAATGAAACAGGAGAGGAAAATCTTAGGTTTGAAACAAATAATTATGTATTGAGTCCGGATTTAAAAGTGTCACAAGAAGGCCTTTGGCGAAGAGAGATAGGGAGGTCATTCCAAATCGATGGACCAGAAACAAAGAAAGAGCGACGGCCAACGGTGCACTGGCTGAATCTAGGTACTCGTAAGCACAAGGAATCTGCAGCAAGAGCGGAGGGAACGAGAAGGAGTGTAGAGGTGGAGACATTCACAGAGGTAGGAAGGTGCTGTTTTGTGGAGACATTTGTAACAGAGAGTACTGATCTTATAGTTTACTCTCTGTGACACAGGCAGCAAGTGGAGAGATCGCAAGAGAGGGGTTATGTGCTCAGATTTTTTCTTTCTGAGGACTAGTTGAGCTGCAGTGTTGCGTCTGTGGACAGGTACTTTCGAATTGCACTAATACGTCGTAATTGATAGAAGCACAACTGGCAGGTCTGGGTGATGAATTTTTGCATAGAGAGTGTGTTGTCAATTATAACCCCTAGATACTTCACAGCAGTGGATAGAGGGACTGATGCATTGCCGATTTCTATTGAAGCTGTTGTAATGAAAGAGAGTTTGTGTTTGGTCCCTACAAGCATGGCTTCAGTTTTATCAGCGTTTAGTTGTAACTTGCTTTCTATCATCCAGTTGTGGATATCTTGAAAACAGTAGGCCATGTTTGTCAAGAGAGAAGGCAGATTTTCAGGAGTGTCACTGCTTAGAATCTAAGAGTCATCTGCATAAAAGTGATGGTTGATCTGATGATGGTAAAATGAGATCCTGCTATTGATCAAGACCAGAAGGAGAAAGATAAACGGGCCATAAAGTGTTATTCCCATTCTGTTCTCAAGAAGCGTTTTTCATACCGCCTTTGTCCATTACTTCTGCAACAGCACGAATTGCTATCAGAAGAAGAGCAACACTACACCAACAGCCTTTTTCCCCTTCATATTTCTTGCGTGCAGTGCTCCCACAGAATGCCGGACTCTGGTGACCGTTCTGCAATAAAAGTCTGATTCTGTTATTGACAAAACAATTTTTCTTTCCATGTAAAACGGTGAAATATGACATGAAGGAAAACCTGTGTGCTTTCGGCGTCACGCTTACCGCACAGGCCAATCTCTGGCTAATGGGTTTTTAGTGCCCTGTCAAGGCTTTGTTGTGGGTTTTGATGTGGAACACGCAGTGGTACTTTGTCGCGGTTTGGTTTCTTTTTAAACACTGATGAGAAATTAAGTATATATTATTTCCACCTGGGAACACAGGGGGGGGGGGGGTCTGTATGAACAATATCCTCCACCTTCTGGAATTTCTGTGCTAAAAATTTTCCCCTTTGTACCATTCTGGGGTGGGGGGGTTTTTACAGACATGTTATTTGTTACATAGCGCTATAGAAGGCTGGATGATTACAACAAAAAAGTAGTTGCCATACGTATCCTTTACGTCTGAAAATAAAATTATCTCTCTCATTTTCAACCTGTCCAATCAATGCTCTTGCCCTTGTTTCCGAAAGAATCTGAACACGTTTCTGTTAAGATATTAAAAAGGCATTGTCCTGTATTGTTGTTCAGTTCTGGTGACCAGGTCGAGAAACCGGACACGCTAGAATGGACACAGAATATTCCCTCTGCAGTGTTATTTGCCGCTGTGAATGTTTCATATGTGTTTTGTTATCACTTTGAAATGTTTTCTACCAATTTTCACCCATTTTTGTGACCTTTACCTCACCGATTTCATAGTATGGTCGACCGTTGGGGCACCACTGAATATTTTACAACCAGCTTCCTCCACTCTTTGTGACCTAGGGATCATGAAGATTAAGAAGAATGTCTGGCGTCCTCAGCACGTGTTGGTGTTGTTTGCCTTAAAGAATTGAATGGTTGCGTTACTACTATGTCATTTAACGGTGTTCGGCTTAGCCGTGTTGACTAGCACAAAGGCCATATCAGGGTTGTCGCTACGTTGAAAATGTTAAAGTCAACACAATGATAGTCGCAAGGGCCACCCACGTCAGGACGAAATAGCAGAACCTCGGTAATGACAGGCAGAAAGCAGAAGATTTAAGACTTATGGTATCACAGGAGGAGAGAACTGGCAGGTGCAACACTGCTGAAGATAAAACAACGAAGGAATCGAGACAAACACCAATCTCCACTCTTAAGACACAAATGTCCATTTATCTGCAAAGGTAGTAGCACACACACACACACACAGATATACAGATATACAGATAGATAGATAGATAGATAGATAGATAGATAGATAGATAGATAGATAGATAGATAGATAGATAGATAGATATGTAATGTGTTTATGTGTGTGGCATCCTTCAGTCTCAGAAGACTATGGAGCTTCGCTCTAGGTGTTTAACTCTGGCACAGCGTCTGGTGTGTGTGTGTGTGTGTGTGTGTGTGTGTGGATGGAGACCTAATCACTCTGCTCCATGCCATAAATATCTGATGTTGCTTCAGCTGTGCCTGGGTCATCCGGGCAGCTGACACGGGTGACGTCATTGGCATGAAGGTCACTGATTGGATTACTCCCTCCGGATTTTCCTGCTTACGTGATCGACTGGTCGTTAGAGACGGTGAGTCATTGAATCAGTCAGTCAGTTAATTAGTCACTCACTCCGTCAGTCACAGTCAGTTAGCAAACCGACGTAGCTGCTGACCGATTGATTTACTTACATAAACTATTTTAAATGGTTGAAATCAGAGTCCTAAGATGATTGCAGATGTCTGTATGCAGTCACAGTCACCCAGCAGTAACCACTGCATGGCTGCTGCTCCATGATAACACTGTGTAAACAACATACAAAATGGTGTAAACAACATAAATATGTGTAACAATTAACAATATGGTAAACAACAAACAGGCACAACACATCTGTAACGGAAACGGTGTTATGAAACAGGTGCACACCCATCACTCGCTATCATGCGGATGGTGTGGCACACTGTTGGCCGAGTCAATGACGACACGTGAGGTGGTACGTACCAACTACATGCGCGTGTGTCACGCCTTTGGCCTCGCCCTTCACACGGCTTCACTCTGCTCTCAGGAGCTTCGCCATACGTGAGCTCCTGCCACCACTCTGTCTCTGCTGCGTCTGTTGGTCTCTGCTCCGCCATCTTACTGTGTGAGTTAGTATTGGATATAAGATGTATCCTACGGCGGGACTGGATGTAAGCTCATGAGTGCTATGTTATTAATGCCTCGAAATAAAAGATTTGTATTGTCATGTCAATGTCATTGTCCTATCCCTGTCTACCTCGCATGCGCTGTGTCCTCTCTGCACTCTTGCCTCTCGTCTACAGCTCTCTTCTCCTTCACCCTGCCTCTATATCTCTACCTCTCTCTCTCTTACGCCGTGTGAAATGCATTAATACTGCTTAAATCATAGGTTGATTTTTTTGCTTGTCCCTAATCAAGGCAAGGGCCGAATCAAAAAAGTATATGAATGTTTATAATTAATAGTAACCCTTAAAACTAAAGATCATTCATTGATTCATTCTCTTCTCTTATCTCGTCTCTGCTCTTCCTCTCTCTCTCTCTCTCTCTCTCTCCTCTCTCTCTCTCTCTCTGTGAATATGCATTAATCTCTTTCTTTAAATCAAGGTTGATTTTTGTCTTGTCCCTAATCAAGCAAGGCCGAATCAAAAAGTATATGAATGTTTAATTATGTACCCTTGAAACTAAAGATCATTCATTCATCTTCTCTCTCTCTGTCTCCGTCTCTATGTCTGTCTGTCTGTCTGTCTGTCTGTCTGTCTCTCTCTCTCTCTCTCTCTCTCTCTCTTTCGCTCTCGCTCTCGCTCTCTCTTTCTCTCTCTATGTTTCAGTTTATCTTGTTACAAGCTCAATTCATGATATTCACTTAACGAACTTAACTCAAAGGTCATAATGTCCACTACACGTAGTATCACTTGTTATCCTCTAAACTATTTGTCAACAGAGAAATGGACTAAGTGCTACATGGATTGTGTTCATCAATATCACATTATCACATTCCCCTGTCGGGATAACAGAGGACCCGTCAGTACAAATAGCATCCGCACCTTCTGCAAATTCTGAGCGAGGAGGTCCCTCTTTTCTATACCTCTCTGTGTTTCTGCTTCGCCCTTTTTCTTCCTGCCGCCCCATTATGGTCTATTTTCTACATTCTTGGTCCATTCTCCCGCCTTTTTTCCAGAAAGACTTAAGAAAAATAGTAATTCTCTCATATGCCTAAGTGATGTGCTAGGCCTGACTTGTCAGGCGCCTAACGGCAGCACAACTCATTTCGCTCATATGACAGACAACGATGTTGCATGCGCTCTGAGCGTACGACGAAGAAGAAGACAACACTATGTTACTATTAACATCAGCAGCAGCATGACAAAAAGTGTAACGGACTGACTCAATGGCCGAAACGGTCGAACGCACTAAAAACAGACACGAGTTAATTACAAACGCCAAGAAGCGCTTCAGTAGTGTCAGGGTGAGAGGAGGGGGCAATGCTGTGACCAGTTCCAGACCGTTATCATCAGCAGGATCGGGGAACAAAGCTGGCCGCCATGGATTGATTTTTGAAGCAGCGCGGTGGCTCAAAATGGCCGTTAACTCGTCGGGAAGCACGCAATCCAATTTAGCTCCCCTGGCTGCCGACAGCAGATAGTCCACGACTGACGCTCACCCCCTGCCAAGTGCTCTTCTGTTCTTTTTCTTTTTTATCTTCTTCTTTTTTCAATGAATTGGGTGTGGGCTTTTTTCTATTTATAATGATGATGGTGGTTGTGGTGGTAGTCGTGACTGATGATGATAAGGAGGAGGATGAGGAGGATGAAAGATGCTTGTTATTCTTCCTTCTTTTCTAAGACAAACAAGGCAAGGGTGGTGACAATTCAAATGTTACTGATAATGATGACGATGATGTAAATAATACCAATAATACAAAGATTGATCAAAATGATAATCATGACCATGATGACTCAACACTTCAAGGGCATATACACAAGTAAAATAGAACATGATGATAACAATGTTGATGAAGCAGACATAACGACAACGACGACGACGATGACGACGACGACTATGATGATGATGATGATGATGATGATGATGATGTCATGATGACGCTGTTTATCCCTACCTATCGAAACATAAATAAGTATGCAGATTACGCACAATGCAATGCAGATGCAGATGCAGAATACGCAGATGCTGAACACGTCACACACATACACACACATACACACACATACACACACGCATACACACACATACACACTCACACACACACACACACACACACACACACACACACACACACACACACACACACACACACACACACGTGGACTAGATGCAAAGAAGCACACGAAAGCTGATTTCATTATTCTCGAAATAAAAGGAGTAAAATAAATATAAATAACTATAAAGAAAACATCACACACACACACACACACACACACACACAAACACACACACACACACACACACACACACACACACACACACACACACCACAAAGGCACAAGAGAAAGGAGCGGGGGGAGGGGGCGTGATAACAGCTTTAAAAAAAAATTAAAAGACCAAGAAGAGTGGAATGTGCACGTGCCACCCATGTGATGGACAAGTTAGGGCAACACGTTGCTTCAGCCTCATTACACGGCCCGGCATGCATCCTCACTGGCTCGCCGCAGTACAGCGACACTGATGCCCAGTGTGTGTGTGTGTGGGGATGGGGGGCGCGCGCGGGGCGCGCGTGTGTGGTGTGTGTGTGTGTGTGTGGTGTGTGTGTCTGTGTGTGCTGTGTGTGTGTGTGTGTGTGTGTGTGTGTGTGTGTCTGTGTGTGTGTGTGTGTGTCTTGTGTGTGTGTCTGTGTGTGTGTGTGCTGTTGTCCCATGACCATGAGCCGTTTGTTGACTTGTTCCTTTGTCCACACTGGTCACTCACTCGCTCTCTGACTCTTTGGGTTCAAACAGATGTTCGATTAGGAATAAAAGAAACACACAGGACACAAGTCCATTTGGAGGCAGCAACAAGCTATTAGCGTAGAGTGTCTTTGTCAGTCGGTCTGTCTGTGTCTCTGTCGTCTGTCTGTCTGTCTCTGTTTCTGTCTGTCCGTCTGTCTGTCTGTCGTCTGTCTGTCTGTCTGTCTGTCTCGTCTTCTTCTGTCTGGTTCTTCTCTCTCCTTCTCTCTTCTCTCTCTCTCTGCCCTCTCTCTCTCTCTTCTCTCCCTCTCTCTCTCATCTCCTCTCTCTCTCTCTCTCTCTCTCCTCTCTCTCTCTCTCTCTTCTCTCTCTCTCTCTCTCTCCCCTCTTTCTCTCTCTCTGAATGATAGGTGTGCATGTGGAGGAGGGTGCCCAAGAAGACTTAGTTCTATCAAACAACCGTATGCGCTTTTTCAAAACGATATCGTCTTAATCGCACTTATCACAAAAAAGCTCTCATACATCACTAGCCAGTACATCTCCTAACACAAACACTGTCACTTCTTTGCCGCCACTGTTAACTAAGATACCAGCCACTCTTACTGCTGGCGTGCTGCCTCTTGAGCTATTTAGCAAACTGCCATCCTTCCAACCCAACCCAACCTTCTTCTTCATACCGCCACCGACCACAGACACCATATCCGGGATGTCGCCTGGTAACTTGTCTAAACTCAGATTAAAAACTGTGCAGCTGTATAAAAGTAAAAAGTAAAGGAGTCCCATAACCTACAAGGTCGTAGGGGAGTGAGGCGTCAGAGACCTCACTTCTCTAGGGCCAGCATAGTGAGGGCGGCGCCCATCTCCTCTCCCTCGCTGCTTTACCTTCCCTGACCCTAAAGAGGGCAGGTACCCATTTACAGCTGGGTGAACTGGGGGAACTGTACTGAAGCCAAGGTGCGCAAACGGTCACCCATCCAACTGGTAACCACGCTCGACACTGCTTAACTTGGCTGGGGGAAAGCGAGTGCTCCGACCACTGAGCTATCCCAGCTGTATACAGATTCAAAAGAGGGCATAAAATCAAGTCTACTGTCGTTCTTTGTATCAATGCCCTGGCCATCCTAAGGAATCAACCCAGGAGGATCACCGCGTTGTGGGAGAATCATCCAAACCATCCGTAGACTGGTTTTGGTTTAGTTTGGTTTGGTTTGGTTTGGTGTGGTTTGGTGTGGTGTGGTTTGGTGTGGTGTGGTTTGGTGTGGTTTGGTGGGGTTTGGTGTGGTGTGGTGTAGTTGTGTTGTAGTCCCAGAGGAGCTGTGTGATCTAGGGAATGTACCAGCAACCAGCCTTTGCCATCCTTAAATGAAAAAATCCCCGTGGGGATGCCAGGGGCCTTTCATAAAAAGCAACAACAATAACCCCACCAAGAACTGTGCTAGGAATTCCCTCTTTTCTATCCCTTTCTTTCTTTCTACCTTGTTCCTTTTCTTCCTGTCAGCTCTTGTCAATTTTCTGCCTTCTTGGTCCATTCTGCTGCCTTTTCTTCCAGAAAGACTTCATAGATAACAATTATCTCCCATGGCAAAGTTGGGCAAGCTGGGCCTGACTTATGAAGTGCTTGATAACGACAGAGCAACACATTTTCCCCCTTTAAGACAGACAATAGCTGCTATCTGAGCGTTCGATGAAGAAGAAGAAGAACAACAACAACAAACCAAGAACATAACAAGGAACAAGAAGAACAAGAGTATATCAAGTCAGGAAACACATAATCATCCATGAAGGAATTACAACACCCCAAAAGGCAGATTACAATACCCGACAGAAGATTGACTACGTATCATAATGAATGGAAATAACTGAATAAGCAGAATGAAAAAATAACAAAAGATGCTCCCAGACCCAGCTGCAACGGAATATCTATCAACTATCACTCCCCTAACTCTCTCCATGGTCTGGACCTATTGCAATTCCTCTGCATGTCTGCCACATCATCTATCCACTCCCTTCAACGTATACAGTACACTCTGCAGCTCGCCTGCTCTCTGCAGAAAGAAAAAATCTAGTCACATGACTCCTCCGTTGCATCTCTCCACTGGTTCCTGTGCCACAGAGATAAACTAAATCAGTACCCTCTGTACAAAGCCTCCATAAAACAAACCTCCTACCTCTGTGAATGTCTTCACCTTAAATCCTCGTTCCCTCCGCCTCAGCGCAGAAACCCAATTCAAACCCCTGCCACGTGTGCCATCTTTCTCTGTTTCTGTGTCCATAATTCGAATGACCTCCCTCTCTCCCTTCGCCAAAAGGCTTCTTATGAAGCTTTTAAATCCGGCCTCAAGACATTTATTTCAAAGTTAAGATTCTCCCCTCTTGTTCCATTTCATTTTTGTCCCTGCCCTCAACAGCCAAAACCGATCACCCTGCCGGAGTGTAAATCTTTCTGTGTGTGCGCCGGTGGGCGTGTGTGTATACATTTGAACTTGAAAAAAAACTTTTTATTAATTGTAACTGGCTGCATGTGAATGAGTATGATGAATGAAAGCGCTTTGATTTGTTTGTTGCAAGATATAGCGCTATATAAATTCCATGTATGATGATGATGATGATGATGATGATGATGTGAATGATGATGATGATGATGATGATGATGATGGTGCTGAAGGCGCGACCTCAGTCAGGGCACACCTCTTGCTGCATCATTCTCATACATGCATAGACGGGACTTTGGCCATGAAAGCCCAGAGCCGTGCTCAACGCCTGATATTCCAGAAAGTTCCGATTCATCGGCTACGTTAGATCTTTTATAAAATATTGTAAAAATTATACAGATCTGAGAGGGGAGTGGTGTTGTTTTGGTTTTTTTGCTTTTTGTTGTGATGAATGTTTTGTTGTTGTGTTGTTTGTGTCGCGCACGCGCGCGCGTGCGTGCGGCGTGCGCCGCGCGTGTTTGTTTGTTTCATTCTTTCTTCTTTTTTTTGGTGGAGGGGTGGGGAGTATGAGTTCTCATACGTTGATAATATAAATCGTTTGGCATATCGGCTAATATTTACAATGAATTATAAATATCTGCGTTTAGAGGTGTAGAGAGGCTATGGGGGCGGGGAATAGTTTGATAAATCAGTGACCAGGCAAGTTGTTGTATTTCTCTTGCTGGCTAAAGTTTATCACTAAATCAGACTTATTTTCTTTTCATCTTGCTGAAGGATATCTCAGGATATGTCTGCCATTTCATCCTTTTTTTTCAGTCTACCTTTGATGAAACCACTTAACAGCACTCTCCGAAACGCTACCAATGACATGTCGCTGTAAGGCCACACACTGAAGGAGATCTTGCAATATTAGGAGAGGATTCTGCTAGCTTTGGGGTGTTGGTTGTTGTTGGTTTTGTTTGGGGTTGTTGTTTTTTTTTTGGGGGGGCAATTTCACGAAATCTTGAACACTACGTCTAACACACACACACACACACACACACACACACACACACACACACGATCACTTAAAATTAAAAGGATGTTTTAAGGGTTGAGCTTCTTTCTTCCAGGGGTGGGGTGGGTGGGGGGGGGTTGCTTCTTGGGTTTCTTTTGAGGGCAGGGGAGGGGGTTACACACATTAAGATAGGTTTGGGTTTTTTCACGTGAAATTCAGTAGTTGAAATTTTATTTACATTTTTCATTGGAATTACTGATTTTGTTAGAAATTGTTAGAATTGCATTTTCCTGTTGTTTATTGTAGTTCAATAGGTTAGTAATGTAACTGTGTTGTTTTTGATTTTTTCTATAATTTTGGTTGTTGTTTTTCTATATTTTTTGCATTGATCCCCTGAAATTCCTTCTCCTGTACAGTACCAACTACACCCCTCCTCCCTTGACACTCATACCCCCTCCTCCCCCCCCTCCTCCCCCGTCTAATATCACAACTGTGAAAAGACGTTAAATGAATTTGAACACACACACACACAATCACAGAGCGACAGCAACATTAAGACAGGCAGAGAGATGCGGTCATGAAAAAAAACAACAGAAAGATTTCAGTCAGTCTTCCTGTTTTCAAAGGGGCGCCAGGAAGGGGCAAGACAGACAGACAGACAGACAGGCACGGCAGTGTTTGGCGGGGAGGGCTGGGGAACAAAGGCCTGTTGTGACAGCCAGCAATTAAAGCTTAAAGCCTGTCCACGACACAGTACGACCCAGACAACTTGACTGGGTTAGGGACCGGCAAAACGAAGATCAATACAGCCCTGCACTGCTCTCTCGATCGTTTGCCTTATCGATCTGCATGCTCTAAAAGCCTGATATGACGATGCCAGGTCTTTCAGGGAAAAGGTTTGGAGTAGTCTTTTTGATAACGATCGTGATCTGAAATTCCTGTATACCAGAATATGAAAACTGAACCCGCCGCCATTTACCTTTCGTCTGCTTTGTGGTATCACAGGAGTTATTTCCCTTAGCGCGGAGACGAAAACCTTGCTTAGTGTACTGGGTATTTTGCTATGTCCTGTTCCTGTGGTGATTGTTCACCATCCCTCCATCCCCCATTTGTTGTTATTTTTTAGGAAGGTGGGGGGTGGGGGGAGTGGTCGGAGCACTCGTTTTACCCCAGCCAAGGTTAAGCAGCATCGGGCGTGGTTAGCAGTTGGATGGATGACCGTTTCCACGCCTTGGCTTTAGTATAGTCCCCCAGTTCACCCAGCTTAAATGGGTATCTGCCTCTTTAGGGTCAGGGAAGGTAAAATCAGCGAGGAAGAGGAGATGGGCGCCGCCTTCAATATGCTGGCCCCTAGAGAAGTTGAGGTCTCTGACGCCTCGCTCCCCTAAGACCTTGTAGGTTATGGACACCTTTACCTTACCTTTAACATCTCTTTCTTACATTTTGCTTAACATGAGGAAATATCATTGACCGTAGTTTGTCCTTGAATAGATTTCAAATTGCAGTTGATGGTTGGATTTGGTTTGTTTATTTTATTACAGTCAGGTAATATTAAAATAACCCAATCCTAGATAGTGTTTGCGCATCCAGGGTCTAATAAATATCAACAATGATAAACTCCACTGGAAGGTGAACGATAAGGCACATGAAAGGTGATTGGGGGAAAGACCAAACGAAAGAAATGGGGGGAAAGACAGACAGAAAGAGAGAAGAAAAAAAATTCATTCTATTGCAAAGTGTTTAATAAGATTATTAATGCACAATATAATGCTATGGTTTTATGAGATTCATGGCAAAACTACCACACAGACATCAGTCTCATTGTCATCATTGTCACTACCATTTTCATAACAACGAAAGTTTAGAGCAATATCATAAACAGCAGCAGTTGTTCTGGCAGTGGAATTATGATTAAAATGGCCGTCGCTGTTACAAAAAAGCAGCAGAAGCAGCAGCAACAGTAGCAGTAGTAGTTGGTGGTGGTGGTGGTGGTGGTGTAGGTAGTGTAGGTGTAGTGGTGTAGGTAGTAGTGTGTGTGGTGTGTGTGTGGTGTAGTGTGGTGGTGGTGGTGGTGGTGTCACAGTAGTAACTAAGGCAATAGTAGTATTGTATCAGCAGCAGTAGCAACAGCAATGGAAGTAATAGAACTTTTGTCAAAAATTATTACTAGTATCGAATTGTTACTATATAGAAAAACGACACAGGCATCAATGTAACCACTGTAAATGACAACAACAAATAACAGCAATAGCAACCAAAGTTCTCATCATAATTGAATAATTCATATTCGTTGTCACGGGTCGGCACCAATCGATAGACCAGTTGGAAACACAGCGATAGAAAACAGTCAACACAGGGCGTGTGCAGGGATGGGATGGCACGCACCTGCACGCATCTGCATAACGCAGGCAACAGATCCTTACAACACCTGCACCTTCCTTTACCTCCCCTCTTGGGTTTTTTTCTTTCAATTAACTTTTTTTTTCAAATTTTCGATTCTTTTATTTCGAGAATAATAGATAAGAACCTGGGTGATTTTGTTACATTCTCATTTTATCACCTGGTGAGAATGAAAATGAATAATTATGCACTTGTGTCCTTTTTATGCATTCGGTCCCCCAGTAAATAATTTTGCCGTCCATTCTCACCAGCACACAATGGCCTACTCTTCTGGAAGATGGATCGGGTTTTTTTAACATTTTATGCAAAATGTTCTGCGTGTACTGGCAACACGTGGCTTCGGTTAATTGTCTTATCCCAAAGACGTTCGAGGGGAGTGGAGTCAGCATTGATGTTAACTCCAGGGGAAAAAGTTCCCCTGGAACGGGTGTGTGGGTGGTGGTTCCATACCAGGCTGTCAGATGGAGACGTCGTGGCTCTAACCACGGGAAGACGGGACAGCCCAGTGGTTAGAACATTGCGCTCGTAATCTGACAACCCGGGTTCAATCCCGTTCAAGGGGTTATTTTCCTCTGGATTTACATCAGTGCAGACTCCACTCTCCCCAAAAGTCCTTCGGATGAGACTCTAAACCGAGCCCCGTGTGCGCACGCACGCAGAACATCTTGCGCACACGTTAAATCCTGTTCCGCTTTTCGTAAGAGTAGGCCATTGTGTGCCGGTGGGAACAGATGACAGAATTTACAAAACCGCATACACACGGGGACCGGATGTAAAAAAAAGCACGTAAGTGCTTATTCCATCATCCTCAATATAAAAGAATAAAATAGAAATAAAAAAAATAAAAGAGCAGGCTGTCGTGTGCCGGCAGGCAGGCAGGCAGGCAGGCAGGCAGGCAGGAACAGAGGACAAAATGATGGTGATTATTTACGGTGGGGAATTACCTGCAAACAAACACACTACACAAGTGCTGATTCATTACTCATTCTCAACGGGGACGGGGGAGCCTGGTGGTTAAAGCGATGCGCATTGTGCTCTTGATCTGCCAACCCGGGTTCGAATCCCATTCAAGGGGATTTTTCCCCTGGAGTTAACATCAGTGCAAACGCATGCAAAACATCTTGCCCATACGTTAAAACCTGTTCCGCTTTTCGGAAGACTAGGACATCGTGTGCCAGTGGGAACAGGTGACGAAATTTACAAAATCACACGGGATGTAAAAAAGCATATAGGTGCTTTTTTCATTATCGTCGAAATAAAAAAAATTGAAAATATTTTTAAAAAACCATCGGGATGCCACGCTCCACCCCCCCCCCCCCCCCCCCCCCCTCATCACAACAACAATGTAGAGATCCGGATAGCAATGGCAGTACACGGGTACACGGGTAGGGGGTTAGGTTCAACGAGAGCAGTCCTGTTTTCTCTGACTGACTCAGAGCAGGGACAGAAAGTGGGGGGATGAGGGGGGGAGAGGGGTAGGGGAGGTAGAAGGAGGATGCATGACATCGATTAACCTCTTGGCGTCGTAAACAGAGCAGCTACAGACAAACAGACAGACAACACATCGATCAAGTGGGGAGCGTCAGTGGGGGGTGAGGGGGGGGGGGGTTGTAACTTAGGGTGGGATATTGTGCAAGTCCGTTTACAAATTAATGGATGATAACTGTTGTCGTTTTTGTTGTTATTGTTGTTGTTACAACAGCGATACTAACCGAGACTTTTAATCGCGCCATATCCCAATAATATAGGGTCAAAACTGATCACACACACACAAAACAAAATACACACACATACACACACACAATACACACACACATACACACACACACACACACACACACACACACACAACACACATACACACACACATACACACACACACACAAGTGCGCGCAGAATAGCCTAGTGGTCAGAACATTGGGCTTGCAATTTGACGACCAGAGTTTGATTCCTGTTCAAGGGGATTTTTTTTCCCTTGGAGTTAACATCAGTGCAGACTCCACTCTCCCCAAAAGTCCTTTGGAGCAGAACATCTTGCGCACACGTTAAATCCTGTTCTGCTTTTTGAAAGAGTAGGCCATTGTGTGCCGATGGGAACACATGACAAAATCTACAAAACCGCATACACACGGAAACTGGATGTAAAAAAGCACATGAGTGTTTATTCCATTATCCTCGATATCAATAAATGAATAAATAAATAAATACAACATTACATACATGCATGAACAATCCACTTCATGGGCTAGAATTTTAACTTTTTCAGAGTAAGTCAGTTTTAAGATTCATTTTGAAAACATGCAATGTTTGGCTACTTCAGAGAAAGGCATTTTTGTTAATCAGCAAACAATCTTCTGTGTTTAAGTAATTTTCTCCTTCTCCCCCCCCCCCCTCCCCCCCCCCCCTTCGTGGAAATGCCAGGACCTCTCAGTATAAATGGTATCCCCACCTTCTGGAAACTATGTACTAGGAATTCCCTCTTTTCTCTCCTTATTTTCTTTTTTGCCTTTTTCCTTTTCTCCCTCTCACCTCCTTCTTGTCTATTTTCTACCTTCTTGGTCCATTCTCCTGCCTTTCATCCAAAAAGTTTTGTATCTTATGATGTAACAATTTTCTCCAACGCCCAAATCGGATGGGCTGGGCCGGACCTGTCAGGCGCTTAACGACAACGCAACGTATTTTCGCTCTTATGGCAGACAGCACTAGTTGCTGTCTGAGTGTTCGAGGACGAAGAAGAAGTAACAGCCCTTGTCAATTCAAGTGTCCAGTATAAGTGGGTTAAAACAATCCAAAAAATACTGAGGTCGCTGACACAGGGACCTGTTCCAACTCATGGTTGGAGAAAACTGCCTGAATCTGAGTACGGGGTCAATGTGGACCTTGTAGTGGCTTGAAGACATCAGCTATTGAATTGAAACTATTACCCAGGTCATTTTTTTTTCTGTTGTACTTAAAGTTGCAGACTATCAGGGTTCCATCCCATGCCGAAGTTGGATGGCTGAGCGTTGGATGGCGTTTCATCCAACCTCCTAGCTGTATTCATGGAGAGGCCTATGTTTAGCTGATGTCAGGATTTGCTTGTGATATTTCCATCATGTTACCAGAAAAAGCATTTTCCATCCAAGCCTTGTGTTCATTATCACCAGCTATAAAACACATGGGTGTGCACACACACATATAATTTACTTGCATGCACTTACACATGCTAACACACATGCACACGCGCACGCAAACAAACACGCAGATGCTTGATATGCACGAACACATTGTGTCCTTCAAAAAGAGACAACAAGACTAGACTAACAAGCAGCACACATCTGAAGACAAAACAAAAATGAAAGAAAGCAAAACAAAACAAAACAAAATGAGGACGATACGAAACAAAACAGAACAAAACAAAACAAAACAAAACCAACCACACAAGAGCAGTGCAGAACACACGTTTCAACAAGGCATCGATCCTGATCCGTCAAAAGATCAGGTCTGCCCAGACCCACACTTGCCCTGCAGTCCACTAGCCGTGTTCCGTTCTCCCCAGAGCCATCGATGGGCCCAGTGTTGACCTACCAGGCGGACAGCCCACTCTGCAAATTTACCTGTCTAGTGGCCAGGCTGGTTTTGGCATATTATCAGCCTAGCGGGCTGGCTGGCCAGTTAGTTCCCTGCGGAGATTCGAGCTGGTGTTTTGCTGTTGTGTGGATTGGTTAGAAGCGCGTGAGCGTTCTACCTGTGTTCATTTTGTTAGGTTTGAGGATACAAAGAACGGAGAGAACAAAAGCGGTTGGGAGACCAAACAAAGGAACATCCTTAACAAAGTAACCCCCCCCCCCCCACACACACACACACACACACACAGACACACATGTGCGCACGCGCTCACAACACACACCACACACACACACACACACACACACACACACACACACGGAGTTTGCAGCAGAATCGATCAGGAGTTAAGACTAAAGCAAAGCTACAAACTGACTAAGCGGAGTTCACAGTCATCTCATTCGG
>CM054141.1:70518925-70521425 GCA_028751875.1 Rapana venosa
GTGTGCATGGGGATGCAAATTGCTTATACAATATTTGTTTCATTTACTTTACTATTGCTGTTGCCTCCCAAAAAAGCACAATGAATTTGTTGACGTTTCTTTCTGTTAGCCATAATAATACTATTTACGTGGTTTGTTCTCCTTTATTTTATGGAGGTTTTGCTTTGTTTGGTTCTGTTTTGGTTTGGGTTTGGGGTTGTTGTTGTTGTGTTGTTGTTTTTTGTTGAGGGGGACTATTCGGTTGTCCCTCTCCCCTTGTTGTTGTTGCCGCTTTTGTTTTGTTCTTGGTTCTTGCTATTTTTTGGTTGTTTCTGTGTTTTCTGTTTTGCTTTCTTTCTTACTTGTTGCTACTTTTTTTCTGTCTCTCTTCGGTGATTTTTGTGGCGATTTTAGTGTATATATTTTTTCCGTATACTGTGTAAGTGTATTGCTATGAGCTTTATTTTATTTTATTATCATATATATATCCTTAAGGGCGGGGACTGGATATAAAAAAGCACATGGGTGCTTATTCATTATCCTCGAAATAAAAGAATTTGTCATTGTCATTGTCATTCTCTCTCTCTCTCTCGTGTAATCCCTACTCGAGGCAAGGGCCAGATGAAAGGAAGTTCAGAAATGCTTACGTGAAGCCCTTGAAAATAACACCATCATCATCTTCTACCTCTTCTTCTTCTTCTTCTTCTTCTTCTTCTCTCTAAGCTACATTCAGATGCAGCGTCTTTTCTTCATGTTGACTATTAAATATCTCTCCTCTCTCTCTTCTCTCTCTCTCTCTCTCTCTCTCTCTCTCTCTCTCTCTCTCTCTCTCTCTCTCTCTCTAGCCTCCCTTTGAATAAGGGATCTTAAAAACTCATTATCGTCGATTTTTCGTTTTATCATACTCAAAAGAAGTAAGGCACTGGCAGGTGTATACTTTAAGTAGACCCAGAGTGATCGTCAAAATCACCACCCTTTAATTCACCAAACGCCACTGCCAAGATTTGAACCTGGGACTTCATTGGACCGGCAGAATCCGAGTCTAAAACATTCTACCCACTCAGTACAGTAGGAGTGTCTGTCCCCGGGTCTTGGAGAAACGTCAAAGGAAAGGTAATGTTCGGCTGAAGAGATCGATAAGAGTCTATCCGGTAAAACTATTGTGATGCTGGCTAGTAATCTGAACCATATTTCTGTTTGCGGGGAGGGCTGCTGCAGGCCTATTTCAGCTGCTGGGTGGTCTTCAGTACAAACTCTCCATCTCTCTGTACTGAAGGGACTGACTGGCTGCGCTGTGCCATGTATACTGCTGATTGGTGAATGAAATTGATGGGGTAGGATGAATTGCTATTTTCTTTCGTTCGTCGTTCGGGTTTTGAGTGTCTTGTGGTGGTGGTGGTGGTGTTTGTTTTTTCTGTCTTTTGGGGTTTTTTTTCATTTTTATGGTTATTTTGCTTTCTTTCTTTCTTTTTCTCTTCTTTTTTACTGTTCTTTTTTTGTCTTTTTTTTTGTTTCATTTTTCTGGGTTTTCATTTGCTTCCTTAATTTGTTTCTTATTTTTCTTTTTGTTTCTTTTTTAATCTTAAAAATAGGTTGTTTAAGACTCTTGTTTAAGACTCTGGGCTGCTTTTGTGTTTTTCAATGTTGTTTGTTGATAATTGTGGGGTTTTATGGGGTTTGTTTTGCTTGTGTGTTGTTTGTTTTTTGCTGTTATTTGGGACCGAGGGCGGTGGGCTTTGTGTTTTGTTGTTATTTGGTTAGTTTGGAACGGGTTTGTTTGTTTGTTTGTTGGGTTGATTTTTTAAAAACCTTTTGGGGGTGAGGGTGCGGTGTATTATTTGTTTTCCCCCCTCCCCCCGACCTTTTAAAACTCAGTGAAGAAGAGGTCATGTGCGCTAGAAGTTATTGTTTAACAATGCTGTGGTGCCATGCTGATCCATGAGGTGTGATATATAAGGCTGCCATCACAGCACAAAGGTCTGGGTTTTCCTCTGTCACTCCCAGGTCCATTCCTCTGCTGCAAAGCCAGTGCTGCAGTGGCCAGTCTCAAATTCGCCACAGCCATACACTGTACACGATCGTCAATGAACACCTACCCTGGTCATATTTCTCTACAATATGTATAAAATTGGACGCTACAGGCCGAGTGGCTAAGACCTTTTCACTTCAGTCCTGGGGTCCATGAAGTCGTGGGTTCGAACCTCGGCAGCAGGGTCAGGTAAATCAAGGATGGGGATTTTTACCATGAAATGTATGCATTGAAGCGCAGATCTTTATTCCGATCCTGAAGAAGACCAGATATGCTCGTTAAAGATCCCGTCATTCATGGCATGGTCTGTAGTTTACGGAAACACGAACACACCCAGCATGCATCCTGTGCCTGAAGGGATATGGGCTCCGCCAGGTTCGACTTGCCCAAGAGACACGGCCTGACAAACTCGGTGCATGTCCCCAACGACTCCAGGAGGAGAGAAGAGAGGAGGAGGACTTTCAAGCAGAGAGGCGACTAACCACATCATCC
>CM054141.1:70528925-70573008 GCA_028751875.1 Rapana venosa
GAAAACTGGATTGTTCATAACTAGTCTATCTTCATAAAGGTGCGTTGTGTTGTGTGTGTGTGTGTGTTCGCAGTTGGTGCACTTTGGGCCAAAATTATTGGAGTGCTATGCTATTTAAGAGTGATTATCATTACTAACACTGCTATTGTTTTCAATCATTGTTATTGGAATCAATCTGGCTGATCCTTTCTGAAGCACTTGTTTAAAAATCGTTGAATGTGACATCATGATTACATGCTGCCTTGGACAAGATTCACATGTGAAAATATATTCAAGAGGATTTTTCCTCTGGAGTTAACATCAGTGCCGACTCTACTCCCCCCAAAAGTCCTTCGGATGAGACTATAAACCGAGGCCCCATGTGCAAAACACACGCAGAACATCTTACCACAAGTTAAAACCCGTTTCGCTTTTCAGAAGAGTAGGCCATTGGGAACAGATGACAAAATTTCATACGCACGGGGACTGGATGTAAAAAAAAAAGCACATAAGGGTTTATTCCATTCTCCTCCAAATAAAATAAATATTTCTTACAGTATGAAAGGTATTTATTTCATTTTTTCACTGTATGAAAAGTATTTCTAATGCTTTTTTTTCAACCATCAAAAAGGTAATGATATTGCTTTATTTCATTTTTTGACTGTATGAAAGCATTTTCGTTGTTTTTAACTGTGTGAAAGTATTCTGTTGGTTCTTTGTTTCATGAACATTTCTATTTCTTTAACAGCAGGAAATATATTTTTCTTGTTTGTTTGATTGATTTTTTAAAATATTTGAATTTGAAAAGTATTTCTATTACTCGATATACTTTCTTTAATTGTACAAAGAGTTTTTGTATGAGTATTTTATTATTCCTTAAAAAGTACTTCCATCATTTTCAAGCTTTATGAGCGGTATTTGGGTGGGGGGGGGAGGTGTTTTTTAAATATATGGAAGGTTCTTGTTCTTTGTTTCGTTTTCACTAAAATTATGACATTGACCATTAGCTTTTGCAGAATGATATGAATATGATTTAATTTTGACTGGTGATGCAAACCACACTGCAAGTTCTCCTCCACACCCGTGTGTGTGTAAATTCATGTGTGTGTGGTTTTTTATTTTAATTTTAGTTTATTCTTTTATACCGAGGATAATGGAATAAGCACTGATGTGCCTTTGTACATCCAGTCCCCGTGTGTATGCGGTTTTGTAAATTCTGTCATCTGTTCCCATCGGCACACAATGGCCTACTCTTACGAAAAGCGGAACAGATTTTACGTGTGCCCATGATGTTCTGCGTGCGTTCGCACACGGGGCCTCGGTTTATAGTCTCACTGATGTTAACTCCAGGGGAAAATATCCCTTTTGAACGGGAATCGAACCCGGGTCATCAGATTGCAAGCGCAATGTTCTGACCACTAGGCTATCCCGTTCCCCGTGTAAGTGTGTGTGTGTGTGTGTGCGCGCATGCCTGCGTGCATGCATGCATGCGTATGTTTGCATGTTTTAGATATGTTGAGAGATGATGTATCAAAGTTGCTCAGGCAGCCACAGAAAGACAATTGAGCATAACAGTGTTTGCTTTAAAATCTTTTTTATTATCAGTATTTTCTGTTTTTGTTTTTCGTTTTCACACACACACATGCGTGCGTGCACACGCGCGTGCGCACACACGCTCACACACACATACTTAAGCATGATATTCATTCACCATCAACCTTCTATTTAGGCTCTTCTCAAACATTCCATTGTATGTATTGTATGTTTGACAATAACAAGTAGAAAAAAAATTAGTTATTCAAAACTTTGTTCATGGATTGAATCTTAACACGCGCGCGCGCACACACACACCTTGAAAGTAAACATCAACATTAACCATACAGTTGCTGTTTCAAAAGATTTGATTGCTGCAGTATGATATAGTACTGTGTCACAAAATGACTTGTTCACATCATGTGTGTTCATCCAGAACATGCACTGTCTCCCATTCCTCACACCTGGGAATCACTGAAACTGTAAATACACACTGGAAGAGAAGTTTGCGTGTATGGCTGTTTTCAAGTACCTAACAGTACAGGCAGCTACATCACGACTTCAGAGGATGCTCTCCCTTCAGAGGAGAGTGGAGATTGTTAGGCTAAGAGCTTATCATGGCAGAAAACGATCTCAACATAACACATCAAAGCATAACAACAATTGGTGTACGCCTTTGCACTAAGCTTACATCAATAACTGCCAAAGCTTTCTGCTAAAGCCAGACAACCTAATAATAATAATAATAATAATAATGTATGGAATCTATATAGCGCTGAATCTTGTAAAGCAACAAATCAAAGCGCTCAGATGACTTCTGTTTTATCCCCCGAGGATAATGGAATAAGCACTCATGTGCTTTTTTTTTTTTACATCCAGTCCCTGTGTGTATGCGGTTTTGTAAATTTTGTCATCTGTTCCCACCGGCACACAATGGCCTACTCTTTTGAAAAGCAGAACAGGATTTAATGTGTGCGCAAGATGTTCTGCATGCGTTCGGTCACGAGGCCTCGGTTTATAGTCCTCCGAAGGACAACATGACTGAACACAGTGGAAACAGACAGTAGTAACAGACAGGAAACCAGACCCATGGCCTCTGAACACTGAACACAAGTAAGGGCTGTTGAGGTTAAATTCCTCACTTGAACGGATCAACATATGTCCTGATTCCTGTCCATCCTAGCCTATGTCCCATAAAAAAATATGTGAATCTAGCACAATGTCCTTGTACACATAGCAAAACCTCTGTCCACTTTTCATAGAAGAGTCAGTCCTGTGTGGCCAATAGTATGGTAACAATCCGCACACTGTCAACATGTGGGTAGTGCATCAAATATCCCCTACATGTCTGTCACTTAATATGGCTACTGTTACAGTAACACTAACAATCTGCACACTGTAAACGCGTGAATAAAGACACTGACTGTTAGGTAGTGTAATAATTATCCCCAAATTTTCAGCCTCTTATGGCCAATGGTATGGCAGCAATCTGCATTCTGAACATAAGAGCAAAGACAGTGAGCAGTGCAATATCTCCTAAACAGAACAAAAAGTGAGTGACTGAAAGGGCAATTTCTAGTGTACAGGGAACCCCTGGTATTCCAGGTTGGGGTTAGTCAGATCCTTTAGAGATACACGCTTGAATCTTAAAAACAAACAACAACTGTGCTGCACCTTTTGAGCACCATCCCCTCCAGCACTTTGCAGTGTTCTGCTTCTGCTCTCTCAGAACCAGGCAAGCTGGGCATGCACAACACTCATTCACTACAGAATCTGACACAGAATGGGAAAACAGACAACGGCCACCAGCTGTACTCCTCCTCATCAGACAGGCTACAATTGAGTGTCACTTCTATCTGACATGTTGGCTATGGGATGTCCATGAGAGGAGTGACAACTGAAGATGGCATGTGACACTTTTTGTACACATTTCTCTGATATGATTACAACATGGTGTTGTGAGCCAGGGGCGATATTGAGCATTTCATTGACGGCTGTACTGCTCAGCTCTTCTTCAGATAAATATTGAATCTTTTAAATACATTTTGAAAGCAAACGACATCTCTTCACTTACATTACTTTCTCTCTTCCTGTTTTTCCACCAACTGAATTAGACATTCCATTTTCTGTTGTACATGGTGTTTATGATACTAGGGACATACAGAAAAGCAATAATATCCACAGTTCTTCCAAACCTAGAGACAATATTTATAAGAAAATTACAATGTGTATCATGGACACAGACAGATGCATGGACAGATAACTGAGTTCAGGTGACGCCACAGCCACACTGCACACAGCAGTCGTTAACAGGCGCTGGAAATGACAGTTTGCAATGCCACTAAATATGTGTGTTATGTATACACAACCCTCGTTTGTTTGCGTGCTTTATGCCTAATCCAGATTTAAAATTCTATACAACACTGTTACATTTTGTTATCATGATTTTCAAACAACAAAAATACAAAAACAAAATTAACATAAACATGTATCCAAAGAGGAAGTCATTAACATTCACACATTTTTACATCTTTCAAAAAGAAATACAAAAATACAAGCACCTGTATGTCCTTGAAATAAAATCTAAAATATCACACCTTTCATGAAAACCAACATCAAAAAACAAACGCCATCAACAGTTCACTGACACACTGGCCATACAAAACCCCTCTTCATTCTCCTAGCATTCTCCTAGCATTCTCCTATCTTTGCTCCCTCTCCTCTGTCCATACCTCACACATCCCACACTCGCAACACAGCATCTACACTCTATTTATAGGCACTATTCCTGTTTGAACTGTGGCCTGGGCGTGTCATCCTCTGTGAAAGCCACGTAGAGAAAGCAGGCCAGAATGACGTGCACCGCCACAATGGCCACGATGGCAGAGTAGAAATAACTGTTGGACCCCACCATGCCTAGCATGCCTGAAACACAGTGAACAGTGCATAAAGTCATGCCATTTTCATTCACACATATAAAGGTACAGGATTTTCATTCACGTGTGTACATAAAGATACAACATTTCCATTCCAACAAAATAAAGTTTAAACATTTTCATACACACAAATAATGGAACAGCATTTTCATCTACACAAATAAACTTACAATTATTTCATTTATACAAATAAAGTTGCATTTTCATGATAAATATGAAACTCAAAATGGGATTGATATTGTGCATGGTGTAAAAATTATATAAATATATAATATATATGTGTGTGTGTGTGTACTAATAAATGTTTGCATCAGGGATGAGGACGGAGTATTTTTCTGCCCCAGTTGTATGAATAAGAAGGGTGAAGACAACACCGATGCAGGAAACGAGGAGCTAGAATTTGAACAAGGGAAGATAGAAGTGGTAGATGAATTCTGCTACCTGGGAGAGATGATGAGCTGCAAAGCAAAATCTGAGTTAGCTGTCAGAACCAGGATTGCGAGTGCTTGGAAGAAATGGAAAGAATTGGCAAGTCTGCTCAGAAATCAGAATATCCCACTGGAGAGACGCTGTCTGATATATAAGGCCTGCATCAGACCTGTTCTCCTGTATGGCTCGGAGATGTGGGTTTTCACAAAAACCGTCAAACGTTTGTTGAAGAGCTGTGAAAACCGAATGCTACGCTACATGACAATGATCAAATGGGAAGACAGGATCATGAATGAAGAACTATGCAAAGTTGATGATCTGAAGTCTGTAGCTAGTACCAATAGACTGTGCTGGTTTGGGCGCGTTCAACTGAAAGCAGACCACCACATCATAAAAAGAGCAATGAACTTCATAGTGGATGGAAAGAGACCAAAGGGAAGACCTAGCAATACCTGGGCTGCCTGTATTGCAGATGATCTTAGAGAAAGGGGCATAAATAAGGAGGAAGCTCAAAACAGAGAGAGATGGAGAAGGCTCATCAATGTCAAACCTCCCCTGGGAGAAACATGACCAAAAAAGGAAAAAGAAGAAGAAACCCTAATCTCCAGACAACCCTCCTCTAGTTTTTGCCAACATTAACACCAATAACAGTGTGTTGTCTCACTTTCTTAGTTCTACCTGCTGTTCCACTTATAAATAATGGTTTCCTGTCATGGTCATTGAGATGACTGATTACTTTCTTTACTCTTAAAAGGCAGTGTGATTATCATTATGAATTGGTGTGTGTTGTGCATATCACTGTGTGTCATATACATGTGATATCTTCAGTTTAACGTCTGTTCACATGTGTGAATGTGTGTGTGTGTGTGTTTACATGCGCACTTGAAGTGCGCATCGATGTAAAAAGATCTCTTCAAGATGGCAAAGAAATTTGAAAAAGAACCTAAGATGCTGGTACTGGGCTATAAAGTAAAAATCAAAACACACGCAATTGCTTTGTATTATATGTGGGTCTACAACAAAATAATAACATATATATATGAAATATATGACAAAAAGTAGTCAAAGAAAAAACTGCAGGCAACTAGTTACAACTCTCTATATTACTGCATCCCAAGATTTAAAAAAACAAACAAAACTAAAACCAACTATCAATTCAAAACTTTGGTAACAGCACTGAAGGTTTTGAGCAGCAAAGGCCAATCCTTTGAATGACTTGACTCATGAATTGTGTGTGTGTGCACATATGCATACATGTATGTATGTGTTTGTGTGCGTGCATACATGAGTGTGCAACACAAGCACATGTGAGCATGAGCATCTGAATGTACATATGAATGCATGAAAACTGACCTTCAAAAATGACAGCCTTTGAGAAGAAATAGGAGAAGATGGGGAAGAAGACCATGAGGATAGTGAAGATGAGCATCTTCTTCATCACGCTTCTGTTGGCAGCATCCTGAGCCATTGTCCTTTGTTCTGTAGTATGGTATACCTGCTCACTGCTCAAAACTGCACTGTAGTGGATTTACCTGTACTCTACACACACACAAGAACAAAGTCAGAACACATAGCATGAAAAGTGTGTGTATATGTGTGTGTAAGTAAGTGTTCAATTTTAACATCTTTCCACTTTGAGTGATACCAAACAGCCCTAAAATAGGAGACTAGATGAGAGAGAGCTACTGTATATGTGTGTAATCACAAATGAAAGCGTATTCTTAACATTAACAGATCAAGGAAAAAGAAAACATTTAAAAATCCAAAAAGAACTGAAAGAACTACAATAAATGCCCTATAGCCAGTATAGGACTTAACAGCAAACCTTTAGCAATGTCCAACGTTAGATTTACATTGTTCAAAACTTCGTCTATGGAATTTTCCGAAAAGACAGGGAGATGGGTTTTAACTTCTTACATTCAAGTATGATATGGGTATTTGAAATATATTCACCATAACAGCACTTAACATCCTTGGTGAATTTTGTCATGAATGCATTTAATCTTATCCTGTAAAATAATGCCTTGAGTTGTCTTTCTTTAACAGCAGTTGTATGAATCCCTAAGTGTTCAATGTATTCAACTACACACTTCTCAATCAGAATCAACTTTGAAAGCCACTTGTTTTGCCAATGCTTTTCTATGAATTTGCTTAAAGATGCTTCTTCTAACAAATGATAGCCCTCTGCAATGGATAGCGGGACATGCAGTACTATAGATTCCTTTTCATTACGTGCACCTTTTTCGCAGCCCTATCAGCCCACTCATTAGAAAACAATCCTATGTGTGAAGGAATCCAACAAAAGGAAACATGAATTCATCTAAAACATAGAAGATTTATGAAGTATTTGATATCTTATATTATAAGTTTAATAGTTTTCTTAGTATAAATAACTTGTAGACTGTATGGCATATAAAACCGATTTTGAATCTACACAAAGTAACAAATGAAAGAAACAGTATGGATGATCTAAAATAATGTGTGTGTGTGTGTGTGTCACTGTCTCTGTGTGTGTGTGTGTGTGTGTGTGTTACTCATACTGTGTATGTGTGTGTGAAAATTGAAAAGTAGTGACACTATATCTTTTCCATAGTGACAGACTGACACACTATCTAAGTATATTTTCCATAGTGACACACTATCTTTTTCAATTTCATTGACATTTTCATTCATTGCTTGTAAAGCCAGTAATATTGTAGTGTACTGTAGTGTAGTGTAGTATCACTAGTCTGTAGTCAGGTGTGGTGTGGTGTGCATGGTGTGGTGCGATGTGATGTGGTGTGGTGTAGACGAAGTTTTTAGACTGGGTGGTAGCTGGCCATCTTCTGAAAATCCCACAAATAAATATGACTATCTTCTTCTTCAAGTGTCCGGTCTGGTCCTGCAGACATCGACGATCATGGCTCTCCATTCTTCCCTGTTCTCGGTCCCTCTCATGAGCTCATTGTTGGTGCCCTCTTTATTCGTTGCGAATTTGTTTAAGCTGTCTGTGAATTTTGTGTGTTGTCTTCCTCTGCTCTTGTTTCCACAGATTTTGCCACTCCATAACAGTTTCTCTAGTCCGTCAGCCCTGATTATATGGCCGAAAAAATTTGAGCTGTCTTTTTCTGATGGTGTTGAGAAGAGATCTCTTGTACCCAGCCATTTCCATTACTTCTGCATTTGTTTTTCTTTTTGTCCATGAGACTTTCATGATTCTCCGGATGAACCACATTTCCACTGCTTCTAGTCGCTGTTCTGTGGGCCTTGGCTAGGGTCCAGCACTCACATCCGTACAGAGAATGGACCATACGTAGGCTCTCAAAACATGGATCTTTGTCTTGGAGGCTTATCTTACTGTTGGTAAAAATGCATTTCATGTTGTTAAAAGTTGCCTTAGATTGACCGATTCTCTTCTTGATTTCTGTGTCACACTTGCCGTCCAGGGTGATAGTACAACCAAGGTATTTAAGGTGTTTACTTGTCTGATTCTCTCTCCTTTACAGGCTATGTTTTCATTGTGGTATAACAGCTTTTTTTCGAGATCACCATGCATTCTGTCTTCTTTGCATCGAGCTGTAATCCTTTCTTTTCGCTTTCGTCGTTACTGTTGTTAAAATCTTTTGCAGTTTTTCTTCAGAGTCAGCGATAAGGACTGTGTCATCTGCATATCTCAGGTTGTTGATGTTGTGGCCACCTACACTAATTCCCTCATGATTCTCAATATTTCGTAGAATTATTTCACTATATACATTAAATAAATCAGGCGAGAACATGCAGCCCTGCCTCACACCCCTGCAGATAGGTCTATATTGACTGATGTCATTGTCGACTCTAATGGCTGCCTCCTGTTCCCAATATATGTTTCTGAGGACTCGAAGATCTTTCCCGTCGATGTATAGCCCTGCCATAATATCAAACAAGTCAGAGTGTCGTACTTTGTCGAACGCTTTTGAGTAGTCAATGAAGCAGAGGTACAGGTCTTTTCTGGACCTCGATGGATCTTTCCATGAGAGTTTTCAATGCGAAGATTGCATTTCTGGTTGCCTTTGTCTGCCATGAATCCAAATTGCGTTTCTGATATTTCTGGGAGTATTTTATTTTCTCATTCTTTTCATGAGTATTCGTAAAAGAACTTTGGTGAGGTGACTCATCAGGCTGATTGTACAATGTTGGTCACATTCAGCTGTACCCAGTTTCTTAGGGATTGCAATGTAGATGGACTTCTTCATGTCTGTCGGAATCTCTCCTGTGTCATATATATTGTTTAGTAGTTTTGTGACTGCCTTAATTCCCACTTCATCCAGGGCTGTTATCAATTCAAATGGGATATCATCAGGTCCTGGCGCCTTACCACTTTTCATCTTGCTGAGTGCATGTCTCACTTCGTCTTCCATGATTATGTGGCCATCTTCGTTGTTAATATGAGGAGGTGGACCTCTGTGGTCGTGGTATAACTCTTCAATGTATTCTGACCACCTGTTAAGAATATCTTCTTTTTCCATGAGTACATCTCCATCTCTCGACTTTATACTACCTGTTTTTACAGAAGATTTCTTTCCTGTCACATCTTTTATTTTTTCATGCATAAGTTTGCTATCAAAATTTGCATTCATTTCAATTTCCTTGCACTGCATATTGATCCATTCTTCCTTGGCTTCATTACATTTTTTCTTAACCAGTTTGTCAAGTTCTTTATACTTCTTTTCATCTACTTTTGCCTTTCTCCTGTTTTCCATTACTATTAGGTTTAAAATCTTGGAGCTCATCCACTTCTTATGTTCCTTTCTATTTATGACTGGTATATATTCTTTTGCTGCCTCGCTGATGCTATCTTTCATCATCTGCCATTTTTCCTCTGTAGTGGTGAGTTGATCTAGGCCATCGAATTTGTTTCCAAATTTGATCTTGTAACTTGTATATATGACTATAAAGTATAATAATAATACAGATCTCTGAAGTCAAAATGTGGCTACCTCATGAAGCCAATGGTCATATACACAAAATATCACTATATTGGTAAACCTTGCAGTTCTATCTGAGGAACAAAACAAACAACAACAATAATAACAACAACAAAACAACAAGAACAACAAATAACCCGCTGTGTGGAATCAAACCCTAGTCTCCAGACAGCCCTCCTCTAGTCTATTTCAACAATAACATTAACAGTGTGTTGTGTCACTTTCTTATTTCTACCTGCTGTTCCACTTATATTTATAATGGTATTTTGTAATGGTCTTTGAAATGACTGAATACTTTCCTTACTCTTAAAAGGCAGTGTGATTATCATTATGTCAAAGTCAAAATCAAAGTCAAAGTCAAACTTTTATTTTCAGATGGTACATTGAATAAGCACTGCATTTGCTTTTTTTCATCAAGCAATCTATCTAAAGAAAAAAAGCGAGAAAAAAAGATAATGTATATGCAGACATAGAGTAAAAAACCTAATCTATGGTAAACTATACAAATCAAACAAGAAAAGACAATAACATATGCATATATGGAATTAAAAACAAACAAAAAACCCAGAAAAAATATTAAGCCATACAATTCAAATAATTCAAAATTCTTGAAAAAGTATCCGTCATAATACAAACAAACAAGCAACAAAGAAAAACCAAACCAAAAATTAAAAAAAAAACACACTAACTGCTCCCTCCCCCCCCCCCCCCCCCCCTCACACACACATACCTTCAACCATACAAACAACTGAATAAAACAACAACAAAAAGATGAATCAACAAGAACAACCACAACAAGGAAATAAACAATCAAACAAACACAATACACAACACAACAGTGACAATAACTAACATAGGACAAGAATAACAACCAAGACAAATGAAGAACAATATAGAACTAACAAAAGATGAGAAAAAGAGTCCAAAATACCCCTCCCCCTCCCCAAGAAAACCACCCTAAACCCAAAACAAACAAAAAGCAAAATAAACCAGAACCCCACCCCCACCACCACCAACAATAACAACAACAACAACCAAATGGATATAAACAGAGGAAACTGATGTATCATTTAAACACTTACATACACATACACATCCTCACCTATATCCGCTTCACCACATAATATACTCATATATAAGGAAAACAAGAATAACCAACAGCTATTGGATTCAGAGCAAAGAAGTATAACAAAGACAACCATTCCCTCCCTTTCCCCTGGTCATATACACGCATGTACATGTGCTTTTTGATTTGAGGCAGAACAACGTTAATCCTTCCATCAAAGAATAAATTCAGGCAATGTAAACCCACCCAGCAGTACTAACGTCAGCAATAACAATTTAGCTCATCTAATACAATGAAAAGGAAAACTAACAGCGACAAAATTAAATAAATCAGCATATTTTTGTTTAACACAAAAAACGTAAAAAGGCCAAAACAGCAAGAAAGTAAAAAACCAAAACCGAACCAATTACACAACACACACCCACTCACACACTTGTACACACATTTGTGTGTGTGTGTGTGACTCTGTGTGTGTGTGACTCTGTGTGTGTTTGTGTGTGAGTTGTGCATGTCACTGTGTATCATGATTAATCGAGCATGTATGTCTGAAAGAGAGAGAGAGTGTGTGTGTGTGTGTGTTTGTTTCACTCTGTACAGAATGCATAGTGTGAGAGAAACCACTTTTTGCATGTGTGTGCGTGCCTGTGTGCACGCATGCGAGCGTGCATACAAAATATGCATACCATCATTCTGTGTGTGTGTGTGTGTGTGTAAACAGGGAGACTTGCACTCTAAGTTAATTGAAGTTATGTTTACATTGCAAGCCTTCGCCCCTTTTATGTCTCTAAATGAATTTTTCTTCGCACAGAAAAGAAAATAATCTCAAAATATACTACTTACGAGCTGCTGATGACAACTTAAGGGCTGCAGTCTATAATTATATATTTATACAAGTGAATCGATCTGTCTCGTCATCAGTGTAGATTTGGAACTACCTTTAATGTCACAGGGCGCAGCCATGTTGCAGCTTCGCAGCAACGCTAAGCTTTGTAGACTGGTTATTGGTATGTTTATTGGAGCTGTTCCGCAAGCAACGCTCAGGTAGCATTGCTTGACATGTAAGTTAAAAGTCGTTTCCAAAGGAGAGAGAGAGAGAGAGAGAGAGAGATGGCCATTTTTGACAGCAAAAAATAACATATCTGATTTTGTTCCATAAGATACTGACCACTTTGTAACTGCTATCAGCAACCTAACTGGGTCTACCATTTAAGTTTGACAAATCACAAGCTGGAGTGTTAAAAACAACAACGACGACGACAACAACAATAACAGCAATAACAACAACAATCAGTTGGTCAACAACAACCAAAAAAGAAAAATAAATCTATAATTTAAACAAAATCAACCCTTACAATTTCTGTTTGTTTCAATAAATTGTAGGGACAACACAACTAGAACATCACATAAATCAGTAAAACTAATAATGTGTTTCATTTTTCGCCTCAATAGAAAGTTGCCGATGAACATTTCAGCAAAGCAAAGCAACAAAATAACTTCAAATACATACCAGTTTTTGTTCCTCTGCAGGCCTGATGTGCAATTTTTAATGGTCAAATGGTGATTGATTGATTGATTAATCGATTGAGTGAGTGAGTGTGTGTGTGTGTGTGTGTGTGCCATTTTTAAAAAACCAACAACAAACTCTTTAACATTGATCATGGCGGTCATCGTGCCGATAGTCTTAGCTGTCATGTGTCTGATGGTTTCGATTTTAATTAATCTTTTGAAACAATAAATGCAACTAAAAATTCTTAGGCACTATTTGCAGCAAACTACACAGTATGTATTCTCAAAGTTGGATAATGTGTCAAGCAATGTATGTTTCTAAATTGTGTTTATTCATAACGTGATATTCACTGCATTGAAACAGCGAGACACAAACTTCCGGTTGTCTGCTTCGTTCTGGGGGTGGTCTTGGAGTACAATACTGGTAATCATAATTTGTTACAGTTGTACACTGTCGATTAGCTCACTGATACGTCGTATAGTAGTCAAAACGTTCATGATTAAAGCAATATTTTTATAGGTTACCTGAAACAAATCGTGATGCATGTAATCATTATCAGTAGCATCTTCTGCCATCAAAATTGATCTTTCTTCATTCATCTCCCAAATTATTGTTATGAAGAGTCATCTTCAGTACTTTCATAATGAGGAAACTATATTACCTTTAGTTCAGCATCTGTGATATGCTCAAGCGATTTGTTTGTCAGTGCTCGTGAATAAAAGGGAATCATTATGCCTTTAATGGTTAGTTAAAATGATATCAATATGAATGATTGAATCTAATCGATACTGTACTGTGCTGTATAGTGTATACAAGTGATGTAGATCATGATTCATGTAATGATGTATGTACTTAACGTCTTAAGTCAAGAGAAACAAATATCCTCACATTGAGTATGACTGCCATTAAATAACTGAATACTTGAAAATACTTTAAAGTCATACATGCAAACTTATACTCATGATGTCATCTCATCCAGTGTATACTTATCAGTCATTTGGTTCTCATCTCATTCGGCATATTATCATATATAGTTATGTTTCTCATCTCATCCAATATATATATATATATGTATATATATAATATATATATATATATATTTATGTATATATAATATATATCTCTATCTATCTTACCTATCTGTCCCGTAGTCTGACGACCGTGGGGGCACCCTCAAAGACTCAACAACCAGTTCCCTCCATTCCTCTCTCTGTTCTTTCCTTTCTCAGGGTTTTGAGTTCTAGGCCTGTCATTCGCTGATGTTATCCTCCCAGCTCTTCCTTGGTCTGCCCTCTTCTTCTTCCTCCTTGGACAGTGCCTTGTAAAAATGTCTTTGCAAGTCCTTTGGATCTTGTGACATGCCCATACCATTTAAGTTTACGCCTTATCACGATCGATAGAAGGTTCACCCAGGTCCAATGGTTTGCGGGATTCTGTTATGCGCACGCTATTCATAGCTTATGTGTCATTTGCTAGCGGTAGATTGCCAAGGAGTCTCCAGAAAGCATCTCATCTCCACCGCCTGTACTCTTCTCTCCAAATCTTCAGTCAGGGTCCATGATTTCACAGGCCAACGACTAATATGGATATGACAGAGGAAGCTCGCATTACACCCATTAGTCTGATCTGGAGATAAGTGAGATAATATTTTTACCCTCCATATAGGTGTTAAGTTTTGACAAAGCTGTGTATTTGTCTGTGCAGTCCTGCTACTACTTCTAGCTAGGATCCCTGTCAGATACAATGGCACCCAGGTACTATAAGACTTTCTGAACTGTTGTTTCCAGCTTCAGGTCATTACCCTTGATATCATTGCTAATGCCGTTGTGAGTGTTCTTTAGAGCAATCATTACTCTGGTCTTCTCTGCACTGATTCCAAGCCGAGCATGTTTTTGGAGGCCATATACAAGTGTTCTGTAGGCTGGCCAAGCACTTTTCCTGATCCTGCTATTCCATCAATGTCATCTGCGCGGCGGCTCGTGCGAGGTTTGTGTATCAGTTCTGCACCAATTCTGCAGATCCTTCATGATGTACCGTGCTCAGCCCATGATTCTCTCAACGGAAGCATGCTTGAAAAGAGTGGGTAGAGTAGACAGCCCTGCCTATACTCCAACAGTTGTTCGAACCATTTCTCCATTGAGTGAGAGTGTTATCTGTGAGAGCACCTGCACTGGTGCCTCGCTGTACAAAGCAGATTGATGACTCGATCAGGTTTGCATGATGCTGTACAATTTCAACGGTTGCCCACAAAGCTGTATATATATATATGCATGTAATATAAATGTAAAATAGGTGAACGGGATAGCTCAGTGGTCGGAGCACTCCACTTTTCCCCCAGCCCAACGTTCTAAGCAGCGCTCGAGAGCGTTGTAACCAGTTGGCCTGGGTTACCGTTAGCGCGCCTTGGCTTCATGTACAGTTCACCCACATGTAAATGGGTACCTGCCCTCTTTAGGTCAGTGAAGGTAAAGCATGCAGGGAGAGAGATGAGCGGACTCTGCCGCGCCCTCAATATGCTGCCCTAGAGAGTGAGGTCTCTAACGCTTCGCTCCCCGTACGACCTTAAACTGTGTTAATATGTTATGGACTACCTTAACCTATGTAATATATATGTAATAAACACATGTGCACGATTATCACTTTATGGTTCTCATCACATCCAATGTGTACAAATGTATAATCTCATCCATTGATTGATCCATTGTACACAATTACAAGTTTACGGTTCTCATATCATCCACTGTATACTTATGCCTGGAACTTATGGTCTGATCTCAACCAGTGTTTTACTATTTATAGATCTTACAGCGATTCTCGTTAGGATAAGTATCTAGACAGAGTGGCATATTTTTGTACTCCCACACTCCCAGGTTTATTAAACTGTGCAGTGTCAACAACAAATCTTTGTTTGGTCCTTTCACTGATCATCTCTCATCATGGAAGACCTAATAGAAGTTGAGTATTCTGATTAATCTTGAAAGTGAACTTAGTTTAAAAATTAAATTGAAATGTAAGAAATTTCAAACAGTTTCAAACTTCTCAGGTGAAGTTACTTTTTTTTTTTTAAACTTCAGGTGCTTACAAGTTACAGAGAGATGGAGAAGGCTCATCAATGTCAAACCTCCCCTGGGAGAAACATGACCAAAAAGGAAGAAAAGAAGGTGCAAATTTTAAAGTTAGACTAATTAGAGGAGAGGGGTGGGGGTGGTAGCTGATGCGAAGATATCACAAAGTGGCTAGAAGCTGTATTGTTAAATAGTTTTAAACTCTTCAGCATGAACTTCATAATTATGAATAGTTTGTCGTCTGTGTGAGTTGTTCTGTCTGCTATAGGTGTGAATGTTTGCATTTTATTTCTTCTGTTTTCAGATCACTGACATCAGAAACAAACAGAAAAATGTCTGGTGTCTTCTACTTTGTGATTGTGGGTCACCATGACAATCCTGTCTTTGAAATGGAGTTTTGTCCTCCAAACAAAGTTGCTGATCCCAAGGTAAACTCGACAGACTGACTCGGTGACTGAACATCAGTAACACTGTTGGCAACAAAACTCAGTCACTGTAACGGACAAACTGACAGAGCTCTATTTTATTGTATTGTCAAAATATTCAGTCACTAAATTGAACAGACTTACTGTCAGATTATACCTTCTGTAAGAATTTCAGTCAATCAGTACATTCAACTACTGTGTTTCGCTTACCTATGTACTCTCAATTACCCCCCACGCCAAAACCCCACCCCCCCCCAAGAATGATTAAAAAAATGCCTTAATTATGGATAACCAATCTGAAACAGTGTCAGACAAGCCCCCACACAAGCAAAGCATGTGCAAAGCCTCACCAGTTTAGAACACTAAGCTGTGCATAAAAAAAGAGACAGGAAAAGTGGCAAAAAATTGGTTTTCTCTGGAACTTTGTCAAAACTGACAAGGTTTGTGGACTATTGGTGATGTATAGCGTCAGACTGTGTTAAACTGACTTTTTGCTGATTTAGTTCACATCAGTGGACTGCATTAGCCACCATTTACTCATATCACATTTCATTGAATCAAAGGCCCTTTAGGGCGGCTGGCTCTGAGAGTGAACTGTGAGGATCATGGCTGAATTGTGGTATGGATTGGTTTTAGGCAGTAATGTTATAAGATAATTTTATGTCAGAGTATCTCATCCAAAGAGTTCTAGACTAGTAGAGATGTAGATGATTGATCCCACAATTTTTCTGATGAAGAAGGTATATTTCAAATGCTTGTTTGGAAACAATTTTTAATATAATCATTGATAAGAGCAAGAAAAAGGAATGGTAGTACTGCTGTGTTTTAATTTTAACAGTAACAGGTTTTAGAGTGATCTGGATACTTCGATAAGCCTTATATGATTTTTGCTTAGCAGTATTTTAGTCATGTATCATGTCACATGTTAGTAGGTACCCATTTCTAAAGATCTTTTCAAACCTAGTTTTCATTCCTGGTCTAAGTGATAGTATAATCTGTCGAGAGTCGCCGAATGAAAAGGATATGACAAAGATCTATTACTAAGGAAAAGATGATCATGTGTGTTACAGCGGGATGACCACAGGCACTTGAATCAGTTCATAGCTCACGCAGCACTGGATCTGGTGGATGAGCAGATGTGGTCCACCAACCAACATTTCCTCAAGGTAGTGGACAAGTTTCAACGAGTGGATCGTGTCGCAATTGTTCACTGCAGGACGTATCCTTTTTTCTCATTGACAGTGTAAAAAGATTTTTGCGGTGCAATTTTTGCGGATGATTTTTTTATGCCACATAATGCGAAGTGATAAAAATCCCTTGGCTTCATCTTTGGCTTGAATTTGTTTGCTGTGCCATGTTGACAGGGAGCTGGGGAAGGGAGCGAGGGATAAGGGATTTGGGTATTCTTGCTTTTAACCCTTTCAGCACCAAAGAAAAATGTAAAGAAGTGCTTCCTCGGTGCCATGTGAGAAATCAAGCACTGTATTATTTAAAAATTCTTTTACAAAAGCTGTAAAAGATGTAACACAGAAACATTGGTATTTGAAGAAAATTGAATGGTGACCCTGAATCTGGACTTTATAAAAAAAAAAGCTGACTGCATAGACAGGTCACATATATTCCCACACATTCTAAACGAAAAAACTGCAGACAACATGGAAGCACTTTACATGGGATGGTAGATTATGGACTGCTTATAGCACTGAAAGACTCCCAAATAAGAAGAACTGAAAGGGAGCTGAATAACATATTATTTACATTGTCAAGACTGAGTACATCTCTGTCATGCTGAGCTGATGTTAGAGGGAATACAGGGAGATTGTTGCTGCCACTTCACTGAATCAGGATCCAGAATGGAGGGCTTTTTTTTTTTAGCATTGATTTATTGTAGGAGCTTCAGCCGTTCATAGAATCACTTATTGTAATAGCCCCACCTACTCCTTTTGGAATAGAAAAATTCATGAAAATAGGCTTAGCAAGCTATGAATGAGCGCGCGCGGAGCGCGATGGATACAGGCATATTACTAGAATGATTATAATCATATAGCATACACACGCATTAAAAAAAGCGCTTTGATTTGTAGCTTTAACAAGATTCAGCGCTAAATAAAATTTCCATACATTATTATTATGTATTAATCAATGAGTGCCGAGAGAGTGGGGAGGTGGGAGGGGGGGGAGAGAAGGAAAGATGTATACTCTTTATAAATAAACACAGTTGAAAAAACAAGGAGAAAAATTATCAGTAAGTAAAATTTCTAAAAGCATCTATTTTATGCACATTTTTGTGACGATATAAAAAAAAAAAATCTGCCCAGTATTACTAATAATTATGTATTTTTAATGGAACTCGGTGAACTCGGATGTTGGCGATGATTGTCTGTTGTTTATGGTGATTGTAATGTTGATATGATTTGTGTTGGCAATGCGTGTGGATCTTAACTGGAGTACAGGTATGCGGTTCTTGATTCTGCATGACGTGAAGAATGAGGATGGGATCAAAAACTTCTTCACTGAAGTGTACGAAACTTACATCAAGGTACAGTTGATGTATATATGATGATTTACATTTCTTTTTTTCATCTTTTTTACATATTAGATGTATAACTACTACTTTGGATATGTGTTTGTGTGACAGAGAGAGAGACCCCGTGTAAGTGTGTGTCCATGTGTGATATAACTTACATGTGTGACCCCGTTCCTCCCAAATCCTTTCCCTTGAGGCGACACAACCAACTGTGACTATACTTACATGGACTGACTGAACAGACAATGTACATACAGTGAGTGAAGACTAAGTATTGTACTACAGTATCAATTCGTATAAAATACTGAAAATTCAGTAATGGGGTGGAAAGCTCAGTGGTCGAGCACTCGCTTCTCCCCCAGCCAAGTTAAGCAGCGTCGAGTCGAGGTTTACCAGTTGATGGGTGACCCCCCCGTATTTGCGCGCACCTATGGCTCAAGAACAGTTCCCCCAGCAGTAAATGGGTACCTGCCTCTTTTAGGGTCAGGGACGGTAAAGCATCGAGGAGAGGAAGATGGTGCCGCCCTCAAAATGCTGGCCCTAGAGAAGTGAGGTATCTGACGCCTCGCTCCCCTACGACCTTATATGGTTATGTGACTCCTTTACTCCTTTACTTTACTATTCAGTATATACAGTATATATTATATTCTTTTTTAATAACAAGCCTTACATACATTTGTTTTACTGTTGTTTACAGTTTGCAATGAATCCATTTTACGAGATCAACACGCCCATCAAGTCTACAGCGTTTGAAAAGAAAGTGCAGTTTTTTGGAAGAAAATACCTCACAGGATAATCGTGTCTTATTTTCTTGTCTGTTCCTTCCTAAACATGCATGCTTGCTTTTGAGGTATACATCAGTGAATGCTGAGAGTGTCTTTTGAGTTGTGAGGAAAGTGATGATAGTAAGGATGAGTTCACTGCATGGGTACCTTACACATATGCTAAAATCTCTCCCAACCAGTGGGAGAGATCCCCAACAATGAATAAGAAAAATATACTTCTGTAAACCAGTGAGGAAAGAGATGATGAAGTTAGATGGGGCTGTGAGGTTAGGATAGCATACAAGACCCACACACACACCAATACACACACCAATTCAGGAATGTGATACCCATGGGGGGAGTGCAGTCTGTTGATCATGAGAGTTGGGGAATCTGAATGTTATTGAATTCTTTTTGCTTTCTATTTTCCATTACTGAGTTGTAAACTGGACCACGTGTGCGCAAAATAAAGAAACGCAGATTTGAACAAGTTTTAATTAACATGTCTGATGAGTGAATTTAAGGAATGAAGGCAGTTTTGAGTAATACAATCTTCCAGAAATTAAAGAGTCATGGGTTTTGAATCCCATTTCACCTAACTTTTACCCATCCCCTGCAAGACCCATGTATGGTGGGTTTGGGTGCAAGTCTTCAAAGACAGTAGACACACACACACACAATGAAAATTACCAATTTAGTACAACGAGCATTGAGCGCGTGAAAAATTTTTTATACCCCCCCCCACCACCAAAAGACATTCACAAGTCCACAAGAACACAGAAAAAAGACATTTAAAAAACAAAAATATGAGGTAGCACTGCTCTAGTAGCTGAACATGCTCGCCTCCCAGAGAAATGTCACTTTGATTCATGCAGATAATTTGTTGTGGTATTCAATCTAACAATACAATAACTAATTTATCTGTAAGAACAGGCTCAATGCAAGAGCTTTGATTTGATTTCAAAAGAAATAATAGTGCTTACATAAATTGTTATATTAAATAATCTGTCAAAGAAACATTCCATTGATGGGACGATGACACAGAATCTTGATGGATAAATTATACATGAAAAGCATAACAGCAAAAATAAATTGTTGTGTGTGTTTTGTTCCCCCTCACCCCACATCTCAAAAAACAAAACCAAAAACCAAAAAGATTGAATACTAGTGCGAATAGAATAAAATAAATAAAAAATACAGGTTTGTCAAGCATTGGGTCTTTTAATAAATAATCAAAAGTCAGTGTGTGCTATCTTTTTTCAACTTAAAACAACACTCTTGTTTTCTCTCTACACATGCACACACTCACACCCCCTCATTTTCTCTCACACTGTGCGCGAGAGGGGGGGTGTGGGGGGGGCGAGGATGTTCTGGAGATTTCGTTTTGGTGATGAGTTGTTTGGCACGTGTGAATATTTTGTTATATTTTCTTTTACGCTGGGATTTTCAGGCTATGTTTCTGGTATTGTAGGGGTGTGGTGGGAGATGACATAACTGTTTAGCGATCTAAGAGGTAGATGACACATTTCTCCTGTTAAATGTAATCTTAATTCTTATTCTGATTAGATTATTATTTCAGTTGCCTTCATATTGCAAAAACATAAATAACTTTTTTAACGATGCACAGTAGTTGAGCAGATGCTTTCAATTCAATGCACAGAAGATGAGCAGAAAATCTGCATTATATACTGCAGGAAACTGGTGAACAGATCTACAGTGCATTGCACCAATGACTCCTGACAGAAAAAGAACATGATACTTAGAAATGATCAAAACAAATATTCTTAATCGTAAAAGTGGCTGGATGGTATTTTGATCTAGGACTGTTGTGTAATGTAAACATTACACTGAATTCTTCTTTTGATCTTGCCCCAAACTTGCAGGACCAACTATTAAAAAAAGTTATATTACTGAAAAATAATGGATTACTTTTCTCTGCTCCTGCAGATTTGCCAACTGTATCATGTACATGTGACAAGTTTGGCTGTTTCAAACACTTCCCTTTAAAAGTCACACTTGCTTTACTATCAGGATTTCAACTGTCTAAACTTCTAACCAGCATTACATGTAGCACAACATTAGCATACACATACAACACAAGCAAGGTGCCTATACTGGTCACAACGACAAGTCGAAAATCTTTACAAGCTAACAGAGCTTGACTGTTGCTGTAGTTGGGGATTTTTCTTAATCAATGTCTTTGGTACTCTTCTTTTCTTCCTCAAAATCTGTACATTATGAGCAAACTGCCTTACTTTAACAGTGGCAGAGCCAGACTCAAGCCTCCGGGAGTCGGAATGAAACGGTTCTATCATTGACATCCTTTACAGAGAACTCTGCAAGAACACTGAACCTCTGACAGTTATTCAATTTTGAGATATCCTTCAAGCCAATCAAACACAAACCATTCCAGTCCAGATGACTATGTTTCACTCCCTAATCTAGCTGACAGAGACTCTCAGCTGGAGCTGAAAAAGTTCTCAAAGAAAACCTTTGTTCTGACATGAAAAAACTTTTCTAGTGAAGCTTTTTCTTTTTATAAAACAATCTCTATTAGAGAGGTGCGCGGAGAGTGTCTGAAATTATTTGTATTAAATTATGGGTATATGGTGTATAACGGTGGGTTCATACAGACTTTCGTCAGCATCAAACAATTCAATTTTTTTTAGGTATTTTTTATTTTTGGGGGTGGTGTTTTTTTACAATTTAAGGTGGGCAATCATTGCAGTATCTCTATTTATCTACACACACCAAGCTATTACTCATTGCCACAGAACGCTCAAACATTGGTAAATTGTATCATGTGCATAGCCGCCCACTTCTTGAGAATCCAGAAAAGAATTTGAGGTGGGGTGTTGGCAGTAGGGCGTGTAGTCGGTGTACTCCTTCGACAACATGTCAGGTGTGGGCTGAGCGTGCAGAGGCGATTTAGGGGGTGGTTGGGTGGGTCAAACTTTTCCATCTCCTGACAAGATGATCATATAGTCAGGAAAAAATACTGTACCATGCCATGAAAAATAGCCATAGATGGAAACCGAGAGAGAGAGTACAACTATCTCTTAACCATATCTGCTTTCATGAACTAAAAAATATCTCATATCACTTTGAGTGAACAGTCGTCAAATCTGAAGCAAACAACAACAACTAAAAATTGGGTAGATAAAAGAAGTTTAGTATGAAGTGTTTGGCACTTATTTTGACACAGCATCACACTGGTTCACTTCTGCCCTGCAGGTCAATACTATTTTATCACATGCCTCACAAAACACCTTGTTTTGTTGCCCTACTTGTCCATCTATAGTCTATGAACATTTTTTTTTTTTCTTATCAGTTGCACAGCACAGTTTCAGCTTTTTTTCATTTCACACACCTCTGACAGACCGAAAATCCATCCCAATCGACACTGGTAACTTACTCATGTATGCAATATCCGTAGTTTTACCTCCCTTGGATAGTTTCATCTGCAACTCCTTTCCTGTTTTTCATCCATCCACACAGCACACATTTGATCCATTTATTACTCCCTTTTTTAGTCTTGCACAAAAACTATAGAATTTATCATCATCCTTAAAGAAAAGACTTTTGACAGATTTGCCTTGACTTTCAAAGGTTTTTAAAGTTTTTGTCACACATTGACTTTTGGTCATTTTCAAGGCCTTGAAAAAGGGGTCTCAAATTCACGGAGTTTCAAAGAGCATACAAACCCTGTTTTACTCTGATCAAACATGTGCGTCTTACAGTAAATAGAAATGATTTCACAATTAATTTACTTTTTAAAATTAGAATTGAACAAAACTTCTTCACAGGAAGCTGGAGTGGACACCATAAAAAGCTAAAATGTTAAATTTTGTTTAAAAAAAAAAAAAAAGTTTCAAATAAAAACACCACCAAAACAAAAGGAACCAAACCTCCACCCTCTCATCGGAAAAGGAATTCAAAACGAAACTAACCTACCCCCAAACAAGAGCACAAAATCCTCGCTGCCAAGTAAGCTCATGAACACATCACATGTTTGAATACTTTTCTTTTAATGCCTAACTGAAATCAGTCTTTTTCCAGTTGACAGTACAAAACACTCACAACATGCTTCTTGAACCAAACGTGAGAGCAGCATCCAATCCAAACTGTACAGCCTTTCTGACCGGCAGCCATGCCACACTACAAACGTATCACTATCCCATAATGTCACCACAACAACAAGGGCAAGTTATCCATTTGATGTCAACAGATGAGAAAGGCAACAATTTACACTTGACGAAACACTGTGCACAGCACAACACAAAATCCATACGACACGTGAAATGCAATTTCTCTCATAAATATATCAAAAGTCAAATGGAAAGACAACTTTGAAACCAAAAAGGGATCATAAATGCAACAGTTGGGGTACAAAAAAAAGATCAAATCCACTCTCCAGCACCTAACCACATGGCTATTTTCTCTTTGAAGAAGATTTGGATTTGACTGGTTTCTTTCCTCCGGACAGGTAATTGGTGATCATCTCCGACATGTCTGGCATGTTGGGCTTCTGATTCAGAACATTCATCTGCTGCTGCATCTCCTGCAAACACCACACAGAAACCATTAGAGGATGACCTACAAGTCAAATCTTAACGCTGGCTTAAAGAACTTATAAGAATGTGGGAGGTCTCAATGCTCATTACATTTGACATGTCTGCGTACTACAAAGACAAAAAATTGGATACAAAAACAGAGAAGGAAAAAAAAAGCAACCCAGTAAAACAAAGTTGTGCAATTAAAACTGCCTACTTAGTCATACACCACCCTGAAGAGTCCCTATGCTAGCTTTCAGATACCATTTTTTGTTTCCCCTGCTTTGCTTTGTAACCATCAGGAGCCCAACTCCATATAACCACTAACAGCATACACAACCAGACCTACAGACATAAAACTTTTCACAACCTGACTTGGTTGGCTTTTGAATTGATCCTGCAGTGCAGTAACTCTTCACACAGAACCGCTAAGAATAATAATAATAAAACTAATGTATGGAAATTAATATAACGCTGAACTCTTTGTAAAGCAACAAAAGAAAGAAAGAAAAAAAAATGCCGGCCTTCTTCAAATGCCCTTTCATGAGCATAGCGTCAATGAAGTTACAACAACAACAAAAAAAATAAAACACACCAAACTCACAAGATGCTGCTGCGCAGGCTGGGCAGTTCTTTAGTTTGTGTTTAGGTTATGTTTGGTAGAGAAATTTGTAAAATGGAGTTCCAAAAGATGGTTACAGCTGAATTATAGATAAGATAGTTTGCCAAATATTATACTTTCTTTCAGTTCACTTACACTGGACCATAGAGATTGCAGAATGTACTTGTTATTAATTTTTGATGACTTATTGAAGTATTCCTTGAGATAAACTAAAAGCGGAATCAGATGGCAACAAGATGAAAATTCAGCACAGTAGCTGTGTAAAATGAACATGGATAAGCTAGTCATACCAACATCCAGAACCACCTTCACCTATCCAATGTCCCTTGGACACACCGTAGGGGCACTAATGAGATTTTTGAAACAGCTTCCTCCACTCTGCTTTCCCATACAATTTTATTCACTCAAGCTAGTCCACTGAGATGACCTTCCATCGTTTTCTGACTGCCTCTTTGTCTCCTTCCTTGTACTTGTTCCCTGTAGGACAGTCCAATGGCGCAGTCTGATGTTCGTGTGAACGTGCCCAACCACTTTAGTTTGTGTTTATTCACTGAAGCCCGCAGCTCTTCATATGGTCCACTTGTGTGTTATTAAAATCTGGCCAACACTTCCTCATTAGGGATGTGATCTCTGTAATGATAAACCAATGGAGTTGCGTAAAGAACCTCAACTCATTGCTGATATCCACTTTCAATGTCCTAACTGTTATGGTCATGTTTTCACATTCCTACAAAAATAGCCAGGAACATGATCAGGGAACACATCAGTCTGATTCTTGAAGCTGATGAATGTTCTTGTCATTCCAGAGAACTTTTAATTCGTCATAGCAGCTGCTGGTCTGGGCTACCCTGGAGAGAATTTCAGTTTTGATCCTTCATCCCATACTATGAGCTCCCAGAACACTAACACACAAGACAGTCATGATTTTATTCATCGACTGCCTCTATAATTAGTGTCAGTCAATAATGCCTACTGCACTATTTGTCATCAGCTGGGTTTTCTGTCTGCAGCTGAATCTGCATGACATATTCTGACGAGCTCATCAAGGGATTGACCAAGATGACTAATTGCGCGTTCTCCAGCTAGCAATCAATGTCTTTGGAAAAACATAAGTTTGTAATTGTCCTGGTTCCAATGCTGACTTTTTCCTCATGATTTTCAAGTGTGTCAGCCTTTACTCTCTCTTAAGAAGATATCAAAGAGGGTGGGAGAGAGCAGACATCCTTGGTGTACTTCAACTGTGGTTTGGAACCAATCTCCTATGTTGCTGTCCTAGCAGACTCTGCAGGTTGCCTTGATATAGAGGCATTCTATGGCTCTGATCAGGTTAGCATTGATGTTATACAGGCTTATGGTTGCCCACAGAGCTGCATGCCAGAAACAAACAAAAACGATAATGAAAAAAAATCAAACACACTTATCTACTACTCTGACCTCCCCAGCCCACCCCCCCCCCCTAAAAAAACCACACCCACCTCCAAATACATTTATGTATCAAGAGTGAAAGTACAAATCTCCACGTGTAAGTGTGTTGTGGCAAAGACAAACCAGCACAAAATCTAATCTGCTAAGACTTGTCACAAAAGGATTTAAAAGTTAATTCCACATAAACATAAACAGGCTGCCACACAAACATTGTAATGTGAAAAATGCAACATTTGATCACATAACACCTTAATTGACAATCATTAAAAAACAGATACAAACAATACTTTGACAAGAAATCTGCCAAACACATATGTTAAACTAGACAAAAACCTTTCTGTTTTCAGTGATCTTCTGCATTCATCATCATCTTTTGCAAAACCATGATTAACAGCAATGGTTAGCACCATGGTTAAAACCTGTAACCAAAAACAAAAGGTTTCTTAAATCAATTTAGAAAACCAATGAAAATTATCAGAACCAGAAATATAGAGGACCTATCTCTGATAATAAAAAACATTACTAGAATATCAAACCGTACAAAAGTACCAAACTGATAGTTTTATACTCTACCATATACACATTTCACACTGCTAACTTCAGTCCTATACAGTTGAAGTTTTGAATTTTTATGTTTCCTGCTGAAATTGACCCTCGCTTAGGGGAATCCGAACGCTCAATTGCAAGCCAGCACCACCCTTTTTTTTCTTTTTTCTTATGAAACCTGTCTTCATATGAATTTGTTTATTACCCTATAACTGTATAAAAGAATGGCTTCTTGCAACAGAATTTTTGCCAAGGAGAAATTCTTGTTGCCTAGACTTCTTTACGTGCGCAAATGACATGTTGTACACAGAGACATTGGTATACCCATTAGGTATTATCATCTCATCTGTAAGACTAGCATAGTACACAGACCACACTCAATTCTAGTGGATTGGGATTGGATAATCAATATCAGATAGTGTGTGAAATGCCCTCTCTTCAGATAAGGCGGAGACAGTTTTTTAAACGGGTGCCCAAGATATCTATTGGTATTCTCGCGCTCAATGGCCTTCGTTCAGTCTCATCCCAAGATATTTGCGGGAGTGGGATCAGTACTGAAGTTAACTCAAGGGTAAAAGCCACTAAATGGATGCCTCCTGGTAGCTCGCACCCAGCCCTCACAGATGATGAGCCCAATCCTCAAACCTACTACGGCTATGCCTGTGCCCCCTGCCCCTTTTTTCTTATAATCCTTTTGACAGCAAAGTACAAAATCTTAAACATGGCAAAGGAAAAGGACTAAAAACAAAAACTGAAAAAGTGTTTTTTTTACACACATGAAAATTTCCTTAAATTTTTGTTTTGCTGATGTGGTCATGAACACCTTCTTAGTTCCACCCCAACAAGTTGCTTTGTCAGCATCTTTTCTCTCTTGCTGCTAATGCCAGAACAGGCTTTGCAGACCTATGTTTGAGGCGTTGAGAATTGAGTTTACATTTTTCTCTATTTTTCTTTTTTGATTTTTGTAATGAATGGCAAATTACTCACATTCTCAAGAATGTGAGAACACCCCCTTACCTACCCACAATTTTAAAAAAACCCACACATAACACCACAACACACCCAAGAAACCAAACCAAAACAAACAAACCCAAACAAACAACAACAACAACAAAAACACCCAAAACACAGAACATAAAACCCAAAAAGAAACATGCAAACTTTGATAACAACATTAACCTGACCAGAGACTGAATGTATTAACCTAAAATATTGACACTTTAAACATTTGGTTCTAGATCAATATTCTTTAAAAACAACAACAACAAAAATTTTTGCTAGTGGAGTAGTCTCCCTACAACTTAACATTTGTGAAAATTCATCTTAAGAATCTCTGCTTTACTGCATGAGCGCTTTTCCCCATTCTGTTGTGAAAGTATGCATGTAGGTCTGTCTGGAATCACTCCAGACCTACAACATGCAAAGTTAAAGATCATTACATAATAACAAATTTGAATTCAATTGTTGAAGCTAAGATTGAGCAAGTGAGCTAGTCTTGCTGATATGGTCAACACTACTGTAACAGCATCAGAAAACAGGTTTGAAATAATTTGTAACCAACAATCAACACAAAGTTTTACTGTCAATTAATGAATTTAAACACTAATCAGGTAAGTGAAAGAACCCTTCTTTTCCAGTACAGTGCACTGTGTACATAAATCTTGAAAAATTTTTGTCTGCAACTGCGTAACCCAGTATGTGATACAAAGGAAAAGGTATGTAGATGGTTGACTGCCAATACTATAGCAGGATCCCATAGGGAAAAGGTTAATCACAGAATATAAGCAATGCAACAACAGAACAATGGGAACACACATACCATAGGGATAAAGAGAAAATCTGTTTATTCTCCACTGTCCCTCTGCTGAAAATAGCTGGCCTTGAGCTTGCTGTGCGCTCCTAGAGAATTTCCATGGATCACTGTATTGTCTGCAGTGTTTGGTGGGGCTGCAAGAGGGTTGATCGTGGGGGTGTGCGCGCGGGGGGGGGGTTGGGGCGGGGGGGGGGGGGGCGCGTGGGGGGGGTCGAGGCTTCGCGCAGGGTGGTTGAGGGGGGGAGGGTGAGTGTGCCTAGCGGGACGTCAGGGGGCTCCAAGACGAGGTACGTGGAGATTAGGGGTGGCGATGCTCGGGGCACCGAGAGAAGTGAACCGATTAAGGGGCCAGGCGTGAATGTCACAAAGAGCTGCCGGTTAATTGTCTGGAGAGAAAATAAGGCTCAGAGAGTCAAACTATGGTCAAAATAATTGTGTGCAAATAGCTCACTCCAAATTCCTCATGCCAATGAAAGTATTTTCATGCCAGTTACCAATCTGAATTTGATACTAAAATACTATCACTTTTGTTACTACATGTGTGGTACAATGTATGCCTGAATGAAATCGAAAGTGGGTGGTAGTTGCTGAGTCTGTACTGATAAAAATGAGTCAGTGATGAAAGTTGCGTGCAGGTCACTGCATGCCTAAACATATTAGATGATAAACTGTCCACAAGTTCATTCATACTCACTGCAACAACCTAATCAACACAGATAATGGTCTGTACATATATATGAGTGAGTGTGTGTTTGTGTGTGGACTGTGACTCACTGACTGTTGTGTGTTGTGTTGTGTCTTGTTGTTGGTGCATGCTATGCGTGTTTGTGTGTTTGTTGTTGTGTGTGTGCACGTGGGTGCCTCTGCTTGTGTTTGTGTGTGTGTGTGTGTGGTGTGTGGTGGTACTATTATACTACTAATGTGTCATTCACTGCTTTGTTGCATTCATCAGGCATCATTCTGTGTATACTATCACGGTTGGTTGTGTGATTATGACTCGGTGATGATGAGTGTGTGGCGTGTGTGTGACTGTGTAGTGTGTGTGTTGACTGCGGTGGTGAGTTGTGTACTGTGTGTGTGTTGTCTCTCTCAACTCAATTCTTATCCTCGGCAATATTTTTATAGGTTTCCTGAAACAACTCGCCTGATGCATGTAATCATTATCAGTAGCATCTTCTGGCCAACAAAATTGATCTTTCTTCATTCATCACCCAAATTATTGTCATGAAGAGTCATCTTTCAGTACTTCGTAATGAGAAACTATATTACCTTTAAGTTCAGCGCTTGAGATGCTCAAGCGATTTGATTGTCAGTGCTCGTAATAAAAGGTGAATCATTATGCCTTTAATGATAGTTAAAAATGAATATCAATATGAATATAGAATCCTAATCGATCTGTACTGTGCTGTATAGTTATACAAGTGATGAAGAACATGATTCATGTAATGATTGTCATGTACTTAACGTCTTTAAGTCAAGAAAACAAATATCCTCACATTGAGTAACAGACGCCATTAAATAATGAAATACTTGAAAATACTTTAAAGTCATACATGCAAAGTATACTCATGATTCATCTCAATCCAAGTGTAATACTTATCATCAATTGGTTCTCAATCTCATTCTGCAATATAATTCTATATATAAATATGTTCATCATCTCATCCAATATATATATATATATGTATATATAATAATACTATATGATACTATATTATTTATGTAAAAATAATATAAATCTCTATCTATCATACCTATCAGTCCCGTAGTCTGACGACCGTGGGGGCACCCTCAAAGACTCACAACCCTGTTCCCCTCCATTCCTCTCTCTAGTTCAGCTTTTTCAGGTGTTGTGAGTTCTAGGCCTGTCCACCATCGCTGATGTCTTATCCCTCCCAGCTCTTCCTTGGTCTGCCTCTCTTCTTCTCCTTGTACATGCCTTGTAAACTGTCTTAGCAAGTCCTTTGGAACTTGTGACATGCCCATACCATTTAAGTTTACGCCTTATCACGATCGATAGAAGGTTCACCCAGGTCCAATGGTTTGCGGGATTCTGTTATGCGCACGCTATTCATAGCTTATGTGTCATTTGCTAGCGGTAGATTGCCAAGGAGTCTCCAGAAAGCATCTCATCTCCACCGCCTGTACTCTTCTCTCCAAATCTTCAGTCAGGGTCCATGATTTCACAGGCCAACGACTAATATGGATATGACAGAGGAAGCTCGCATTACACCCATTAGTCTGATCTGGAGATAAGTGAGATAATATTTTTACCCTCCATATAGGTGTTAAGTTTTGACAAAGCTGTGTATTTGTCTGTGCAGTCCTGCTACTACTTCTAGCTAGGATCCCTGTCAGATACAATGGCACCCAGGTACTATAAGACTTTCTGAACTGTTGTTTCCAGCTTCAGGTCATTACCCTTGATATCATTGCTAATGCCGTTGTGAGTGTTCTTTAGAGCAATCATTACTCTGGTCTTCTCTGCACTGATTCCAAGCCGAGCATGTTTTTGGAGGCCATATACAAGTGTTCTGTAGGCTGGCCAAGCACTTTTCCTGATCCTGCTATTCCATCAATGTCATCTGCGCGGCGGCTCGTGCGAGGTTTGTGTATCAGTTCTGCACCAATTCTGCAGATCCTTCATGATGTACCGTGCTCAGCCCATGATTCTCTCAACGGAAGCATGCTTGAAAAGAGTGGGTAGAGTAGACAGCCCTGCCTATACTCCAACAGTTGTTCGAACCATTTCTCCATTGAGTGAGAGTGTTATCTGTGAGAGCACCTGCACTGGTGCCTCGCTGTACAAAGCAGATTGATGACTCGATCAGGTTTGCATGATGCTGTACAATTTCAACGGTTGCCCACAAAGCTGTATATATATATATGCATGTAATATAAATGTAAAATAGGTGAACGGGATAGCTCAGTGGTCGGAGCACTCCACTTTTCCCCCAGCCCAACGTTCTAAGCAGCGCTCGAGAGCGTTGTAACCAGTTGGCCTGGGTTACCGTTAGCGCGCCTTGGCTTCATGTACAGTTCACCCACATGTAAATGGGTACCTGCCCTCTTTAGGTCAGTGAAGGTAAAGCATGCAGGGAGAGAGATGAGCGGACTCTGCCGCGCCCTCAATATGCTGCCCTAGAGAAGTGAGGTCTCTGACGCTTCGCTCCCCTACGACCTTATACTGTGTTATAGGTTATGGGACTCCTTTACCTTTTAATATATATGTAATATACACATGTGCACGTTTATCACTTTATGGTTCTCATCACATCCAATGTGTACAAATGTATAATCTCATCCATTGATTGATCCATTGTACACAATTACAAGTTTACGGTTCTCATATCATCCACTGTATACTTATGCCTGGAACTTATGGTCTGATCTCAACCAGTGTTTTACTATTTATAGATCTTACAGCGATTCTCGGTTAGGATAAGTATCTAGACAGAGTGCATATTTTTGGTACTCCCACAGTCCCAGGTTTTTAAACTGTGCAGTGTACAACAACAAATCTTTGTTGGTCCTGTCACTGATCAGTCATCTCCATCATGGAAGACCTGAAAAGAAGTTGAGTATTCTGATTAATCTTGAAAGTGAACTTAGTTTAAAAATTAAATTGAAATGTAAGAAATTTCAAACAGTTTCAAACTTCTCAGGTGAAGTTACTTTTTTTTTTTTAAACTTCAGGTGCTTACAAGTTACAGAGAGATGGAGAAGGCTCATCAATGTCAAACCTCCCCTGGGAGAAACCTGACCAAAAAGGAAGAAAAGAAGGTGCAAATTTTAAAGTTAGACTAATTAGAGGAGAGGGGTGGGGGTGGTAGCTGATGCGAAGATATCACAAATGGCTAGAAGCTGTATTGTAAAATAGTTTAAACTCTTCAGCATGAACTTCAAAAATTATGAATAGTTTTGTCGACTGTGTGAGTTGATCTGTCTGCATAGGTGTGAATGTTGCATTTATTTCTTCTGTTTTCAGATCACTGACATCAGAAACAAACAGAAAAATGTCTGGTGTCTTCTACTTTGTGATTGTGGGTCACCATGACAATCCTGTCTTTGAAATGGAGTTTTGTCCTCCAAACAAAGTTGCTGATCCCAAGGTAAACTCGACAGACTGACTCGGTGACTGAACATCAGTAACACTGTTGGCAACAAAAACTACGTCACAGTAACGGCCACAAACTGCACTGAGCTCTATTTATTGTATTGTCCAAATATTCAGTCACATAAATTGAACAGACTACTGTCAGATTATACCTTCTGTAAGAATTTCAGTCAATCAGTACATTCAACTACTGTGTTTCGCTTACCTATGTACTCTCAATTACCCCCCACGCCAAAACCCCACCCCCCCCCAAGAATGATTAAAAAAATGCCTTAATTATGGATAACCAATCTGAAACAGTGTCAGAAATCCCCCCACTCACACATAGTTTACAAGTCAATTAATGAATTAACACTATTCCTAGGTTAAGGGAAAGAACCCTTCTTTTCCAGTACATGTGCACTGTGTACATAAATTTGTAAAATTTTGTCTGCAACTGTAACCCAGTAGTGGGTGATACAAAGGAAAAGGTTAGTAGATGGTTGACTGCCCAATACTATAGCAGGTTACCCATAGGGAAAAGGTTAATCACAGAATATAAAGCAATGCAACAACAGAACAATGGGAATCACACATACCATAGGGTTAAAGAGAAAATCTGTTATTCTCCACTGTTCCCTCTGCTGAAAATAGCTGGCCTTGGCCCGCTCCCTGAATTCCATGGGATACTGTACAGTCTGCAGTTTGGTGGGCTGCAAGAGGTTGACTTTGCGCGCCCTCATCTTCCCAGTGGATGTGATGTCCACACGCAGGGGCTCAAACAGGTACGTGGGATTGGCGATCTCCACCAGAAATGAGCCTGATGGAAGGCCACTGACTGAAAAACTGCCATCATTTCTGAGAAGAAAAAAAGGCTCAGAGTCAAACTATGGTCAAAATAATGTGCAAATAGCTCACTCCAAATTCCCATGCCAATGAAAGCTATTTTCAGCAGTTTCCAATCTGAATTTGATACTAAAATAGCTTTCACTTGTGTGTATACATGTGTGTACATGTATGCCTGAATGAATCGAATGAGTGGGTGGGTAGGTGCTGATGTCTGTGACTGATAAAAATGTCCAGTGAAAGTGTGCATCACTGCATGCCTAAAAATAGTAAAATGTCAGTATTCAGTACATCATGCACATAATCCACACATGTACATATGTGAGTGAGTGAGTGTGTGTTTGTGTGTGTGACTGTGACTCACTGACTGTGTGTGTGTTGTGTGTGTTGTCTTGTGTTGTGCATGCTATGCGTGTTTGTGTGTGTTTTGTGTTGTGGTGTAGTGTGTGCACGTGTGTGTGTGTGTGTGTGTGTGTGTGTGTTGTGTACTATTCTATACTAAGTCTAATGTGTGCTTCACTGCTTTTGTGTGCATGCATGCATGCATGCATTCTGTGTAACTATCACTGTGTGTGTGAGTTAGTGACTCGGTGAGTGAGTGAGTGTGTGTGTGTGTGTGACTGTGTGTGTGTGTGTGTGACTGTGTGTGTGTGTGATGTGTGTGTCTTTCTCTCTCTCTCTCTCTTCTCTCTCTCTCTCTCTCTCTCTCTCTCTCTCTCTCTCTGTATAAAAAGTAAAACTTACTACAGGAGTATAGTAAAAGTATTCCTGACTGGTGGCCTTTTCTGATGGCCATGTTGGATATTGGATAGTCTGCACGGGGGCGGCAGACTTGTCTCCTGAACTATAGGGCTGGGATGGTCAGAACAAAACGGATTTTTGGATGTATCCCAAACACTTAAGTCTAAACAGATCATCTGTCCATGCTGTAGTCTTAGGTCTCAAGCCTGAAGCAGAGTAGGGTGTCACATTCATGTTTGGAACAGGTAATTATTCTCACTATGACTACCTCAAACAGATAGCTCCCCATTCATCAGCCAATTAACACTCAGCTTGAGGCTTACAGACTTTACACTTGTTACAGTCATGCTGTACATGAGTGTCACCGTGTGTCTTGTGTATAAATTAATAATCATCTCTCTCTCTCTCACCAGTTTCCTATCTCAGGATCGTCTGGTATCACTTGAAGTGGAAACATGTTAAAATTAAAGACTTACTATCAGGACCCTCAATCAATCAATCATTTCCATGACCTTTACCTTCCACACCTTTCAAACATTTTGTGTGGAATCTCATCCTTTGTAGATGAACTAGTTCTGTACAGTGTACACTGACAAGTCCTGACAAACACTGAAACAGGTTCAGATACTGAGATAGTCCACCTGAATCACAGGTCGAACATTGAGACAGGATACTGGATAGCAATTAGTATCATAGTACTTATAAGTTATGTCACTAGTTCAGGAGAACTTAAATTCCAAAGCTGCATGTTCTACAGTACTAGTAGTAGTACTACTACTAGTATAATTTGTAAACCATTTCTGTAGTACTTATCTAATGTTTTAACCACTCAGCTTTATGCTTGTTAGTGTGTGCATGCAATGCATTCCCTGTGGGAATGCTGGGGGCCTTCACTGCTTCAGTATAGGTAGCATCCTCACCTTCTGGAAATTCTGTGCTAGGAATACATATCCTCTTTTCTATCCCTCTGTTTGTTTACAGCTGCCTTACAATTACACCCTTTTCTTCTTGTTACCTCCTCATCTATTTTCTGCCTTCTTCAAGTTCTTGGTCCATTCTCCTGCTTTTACTCCAGAAAAACTTTAAAGATTATATTTCCCATGCCAGTTGGACAACAACCAACAACAACAACATTCAAAGGGGCTGCATTAGATTAACGTTGATTGGAGAATGTTCATGAGTTAGTATTTCTCTATGACTTGTAAAAGACTTTGATTTTTTAAACTTTATTCATTAAAAGATAGACGTGTAAGAGGAAGCCTCGTGGAGATTTTTATTAAAGTATGCAATAACAAGGTTAATATCAAGTTTGAGATTTTCTTTGTAAATGTACCAAATGAAAGAGAAGACTAAGAAGGAAAAGTTTTCATTCAAAGGCTCAATACAAATAAATGTAAGTACTCCTTTAGTAGCAGAGTTACTATCCTTTGGAACTCTTTGACCTTAGCACTTAAGTCTGCACAAAATACTAACAAATCAAAGAATCTCCTGGATTGTGATGAAGACTTTACCCAATTACTCTTTGAACTTGACGAGTAAAAATTGATGAATAAATGATCGGCGTCTGTTTGATGAGCATCCCATGTAAAGAAAAGAAGCATTTAGGATGGGACAGTCAATAATGTCAGCCAGGTGCTACATTACTACTACTACTACTACTACTTACTACACTACTACTACTACTACTACTACTACTACTACTACTACTCCATGTGGGACTATAAACCGAGGTTCCGTGTGCGAACGCACGCAGAACATCTTGCGCACACGTTAAAACCTGTTCCGCTTTTCGGAAGAGTAGGCCATTGTGTGGCGGTAGGAACGATTGACAAAATTGACAAAACTGCGTACACACGGGGAATCGATTTTTTTTTTTTTAAAAGGACACGAGTGCTTATTCCATTTATTTTTGAAATAAATATTTTTTTAAAAACCAACACAAACAAAAACCACTGCTGCTGCTGCTACTACTACTACTACTACTACCACCACTACTACCACCACCTCCACCACCACTACTACTACTACTACACTACACCACCACCACTACTACTACTACTACTACTACTACTACCACCGCCGCCACTACTACTACTACTACTACTACTACCACCGCCACTACTACTACTTGACTACTACTACTACTACTAAATTAGAAGTAGACTACTACTACATAGTACCACTGAGAGGGCCTGCACATCACAGAGCATTATAGACCTAGTCAGCTTGTAGGCACTGAATGAGACAGTACATCGACCACCTATTTAAACACTAACAGTTTTCAGCACCTTTAAGATGTCATTTTCTATGTACCGAGAACACTGTTTAACAACAGCTGGCATTTCATATTAAAAACAGTTTCGGGTTCTTGCTGATGTGCTTGTAAATTATGTATGCTGACCAGGAAAAGTGTTGTAGAGTGTCACGAGGAAAGGAAAACCATAACTTTTAACCATGCTGACAGTACGTAACCATGGATTTTGGCCGGTGTGGACCAAATCGGTATTCCGAATGCAAGAGGGAATTGAATTTATAATTATTCTGTTTTCGTCCGTAGATTCTCCTGCCTACACCATTAACAAAAAAATAGATAACTTGTATAAAAGTGGTTGAATGCAATGACTAAAACTGTTTTTGCTTATATCTGTTTATCTGAATTCCCGAGTTCACTGTTGTTTATATCTATTTAGGCAATGCTTTGCGTTTGTTTTCCAACACTATAAAAAACCTGGAACTTAAAACCTGGTGATACCTTTAGAACTTGTTTCTGCACTTATCTGTTCACATAAATAATCGTTTTTGTAATTGACTATGCATTAGAATTAATAATATTTTCATATTTAAGGCTTTTGAAGGTGTGCAAGTATTCAAATAATATTCCAAAAGTTCACAAGGTCTCGAGTGATATTTTAGAGTCCGCGTTCCAGTTCATTATTATATTTTTCGATCGTGTGACACATGGTAGGATACTGTGTCAAGGAGGCTGATTGGTTACGCAAGCAAAAGAGCATCCTCCGGCTGTAAAGACGCTTGATTGTCAGCGCCCGCAGAGTATGATGATTTCTTTATTGATCGTTCTAAAATTTTAATGTATTGTTATAAATCAGTAGATCTGTTGTGAAACAGCATAAATATTTCAGAATTGATTAGAACTAGGGATTTAGATAAATTTGTGATTACTATGAGATCATCTTGGCGTATCTGTCTATACTCTATTCATTAAGTAATAAAAGACACATTCGGTACTCAGTTTATGAGATATATAGGCCTAGTTGCGAAATTCGAATCATAATCAAAGTGGTGTATCAGATACTTTGAAGTTGAATCAACTACTATGCTAGATCCACGTTGCAGATCATGAAGACGGTGAGGCAGAACCCCTCGAGAACTGATGGGGGGGGGGGGGGGGGGATTGGCATTGAGAGTCCTGCACAGGTTCGATATTCATTTGGTGTGATGGGGTTGAGAGTTTCGCTTCTCTTATGAAGATGGGGACTGAGCATTCGAATCTACAGGAAATGTCCATTCAACATGTGCAGTTTTTGGGTGGTGTGGTTCCTAGATTTCTTAAATGTGATGTGCTTTGGATGGATTTGATACTGTAGCCAGTGTAGGCTCTTGCCATTTTGATAATGTTGGGATGGGAGGAAGAAAATAAGGATGGAATAGTCCTGGCAACAGATTAATCTTGATCATAAAGCTCCACAGTGTTAGTGTGTGTCTGTCACTCTGTGTGATGGAGTCTAGCCACTGTATCCATATCACAACATATGTCTTACTTCAGATTCCAGTCAGAACTGAGAAACTCAGAAAGTTCATATGCCAGATGTATACATTCTAAATAATACTGCCATAGCTCTTTGAGTTATGTGCAGAATGATTCAACGCTTTATTTTATGTTTATTTGTCCTTCTTGAGAGACATTATGTAACAGTAAGTCTGTAAAGTGTAAGTGTCCTGTTGTGGTTTTTCCCCCTAAAGTGACCTTGCCAGACTTGTGTTTGGATCAGGATGATTCTGTTGAAAGCCATCAAAATGCCAGACAATGAGACATGCCAATATAATCCAAAGATATTTTTCAGATATATTTGATTGATTTTATAAGTGGATTTTTAAGACAGCACTCAGAACTAAAGTAAAATTTATCATCATCATTAGCCATTACACCCAGCGGTGTGTAGGGCAGCAACAAAGCACTTCCACTCCTGCCTATTCTGGGCCAACCTAGTCACTGATCCCCAAGAGTGCTGCATGGCCTTCATCTCACTTTCTACAGTTCTTCTCCACGTTGCTTTTGGTCTTCCTTTCTTTCTCCTTCCTTCTGGGGTCCAGTGCAATGCTGTTCTTGTGATTGACTGTGTGTCTCTTCGGAGGATGTGCCCAATCCACTTCCACCGTCGTCTGGTGATGATGGTTCCCATGTCTTCTTGCCTGCATCTCCGTAGTAGGTCTTCATTGGAGATCTTCTCTGGCCAAAAGATCCGGAGAATTCTTCGCAGGCATATGGTGTGGAAGGATCGAAGTTTGGTAAGATCCACTTCCGTCATCCTCCAGCACTCAGAACCGTACAGGAGCGTAGACACAACACAGCTCTGGTATAGCTTCAGCTTGGTGTTGGTGCTGTACTGAGTTGATCTCCAGATATTGTTCATCTCCCTAAACACATTCCTGGCCTTGCCCAGTCTGTTGTGGATGTCTTCTTTTGTGCCACCCTCTGGTTTGATGATGCTGCCAAGGTATGTGAACTTGTCTGTCTGGCGCAGGTCAGTTCCATTCACTTTCACAGGGGCTGGTGTGTTCACATTGAGCGACATTGTCTCTGTTTTCTTGGTGCTAATACGAAGCCCCACTTGCTGTCCGAATGTTAGGAGTCTGCTGGTCTTCTCCTGGATATGTTGGTGTGTGTGGGACAGCAGTGCCAGGTCATCCGCAAAGTCAAGGTCGTCTAGTGTTGAGAACAGGCTCCAGCGAATCCCTCTTGGGGTGTCTTCTGTCGTCTTCCTCATCACCCAATCAATGGCCAGATTGAAGAGAACTGCTGACATCACACATCCTTGTCTTACTCCAGTCTTGACTTCAAAGACAGTGTTGCTATGGCCCACAGAGCATCTGAAGTTGTCATAGAAGCTTTTGATAAGGTGTACCAGTTTTGATGGGATGCCATAGTGTCGAAGGATACTCCAAAGGCTGTCTTTGTGTATGCTGTCAAATGCCTTTTCGAAGTCCACAAAATTCACATACAGTTGTCTTTGCCACTCTGTGCACTGTTCGATGATTTTTCTGAGCGTGAATATCTGGTCTGTACATCCTCATTGCTTCCTGAACCCTGCTTGTTCCTTCCTCAAAGCATCGTCCACAGCGTCTGATATTCTTCTGATGATGACCTTGGCCAGTATCTTGCTTGGCACAGACAAAAGAGTGATTCCCCTCCAGTTGTTGCAGTCGCTCAGGGTTCCTTTCTTGGGGATTTTGACTATCACTCCCTTGGTCCAATCATCAGGTACTTTCTCGTTCTTCCATGCAGCTGTGAACAGTGGTTGCAGTATGTCAGCTGCTAGATCAGAATCTGCCTTGAACAGTTCGGCACCAAGGTTGTCCTGGCCTGGTGACTTGCCATTCTTGAGGGTCTTGATGGCAGCCACTATCTCTTCCTTTGTTGGGGGGTTGACGTCAATGTCTAAGTCTTTTGTAGCTCCTGGGATGTCGGCTGTCTCGTCAGGTGGTGGTCGGTTGAGAACTTCCTGGAAGTGTTCAGCCCATCTTTCTTCTTGCTCTTTCTCTGTTGTCAACAGTTTCCCTTGTCTGTCCCTGATTGGTCCCCCAGCGCTCCTCTTAAATTTGTTGCATACTTTTTTGGTGATCTTGTAGACTCTCCCTTGCTCTCCTTGGGCCGCCGCCTCTTCTGCCTCAGCTGCCAGCTGGTCCATGGCTTCTCTCTTGTCACGGCGTGCGAGTCTCTTCACTTTCCTGTGTGCCGCTCTGTACAACTCTTCCTGCCTCTCTCGTAGCCGTGGAGACTTTACTTGCAGAAGTCTCTTCTTGGTCTCTCTTCTTTCTTTGATGGCATCGAGGGTTTCTTGTTGGATCCAGTCATTGTTGGTCTTCTTCTTTTGATGACCGATGTTGTCCTTGCTGCTCTCAGTGTACAGTTTATAGATCTGCTTCCATGTCGTATCTATGTCATGCTGTTCTGTCATGTTCTGCAGGATGTGGAATCTGTTCCTCAGATCGTTGACGAATGCAGACTTCACGTTGGTGTCTCTCAAACGCTGGGTATCAAATCGCGCTTGAGTGGTTGGTCTTGTGTTGTTCTTCAGTTTCATCTGGATGTGTGCTGTCACCAGGTGATGATCGCTCCCGACATCCGCACTTCACTTGGTTCTCACATCCAGAAGAGATCTCCACTTACCATTGATCATCAGATGGTCAATCTGGTTCATATCTCTCCCATTCGGTGACTCCCAAGTCAGCTTGTGGATGTCCCGGTGCATGAATAGGGTCCCTCCTATCACTAAGTTGTTCATGGCGCAGAACTCCACAAGTCTCTCCCCGTTGTCATTTCTGTTCTCCACCCCGTGTTTTCCCATGACTCTCTCATAGTCGGTGTTGTCACTTCCGACCTTGGCATTGAGGTCCCCCATGATGACGATGAGGTCATGGCGTGGGGCTTTCTCTGTCTCTGTCTGCAGCTGGTGGTAGAAGTCATCTTTGCTCTCATTGTTGCTGTTGTTGGTTGGTGCGTAGCACTGGATGATGGTGATGTTGATGTGCCTTCCCTTCAGTCTCGCACTCATTAGTCTGCTGTTGATGGGCTTCCACTCCATAAGGCATCGCTCAACGCCTTTCTTGAGGATGATGGCAACTCCCTCGTGGTGCTGGTCGTCATCTCTCCCAGAGTAGAGGACGGTTTCTCCGGTGGTGGTTCTCATTCTCCCAGATCCAGTCCATCTACTCTCGCTTACTCCTAGGACATGGAGGTTGAATCTTCTCATCTCTAATGTTACCTGTGCCAGCTTGCCCGTCTCATACAGGGGTCCCGTGTGTTACACGTAATTATTTAGCGCACATAAAAAAAACCACGGCAACAAGAGAGTTGTCCCTGGCAAAATTCTTAGAAAAAAGCCACTCTGCTAGGGAAACAAATACAGCTGCAGAAAAAAAAAAAAGGGTGAAAGGGTGGCGCAGCGCTAAGTGGCGACGCATTCTCCCGCTCTCCCCGGGGAGAGCAGCCCGAATTTCGCGGAGAGAAATCTGCCATGACTTAAAGTGGTATGAAATAAAATCTGAGCGCTTTGATTTGTTGCTTTACAAGATTCAGCGCTATATAAATTCCATACATTATTATTATTATTATTATTATACATCGTCCTCACGTTCCAATGTCCTAGTCTGATCTTAGTTTTGGTGGTGTTCAGGTCTTCCCTTATCCTGCTGGTAGCTTCCTCTCGGCTTTGGCCATCAGCATTCACACGAGTCTCACTGGACCCGGGAGGTCCTTCGCACGCAAAAGTATAAGTTTTCTCTGTTGCTGTTTCTGTAACTGCTCTTTTTTTTACGGGACACCAGACAAGGTTGTTAGCCCTGTGCCCAACCCCCAACCTGGAGGAAGGGTTCCACCTTAGTCGCCTCTTACGACATGCCTGGTTGGAGGGCAGTGATCCTATTCTTGCAATGCTCGCTTTGTAAGCATACCCCGGGAGTCCCACGGGGGATTTATGAACATACTTGTGTAAAATTGCAATTCAAACATTGGTTGATAAAGAGAAGGTTCAAGATGGCAGACTGAAATTTGAAAAATAACAAGAAATGTCTATATTTTGTTTCTTTAACAACAACAACAAAAAACAAGTTCTCTGTTGTTCCTGTGCTCTAAAAGGAGATTTCGTTTTGTCTGCTTTGTTATTTCTGCTGTTGATTTAATGCACATAGATTTTTTCCCTTCTGTTTTCTCTTGTTTTGTTTGATGTTGCTAGTTTTTTTGTTATTTTTGTAACAACTGGACAAAGTACAATTTGTGAGAACTTTTATCTTTTAGTATCTAAAAACAGTAAAACGAAAATTGGGCCTTGATTTTTCTTGAGATTTTTAAACTGGTAAACAGTTTTAACACAAAAGGTCTACCTTGATTAAACTGTCATACATGTAAAAAATAAGGTGTTGTATATGTATACATGTAATGCGCTTGCAGAGTTTCTTGTTTGTAATCCATGTACATTTACTATAAATTCTGGAAAACATTCAATTTTGCAAGAGCAAGATGCTTTAATGGATAGTGTAGACATCATTAAATTGTGTGTGTATGTATGTGTGTGTGTATGTGTGTGTGTGCACTCGCACGTGCACATACGTGTGTGTGTCACTGTGTGTGTGTGTGTGTGTGTGTAAAATATTAAATTAATTATACACCCTAGTTGTAATGTAAGTAACAGCTGTGGGCAGGTAAAAAAGAAAGAAAAACAAACCCAAATTGGCTTTTTTAAAAATAGATCCCAAATCTAGCTTTTGTGTTCATCACGAGACATTGATATAAGTTATAACACAGTGCCCTATTTACACTAGTTGCACTGTGACAGCCCTGACACTCAGCACTGGTGAGCTAGACTGTTGTTGTTATTCAGCTTTTTGTTGTTTCTAAACTTAAGACAAGGTAAGTGTCATACATGCAGACCTGTCAATGAAGATGGAGCCCATTACCCTTTTTTTCTGTCTTTTATATCATTGCACTGTGTCATATCATACCATAAGAAAAATAATAACAGCTGGTTTGTACTGGTCAACAATTTCAATTTTGTTTACCCTGTGTGGGAAGTGGCACTAAAAAAGTACATGTAATAGGTATGTATTGTTTGCTTTTAACGATACAAAGTTGGTGGGAATGTACTCTTACTGTTATTTAATTATTGTATTATTTCATGATGTTTATGTCTGTCATGGTTCGCGTACTTCTGCGCATAATTCCGTGCATATCTCCGTGCTAGTGAGTAGTGTCTTTCTGTGTTCACGTGTGCAGTTTTTCTTTTTCTTTTTTTACTTTGGAGGGGGAAAAAACCTGTAAAATGGGGAGGAGGGGGGATATCCAACAACAACAAAAGCTTGCATTACCAAAAATAAAACAAAACTGAACACACACTACAAAGTAGAACATGTAAATGAAGTAAGAAACTAGTTTATTAGAACCTTCATTGTAAATTCTGAAATATTGTGGGGTACTTCACTACATCTGTAAAGTTTATCATCGCTTGATGTCTTTTGTATCATGGTGTTTTTAGCTTGTAGTCTAACCTTGTATTGATCACTGTTAGTGTTACTGTTATTCAGACCTTGATCTGTTTCAAGTAGAAGTGTTACCTGTACCTAGATAAACTAAAATATACTTAATGTGCATTTATCCAGTTCAGTAAGTCAGCAAAAGTAACATAATTTATCTGTACACATATCAGATTTGAGTATTATGTGCACTTATGTGTGTATCCAAGACGGGAAAAAAACGTACCATGCAGTGGAGGGGAGTTAATGAACAATTGCATTGCATAGTAATTGCATTGTAAATTGTATTATTACAGATTACATTGTTTTGTATTATCATTTTCTGTCATGACATTTCTCAGATTTCTTCTTGAAATTAGGACTGCTCTCCCAGGGGACAGTGCATTGCCATAAGAGCAGCACCATCCAATTTTTCCTCTGTTTTGTTTATTTATTTTTTATTTTCTTCTTCTTTTTTCTTATTTTGAGGATAATGGAATAAGCACTCATGTGCTTTTTTCAACCAGTCCCCATGTGTATGCGGTTTTGTAAATTTTGTCATCTGTTCCCACCAGCACACAGTGGCCTACTCTTCCAAAAAGTGGAACAGGATTTAACATGTGCGCAAGATGTTCTGCATGTGTTTGCACATAGTGACCTCAGTTTATAGTCTCATCCTGTGTGTGTGGGGGTGCACGCGTGCGTGCATGCGTGCGTGTGTGCATGCATGTGTGCGTCACTGCATGCATGCGTGTGTGCACATGCACGTGTGTATGTGTGTGAAGTTTTGTGTGTGTGTTTTTTTGTGTGTGTGCGTGCACGCACGCTCTTGCATGCACGTGTGTGTTTTCTTATGAGTGCGGCTGTTTGGGTTTTTGGCACAGAAGCTTGCCAAGGGAAAATGTTTTGTTAGCACCCCAAGTTCTTTTATGCATGTTCAATATGAGTTGCACATGGGACCTCTCTGTCTGTCTGGCTGTCTCTCTCTGCTCTCTCGTCTCTCTCTCTCTCTCTCTCTCTC
>CM054141.1:70573508-70612008 GCA_028751875.1 Rapana venosa
AAACTTTCTTGTTTCTGGATCTGCTGCATTCATCATCTTTGGCAAAACCATGATTAACAGCAGTGGTAGCACCATGGTTAAAACCTGTAACCAAAAAACAAAAGGTCTTAAAATCAGGTTTAGAAACAAATGAAAATTATCAGAACCAGAAATATATAGGTCTATCTCTGATAATATAAAAACATTACTATAATATCAAAACCAGTACAGAAAGTAACCAAACTGAATAGTTTATACTCTACCATATACACATTTCACACTGCTAACTTCTGTCCTATACAGTATGAAGTTTTGAATTTTTTTTCCTGCTTGAAATTTGGACTGCTTAGGGGAACCGAACGCTTCATTGCAAGCAGCACCACCCTTTTTTTTTTTTTAGAACCTGTCTTCATATGAATTTGTTTCCCTATAACTGTATAAGAATGGCTTCTTGCAACAGAATTTTGCCAAGGAGAAATTCTTGTTGCCATATCTTCTTTTACGTGCGCTAAATGTCATGTTGTACACAGGACATTGGTTTCCCATTGGTTTATCATCTCATCTGTAGGACTAGCAGTAGTACACAGACCACACTCATTGTCTAGTGGATGGGATTGATAATCAATTCAGATGTGTGTGAAATGGCCTTCTCTTCAGAAAGGTGGAACAGGTTTTTAAACGGGTGCACAAGATATCTTTGGTATTCGCGCTCATGGCCTTTGTTCAGTCTCATCCCAAGGATATTTGGGGGAGTGGAGTCAGTACTGAAGTTAACTCAAGGGTAAAATCCACTAGAATGGATGCTTCCTTGGTAGCTCGCTCCCAGGCCATCAGATGATGAGCCCAACGCTCAAACCACTAGGCTATCCTGTGCCCCCTGCCCCTTTTTTCTTATATCATTTTGACAGCATAGTAACAAAAATCTTAAAACATGGCGAAAGGAAATGGACTAAAAACAAAAAGTTGTTTTTTTTACACACATGAAATTTCTTAGAATTTTTGTTTTGCTGATGTGGTCATGAACACCTTCTTAGTTCCACCCCAACAGTTGCTTTGTCAGCATCTTTTCTCTCTTGCTGCTAAATGCTAGAACAGGTTTCAGACCTATGTTTGGCGTTGAATTGAGTTTACATTTTCTCTATTTTTCTTTTTTGATTTTTGTAATGAATGGCATGTACACAACTTCTCATGAATGACTCCCCTTACCTACCCACATTTTTAAAAAAACCAACACACACACACACACCCAAGAAACCAAACCAAAACAAAACAAACCCAAACAAACAACAACAACACAACACAAAAACACCAAAAACAGAACACAAAAAACAAGATAACATGCAAACTTTGATTAGACAAGCATTACCTGCCAGTGACTGAATGAATATCCTAAAATATTGACACTTTATACATTTCTAGATCAAGATTCATTAAAAACAACAACAAAAAACATATCTTGCTAGTGGAGTAGCTCCCTACAGACTTAACATTTTGTGAAATGCTTCTTAAGAATCTCCTGCTTTACTGCATGAGCTGCTTTTCCCCATTCTGTTGTGGAAAGTTTGGACAGACAACATGCAAAGTTAAGATCATTACAGTATGAACTTAATTTGTAATCTATGGTTGAAGCTAGATGAGCAAGTGAGCTAGTCTTGCTGAGCTGGTCAATACTACTGTAACAGCATCAGAAAACAGGTTGAAATAATTTGTAACCACAATCATACACATAGTTTACAAGTCAATTAATGAATTAACACTATTCCTAGGTTAAGGGAAAGAACCCTTCTTTTCCAGTACATGTGCACTGTGTACATAAATTTGTAAAATTTTGTCTGCAACTGTAACCCAGTAGTGGGTGATACAAAGGAAAAGGTTAGTAGATGGTTGACTGCCCAATACTATAGCAGGTTACCCATAGGGAAAAGGTTAATCACAGAATATAAAGCAATGCAACAACAGAACAATGGGAATCACACATACCATAGGGTTAAAGAGAAAATCTGTTATTCTCCACTGTTCCCTCTGCTGAAAATAGCTGGCCTTGGCCCGCTCCCTGAATTCCATGGGATACTGTACAGTCTGCAGTTTGGTGGGCTGCAAGAGGTTGACTTTGCGCGCCCTCATCTTCCCAGTGGATGTGATGTCCACACGCAGGGCTCAAACAGGTACGTGGGATTGGCGATCTCCACCAGAAATGAGCCTGATGGAAGGCCACTGACTGAAAAACTGCCATCATTCTGAAGAAGAAAAAAAAGGCTCAGAGTCAAACTATGGTCAAAATAAGTGCAAATAGCTCACTCCAAATTCCCATGCCAATGAAAGCTATTTTCAGCAGTTTCCAATCTGAATTTGATACTAAAATAGCTTTCACTTGTGTGTATACATGTGTGTACATGTATGCCTGAATGAATCGAAGAGTGTGCGGTAGGTGCTGATGTCTGTGACTGATAAAAATGTCCAGTGAAAGTGTGCATCACTGCATGCCTAAAAATAGTAAAATGTCAGTATTCAGTACATCATGCACATAATCCACACATGTACATATGTGAGTGAGTGAGTGTGTGTTTGTGTGTGTGACTGTGACTCACTGACTGTGTGTGTGTTGTGTGTGTTGTCTTGTGTTGTGCATGCTATGCGTGGTTTGTGTGTGTTGTGTTGTGTGTGTGTGTGCACGTGTGTGGTGTGTGTGTGTGTGTGTGTGTGTACTTTCTTACTACTATCTAAATGTGTGCTTCACTGCTTTTGTGTGCATGCATGCATGCATGCATTCTGTGTAACTATCACTGTGTGTGTGTGAGTTAGTGACTCGGTGAGTGAGTGAGTGTGTGTGTGTGTGTGACTGTGTGTGTGTGTGCTGTGTGTGTGTGTGTGTGTGCTCTCTCTCTCATCGTCTCTCTCTCTCTCTCTCCCTCTCTCTCTCTCCTCCTCTCTCTCTCTCTCTCTGTACTAAAAAGGAAAACTTACTACAGGAGTATAGTAAAAGTATTGCTAACTGGTGGCCTTTTCTAATGGCCATGTTGGATATTGCATTATTGGATAGTCTGCACTGGGGCGGCAGACTTGTCTCCTGAACTATAGGGCTGGGATGGTCAGAACAAAACGGATTTTTGGATGTATCCCAAACACTTAAGTCTAAACAGATCATCTGTCCATGCTGTAGTCTTAGGTCTCAAGCACTGAAGCAGAGTAGGGTGTCACATTCATGTTTGGAACAGGTAATTATTCTCACTATGACTACCTCAAACAGATAGCTCCCCCATTCATCAGCCAATTAACACTCAGCTGAGGCTTACAGACTTTAAAACTTGTTACAGTCATGCTGTACATGAGTGTCACCGGGTGTGTTGTGTATAAATTAATAATCATCTCTCTCTCTCTCACCAGTTTCCTATCTCAGGATCGTCTGGTATCACTTAAAGTGGAAACATGTTAAAATTAAAGACTTACTATCAGGACCCTCAATCAATCAATCATTTCCATGACCTTTACCTTCCACACCTTTCAAACATTTTGTGTGGAATCTCATCCTTTGTAGATGAACTAGTTCTGTACAGTGTACACTGACAAGTCCTGACAAACACTGAAACAGGTTCAGATACTGAGATAGTCCACCTGAATCACAGGTCGAACACTGAGACAGGATACTGGATAGCAATTAGTATCATAGTACTTATAAGTTATGTCACTAGTTCAGGAGAACTTAAATTCCAAAGCTGCATGTTCTACAGTACTAGTAGTAGTACTACTACTAGTATAATTTGTAAACCATTTCTGTAGTACTTATCTAATGTTTTAACCACTCAGCTTTATGCTTATTAGTGTGTGCATGCAATGCATTCCCTGTGGGAATGCTGGGGGCCTTCACTGCTTCAGTATAGGTAGCATCCTCACCTTCTGGAAATTCTGTGCTAGGAATACATATCCTCTTTTCTATCCCTCTGTTTGTTTAGAGCTGCCTTACAATTACACCCTTTTCTTCTTGTTACCTCCTCATCTATTTTCTGCCTTCTTCAAGTTCTTGGTCCATTCTCCTGCTTTTACTCCAGAAAAACTTTAAAGATTATATTTCCCATGCCAGTTGGATGTGCTGGGCCTGTCATGTCAGGCGCTTAATCACATTGCAATGCATTTTCACTGATAATTGATATGACAGGTAACAATACGTCAATAGTTGCTAACTTGCTGCATTCAACGAAGAAAAACAACTGAGCAGGCATGTTGAACCGAGATATTTATGGGACCCCATACTGCCATAGTCCATACGCAATCGTTACCGGGTTAGATTCATATTCGATTCTGTACGACCTCAAAATCATTTATTAATAATATAATCACTATACACGTACGCATGATAAAAGATTAATAATATCATTAATATGATCACTATTCACGTACGTAACTAGACTAATTAGTAATTTCATTAGAACTGTTACTGGTTTAGAACGACAAATGTTACAATTTACATGATGCATCATACAACTAGTTACGTCTGACACATTACTAACCACGTCTTTTGAAAGTACCTATCCTCTACTCGCAACCACTCAGCATTTCAAACCGTGATTTTCGACTAATTTCAGCAATTTGAGCCGATATGAAGTACAGACTCACCTCAGGAACCCTCTGAACCGTCCTCCATCGATTAAAACCCTCGTAGTAGATACCCAGTCTTTTTCTTTTGATGAAGTAACAAAAACTCTTCCGTCGATTCTGAAACTAGTTTTCTCAGACCCTTCTACTGTTTCTGCATCACACCCAAATTGAAATGAAAACAGAAGTAAACATATTAAAATTTGGAAGAACTGTTGAACCAGTGTGTCCTCCATGTTGCTTTCATTCGTGGTCATATCCGGAATCACACCATCAGGTGCATAACTAATACCGGTTAGGGAAACACCTCATGAGAGCATGAGAGCACCACCAATTCAAGTCTTTGGCTATAATCTATAGTTAGAGATAACCCTTCATTGCTCGAGCCCTTCTTCCGAAACTAAAAGTTGTTGTTGTTTTTGTTGTTGTTGTTTTTTGTTGTTGTTGGGGTTTTTTGGGGGGGTCTCAACTGACTTGTTAGAACACAAGCTTTCTCCAGTGTAGTGGTCGTTTTTAATTGCACTACTGAATTAATTCAGTGATGTTGCCTATCCCATTCCTTCCTTATCTGCCTCTTTTTTTCTGTCTTTCTGTGGAAAGTTTTTCAAGATCATCTTTGTAAACTAAACTACTGTAACAGTATTGCTGCATCAGTTTTCTCTTCTTGACTATTGTAAGAAGGTTGGTGTTTTTTTGTTGTTGTTTTTTTAGCAGTCAGTGGTCAGTGTGTCTCCGTATGTCTGCTGTTATAGTCCAGCACTCAGGTTATGCAAAAAATAAAAAGGGATATAAAAAAAAACCGATGCAACATAGTCATTTAGTTTTGTTTTTGTACCACTGATTTTTAAAAAAAGTCTTTTCAGCCTGTTTTTGCCTTTGCCAGGGCTGATAATGTCTGTGCAGCGAAATCAGCTCTGCCTTTGATCCCTCCTCACAGATGATGGAACTTGAACAGGTAGATCATTGACTTGCTCACTGTCTGGAGTTCTTGTCCACACCCTGTGACCTTTGTTTAGATTATCTACTGTGGGAGAAGAGGAATCTAAAGGTGTATAACACAGGCTGTACTATTTTCTTCTCACTGCTCCATCGTAATTCAAGGGGGCTCTGGCCCAGGCCAAAAGCTGTGTCAGCTATAGATGTCAGCTGATTGACCCAAACCCACACTAATATGTTGTTATGTTGTAAAATGTTGTGTTGAGATTGCCTTCAGCCATGACAAGCTCTTAACATAACAGCCTGCACTCTCCGTTGTTAAAGGAGGAAAAAATCCTCTGAAGTCGGAGTATGGATGCCTGCCTATATGGCGAGGTACTTGAAAAGAGTCATACATGCAACTTCTCGTCCGGTGTACTTCCTATTTCACAGTGATTTCCAGGTGGAATGATGAGTGAGTCAGAGTGTGGCATGTTCTGGCTGACCACGTCCAGGGTGTAAAGCTGGGGAACGCACAACAACAACCACAACAACAACATTCAAAGGGGCTGCATTAGATTAACGTTGATTGGAGAATGTTCATGAGTTAGTATTTCTCTATGACTTGTTAAAGACTTTGATTTTTTAAACTTTATTCATTAAAAGATAGACGTGTAAGAGGAAGCCTCGTGGAGATTTTTATTAAAATATGCAATAACAAGGTTAATATCAAGTTTGAGATTTTCTTTGTAAATGTACCAAATGAAAGAGAAGACTAAGAAGGAAAAGTTTTCATTCAAAGGCTCAATACAAATAAATGTAAGTACTCCTTTAGTAGCAGAGTTACTATCCTTTGGAACTCTTTGACCTTAGCACTTAAGTCTGCACAAAATACTAACAAATCAAAGAATCTCCTGGATGTGATGAAGACTTTACCCAATTACTCTTTGAACTTGACGAGTAAAAATTGATGAATAAATGATCGGCGTCTGTTTGATGAGCATCCCATGTAAAGAAAAGAAGCATTTAGGATGGGACAGTCAATAATGTCAGCCAGGTGCTACATTACTACTACTACTACTACTACTAACTCACTACTACTACTACTACTACTACTAACAACTACTACTACTCCATGTGGGACTATAAACCGAGGTTCCGTGTGCGAACGCACGCAGAACATCTTGCGCACACGTTAAAACCTGTTCCGCTTTTCGGAAGAGTAGGCCATTGTGTGGCGGTAGGAACGATTGACAAAATTGACAAAACTGCGTACACACGGGGAATCGATTTTTTTTTTTTAAAAGGACACGAGTGCTTATTCCATTTATTTTTGAAATAAATAATTTTTTAAAAACCAACACAAACAAAAACCACTGCTGCTGCTGCTACAAACTACTACTACTACTACCACCACTACTACCACCACCTCCACCACCACTACTACTACTACTACTACTACTACCACCACCACCACTACTACTACTACTACTACTACTACTACCACCGCCGCCACTACTACTACTACTACCACCGCCACTACTACTACTTGACTACTACTACTACTAAATTAGAAGTAGACTACTACTACATAGTACCACTGAGAGGGCCTGCACATCACAGAGCATTATAGACCTAGTCAGCTTGTAGGCACTGAATGAGACAGTACATCGACCACCTATTTAAACACTAACAGTTTTCAGCACCTTTAAGATGTCATTTTCTATGTACCGAGAACACTGTTTAACAACAGCTGGCATTTCATATTAAAAACAGTTTCGGGTTTTTTGCTGATGTGCTTGTAAATTATGTAATGCTGACCAGGAAAAGTGTTGTAGAGTGTCACGAGGAAAGAAAACCATAACTTTTAACCATGCTGACAGTACGTAACCATGGATTTTGGCCGGTGTGGACCAAATCGGTATTCCGAATGCAAGAGGGAATTGAATTTATAATTATTCTGTTTTCGTCCGTAGATTCTCCTGCCTACACCATTAACAAAAAAATAGATAACTTGTATAAAAGTGGTTGAATGCAATGACTAAAACTGTTTTTGCTTATATCTGTTTATCTGAATTCCCGAGTTCACTGTTGTTTATATCTATTTAGGCAATGCTTTGCGTTTGTTTTCCAACACTATAAAAAACCTGGAGCTTAAAACCTGGTGATACCTTTAGAACTTGTTTCTGCACTTATCTGTTCACATAAATAATCGTTTTTGTAATTGACTATGCATTAGAATTAATAATATTTTCATATTTAAGGCTTCTAAAGGTGTGTAAGTATTCAAATAATATTCCAAAAGTTCACAAGGTCTCAAGTGATATTTTAGAGTCCGCGTTCCAGTTCATTATTATATTTTTCGATCGTGTGACACATGGTAGGATACTGTGTCAAGGAGGCTGATTGGTTACGCAAGCAAAAGAGCATCCTCCGGCTGTAAAGACGCTTGATTGTCAGCGCCCGCAGAGTATGATGATTTCTTTATTGATCGTTCTAAAATTTTAATGTATTGTTATAAATCAGTATGATCTGTTGTGAAACAGCATAAATATTTCAGAATTGATTAGAACTAGGGATTTAGATAAATTTGTGATTACTATGAGATCATCTTGGCGTATCTGTCTATACTCTATTCATTAAGTAATAAAAGACACATTCGGTACTCATTTATGAGATATAAGGCCTAGTTGCGAAATTCGAATCATAATCAAAGTGGTGTATCAGATACTTTGAAGTTGAATCAACTACTATGCTAGATCCACGTTGCAGATCATGAAGACGGTGAGGCAGAACCCCTCGAGAACTGATGGGGGGGGGGGGGGGGGATTGGCATTGAGAGTCCTGCACAGGTTCGATATTCATTTGGTGTGATGGGGTTGAGAGTTTCGCTTCTCTTATGAAGATGGGGACTGAGCATTCGAATCTACAGGAAATGTCCATTCAACATGTGCAGTTTTTTGGGTGGTGTGGTTCCTAGATTTCTTAAATGTGATGTGCTTTGGATGGATTTGATACTGTAGCCAGTGTAGGCTCTTGCCATTTTGATAATGTTGGGATGGGAGGAAGAAAATAAGGATGGAATAGTCCTGGCAACAGATTAATCTTGATCATAAAGCTCCACAGTGTTAGTGTGTGTCTGTCACTCTGTGTGATGGAGTCTAGCCACTGTATCCATATCACAACATATGTCTTACTTCAGATTCCCAGTCAGAACTGAGAAACTCAGAAAGTTCATATGCCAGATGTATAACTTCTAAATAATACTGCCATAGCTCTTTGAGTTATGTGCAAAATGATTCAACGCTTTATTTTATGTTTATTTGTCCTTCTTGAGAGACATTATGTAACAGTAAGTCTGTAAAGTGTAAGTGTCATGTTGTGGTTTTTCCCCCTAAAGTGACCTTGCCAGACTTGTGTTTGGATCAGGATGATTCTGTTGAAAGCCATCAAAATGCCAGACAATGAGACATGCCAATATAATCCAAAGATATTTTTCAGATATATTTGATTGATTTTATAAGTGGATTTTGTAAGACAGCACTCAGAACTAAAGTAAAATTTATCATCATCATTAGCCATTACACCCAGCGGTGTGTAGGGCAGCAACAAAGCACTTCCACTCCTGCCTATTCTGGGCCAACCTAGTCACTGATCCCCAAGAGTGCTGCATGGCCTTCATCTCACTTTCTACAGTTCTTCTCCACGTTGCTTTTGGTCTCCTTTCTTTCTCCTTCCTTCTGGGTCCAGTGCAATGCTGTTCTTGTGATTGACTGTGTGTCTCTTCGGAGGATGTGCCCAATCCACTTCCACCGTCGACTGGTGATGATGTTCCCATGTCTTCTTGCCTGCATCTCCGTAGTAGGTCTTCATTGGAGATCTTCTCTGGCCAAAAGATCCGAAATTCTCGCAGGCATATGGTGTGGAAGGATCGAAGTTTGGTAAGATCCACTTCCGTCATCCTCCAGCACTCAGAACCGTACAGGAGCGTAGACACAACACAGCTCTGGTATAGCTTCAGCTTGGTGTTGGTGCTGTACTGAGTTGATCTCCAGATATTGTTCATCTCCCTAAACACATTCCTGGCCTTGCCCAGTCTGTTGTGGATGTCTTCTTTTGTGCCACCCTCTGGTTTGATGATGCTGCCAAGGTAATGTGAACTTGTCTGTCTGGCGCAGGTCAGTTCCATTCACTTTCACAGGGCTGGTGTGTTCACATTGAGCGACATTGTCTCTGTTTTCTTGGTGCTAATACGAAGCCCCACTTGCTGTCCGAATGTTAGGATCTGCTGGTCTTCTCCTGGATATGTTTGGTGTGTGTGGGACAGCAGGCCAGGTCCATCCGCAAAGTCAAGGTCGTCTAGTGTTGAGAAACAGCTCCAGCGAATCCCTCTTGGGGTGTCTTCTGTCGTCTTCCTCATCACCCAATCAATGGCCAGATTGAAGAGAACGCTGACATCACACATCCTTGTCTTACTCCAGTCTTGACTTCGAAGACAGTGTTGCTATGGCCCACAGAGCATCTGAAGTTGTCATAGAAGCTTTTGATAAGTGTACCAGTTTTGATGGGATGCCATAGTGTCGAAGGATACTCCAAAGGCTGTCTTGTGTATGCTGTCAAATGCCTTTTCGAAGTCCACAAAATTCACATACAGTATGTCTTTTGCCACTCTGTGCACTGTTCGATGATTTTTCTGAGCGTGAATATCTGGTCTGTACATCCTCATTGCTTCCTGAACCCTGCTTGTTCCTTCCTCAAAGCATCGTCCACAGCGTCTGAATTCTTCTGAATGATGACCTTGGCCAGTATCTTGCTTGGCACAGACAAAAGAGTGATTCCCCTCCAGTTGTTGCAGTCGCTCAGGGTTCCTTTCTTGGGGATTTTGACTATCACTCCCTTGGTCCAATCATCAGGTACTTTCCTCGTTCTTCCATGCAGCTGTGAACAGTGGTTGCAGTATGTCAGCTGCTAGATCAGAATCTGCCTTGAACAGTTTCGGCACCAAGGTTGTCCTGGCCTGGTGACTTGCCATTCTTGAGGTCTTGATGGCAGCCACTATCTCTTCCTTTGTTGGGGGTTGACGTCAATGTCTAAGTCTTTTGTAGCTCCTGGGATGTCGGCTGTCTCGTCAGGTGGTGGTCGGTTGAGAACTTCCTGGAAGTGTTCAGCCCATCTTTCTTCTTGCTCTTTCTCTGTTGTCAACAGTTTCCCTTGTCTGTCCCTGATTGGTCCCCCAGCGCTCCTCTTAAATTTGTTGCATACTTTCTTGGTGATCTTGTAGACTCTCCCTTGCTCTCCTTGGGCCGCCGCCTCTTCTGCCTCAGCTGCCAGCTGGTCCATGGCTTCTCTCTTGTCACGGCGTGCGAGTCTCTTCACTTTCCTGTGTGCCGCTCTGTACAACTCTTCCTGCCTCTCTCGTAGCCGTGGAGACTTTACTTGCAGAAGTCTCTCTTGGTCTCTCTTCTTCTTTGATGGCATCGAGGGTTTCTTGTTGGATCCAGTCATTGTTGGTCTTCTTCTTTTGATGACCGATGTTGTCCTTGCTGCCTCAGTGTACAGTTTATAGATCTGCTTCCATGTCGTATCTATGTCATGCTGTTCTGTCATGTTCTGCAGGATGTGGAATCTGTTCCTCAGATCGTTGACGAATGCAGACTTCACGTTGGTGTCTCTCAAACGCTGGGTATCAAATCGCGCTTGAGTGGTTGTCTTGTGTTGTTACTTCAGTTTCATCTGGAATGTGGTGCTGTCACCAGGTGATGAATCGCTCCGACAATCCGCACTTCACTTGGTTCTCACATCCAGAAGAGATCTCCACTTACCATTGATCATCAGATGGTCAATCTGGTTCACATCTCTCCCATTCAGTGACTCCCAAGTCAGCTTGTGGATGTCCCGGTGCATGAATAGGTCCCCTCCTATCACTAAGTTGTTCATGGCGCAGAACTCCACAAGTCTCTCCCCGTTGTCATTTCTGTTCTCCACCCCGTGTTTTCCCATGACTCTCTCATAGTCGGTGTTGTCACTTCCGACCTTGGCATTGAGGTCCCCCATGATGACGATGAGGTCATGGCGTGGGGCTTTCTCTGTCTCTGTCTGCAGCTGGTGGTAGAAGTCATCTTTGCTCTCATTGTTGCTGTTGTTGGTTGGTGCGTAGCACTGGATGATGGTGATGTTGATGTGCCTTCCCTTCAGTCTCGCACTCATTAGTCTGCTGTTGATGGGCTTCCACTCCATAAGGCATCGCTCAACGCCTTTCTTGAGGATGATGGCAACTCCCTCGTGGTGCTGGTCGTCATCTCTCCCAGAGTAGAGGACGGTTTCTCCGGTGGTGGTTCTCATTCTCCCAGATCCAGTCCATCTACTCTCGCTTACTCCTAGGACATGGAGGTTGAATCTTCTCATCTCTAATGTTACCTGTGCCAGCTTGCCCGTCTCATACAGGGGTCCCGTGTGTTACACGTAATTATTTAGCGCACATAAAAAAAACCACGGCAACAAGAGAGTTGTCCCTGGCAAAATTCTTAGAAAAAAGCCACTCTGCTAGGGAAACAAATACAGCTGCAGAAAAAAAAAAAAGGGTGAAAGGGTGGCGCAGCGCTAAGTGGCGACGCATTCTCCCGCTCTCCCCGGGGAGACAGCCCGAATTTCGCGAGAGAAATCTGCCATGACTTAAAGTGGTATGAAATAAAATCTGAGCGCTTTGATTTGTTGCTTTACAAGATTCAGCGCTATATAAAATTCCATACATATAATTATTATTATTATTATACATCGTCCTCACGTTCCAATGTCCTAGTCTGATCTTAGTTTTGGTGGTGTTCAGGTCTTCCCTTATCCTGCTGGTAGCTTCCTCTCGCTTTGGCCATCAGCATTCACACGAGTCTCACTGGACCCGGGAGGTCCTTCGCACGCAAAAGTATAAGTTTTCTCTGTTGCTGTTTCTGTAACTGCTCTTTTTTTTACGGGACACCAGACAAGGTTGTTAGCCCTGTGCCCAACCCCCAACCTGGAGGAAGGGTTCCACCTTAGTCGCCTCTTACGACATGCCTGGTTGGAGGGCAGTGATCCTATTCTTGCAATGCTCGCTTTGTAAGCATACCCCGGGAGTCCCACGGGGGATTTATGAACATACTTGTGTAAAATTGCAATTCAAACATTGGTTGATAAAGAGAAGGTTCAAGATGGCAGACTGAAATTTGAAAAATAACAAAGAAATGTCTATATTTTGTTTCTTTAACAACAACAACAAAAAACAAGTTCTCTGTTGTTCCTGTGCTCTAAAAGGAGATTTCGTTTTGTCTGCTTTGTTATTTCTGCTGTTGATTTAATGCACATAGATTTTTTCCCTTCTGTTTTCTCTTGTTTTGTTTGATGTTGCTATTTTTTTGTTATTTTTGTAACAACTGGACAAAGTACAATTTGTGAGAACTTTTATCTTTTAGTATCTAAAAACAGTAAAACGAAAATTGGGCCTTGATTTTTCTTGAGATTTTTTAAATTTGGAAAAACAGTTTTAACCACAAAGGTCTACCTTGATTAAACTGTCATACATGAAAAAATAAGGTGTTGTTATGTATACATGTAATGCGCTTGCAGAGTTTTTGTTTGTAATCCATGGTACATTACTATAAATTCTGGAAAACATTAAATTTTTTGCAAGAGCAAGATGCTTTAATGGATAGTGTAGACATCATTAAATTGTGTGTGTATGTATGGGGTGTGTGTATGTGTGTGTTTTGCACTCGCACGTGCACATACGTGTGTGTGTCACTGTGTGTGTGTGTGTGAAAATTTTAAAATTTAATTATACAACCCTAGTTGTAATGTAAGAAACCCAGCTGTGGGCAGGTAAAAAAGAAAGAAAAACAAACCCAAATTGGCTTTTTAAAAATAGATCCCAAATCTAGCTTTTGTGTTCATCACGAGACATGATATAAGTTATAACACAGTGCCCTATTTAAACACTTTGCACTGTGACAGCCCTGACACTCAGCACTGGTGAGCTAGACTGTTGTTGTTTATCACTTTTTGTTGTTTCTAAACTTAAGACAAGGTAAGTGCCCATACATGCAGACCTGTCAATGAAGATGGAGCCCATTACCCTTTTTTTCTGTCTTTTATATCATTGCACTGTGCCCATATCTACCATAAGAAAAATAATAACAGCTGGTTTGTACTGGTGAACAATTTCAATTTTGTTTACCCTGTGTGGGAAGTGGCACTAAAAAAGTACATGTAATAGGTATGTATTGTTTGCTTTAACAATACAAAGTTGGTGGGAATGTACTCTTACTGTTATTTAATTATTGTATTATTTCATGATGTTTATGTCTGTCACGGTTCGCGTACTTCTGCGCATAATTCCGTGCATATCTCCGTGCTAGCGTCTTTCTGTGTTCACGTGCGCAGTTTTTCTTTTTTCTTTTTTACTTTGGAGGGGGAAAAAACCTGTAAAATGGGGAGGAGGGGGGATATCCAACAACAACAAAAGCTTGCATTACCAAAAATAAAACAAAACTGAACACACACTACAAAGTAGAACATGTAAATGAAGTAAGAAACTAGTTTATTAGAACCTTCATTGTAAATTCTGAAATATTGTGGGGTACTTCACTACATCTGTAAAGTTTATCATCGCTTGATGTCTTTTGTATCATGGTGTTTTTAGCTTGTAGTCTAACCTTGTATGATCACTGTTAGTGTTACTGTTATCAGACCTTGATCTGTTTCAAGTAGAAGTGTTACCTGTACCTAGTTAAACTAAAATATACTTAATGTGCATTTATCCAGTTCAGTAAGTCAGCAAAAGTAACAAAATTTTTATCTGTACACATATCAGATTTGAGTATTATGTGCACTTATGTGTGTATCCAAGACGGGAAAAAAACGTACCATGCAGTGGAGGGAGTTAATGAACAATTGCATTGCATAGTAATTGCATTGTAAATTGTATTATTACAGATTACATTGTTTTGTATTATCATTTTCTGTCATGACATTTCTCAGATTTCTTCTTGAAATTAGGACTGCTCTCCCAGGGACAGTGCATTGCCATAAGAGCAGCACCATCCAATTTTTCCTCTGTTTTGTTTATTTATTTTTTATTTTCTTCTTCTTTTTCTTATTTTGAGGATAATGGAATAAGCACTCTTTGTGCTTTTTTCAACCAGTCCCCATGTGTATGCGGTTTTTGAAAATTTTTGTCATCTGTTCCCACCAGCACACAGTGGCCTACTCTTCCAAAAAGTGGAACAGGATTTAACATGTGCGCAAGATGTTCTGCAGGGTTTTGCACATAGTGACCTCAGTTTATAGTCTCATCCTGTGTGTGTGGGGTGCACGCGTGCGTGCATGCGTGCGTGGGGTGCATGCATGTGTGCGTCACTGCATGCATGCGTGTGTGCACATGCACGTGTGTATGTGTGTGAAGTTTTGTGTGTGTGTTTTTTGTGTGTGGTGCGTGCACGCACGCTCTTGCATGCACGTGTGTGTTTTCTTATGAGTGCGGCTGTTTGGGTTTTTGGCACAGAAGCTTGCCCAAAGGGGAAAAAGTTTTGTTAGCACCCCAAGTTCTTTATGCATGTTCAATATGAGTTGCACATGGACCTCTCTTCTGTCTGGCTGTCTCTCTCTCGCTCTCTCTCTCTCTCTCCTCTCTCTCTCTCTCTCTCTCTCTTCATATCACACACAGTGACACACACACATCACACAACACATGTATGGGCACACACGCGAACACACACACTTGTATACATGTATACATGTGCTGTGACACCCCCTCCCCCCTCTCTGTCTCTCTGTGTGTGTGTGTCTCTCTGTGTGTCTCTCTCTCACACTCACTCACACACATGTGCGGTTTTCTTATCACTGTTGATCCCAAAGGGTATGCAGTGAGAACAGAAAGGGAAGTCCTGAACGATGTGACCTGAACAGCAGGCTGCCACATGTTGCACATGTATTTGACTAGCTGCCAGATGGGGAGAAAATGCTGATGTTTTGACAACAGTCAATTATGTACAGGAGATTGCAAATGTAACCAAAAAGTAATACAGTGAAGAACATGATATGGAACAGTTCTCACTGCTATGCGGTTGTGACTTGTTCTGTTTGTTGATAGATGAATTTACAGTTCAAATTAAATTAAATCAAGAACTGAATTGTTCATACTTTGGTTGACATCACATAGATCTATCTACAACAACAGTGTGGGGGAAGAAGGGATGGGATTTCTATCACATTCAATATGTTTGTAGCACTTGATATGCTGTTTACATAGGACTAGGAGTTTCCACAGTCTCATCTTTAGTGACATTTTATTCTTTATTCTTTTTCTTTAAATTAGTCGTAAGTGCTACTGCAGTATATGTTTTTGTTCAACTTCTGTTATCTCTAAGTGTAACTTTTTTCTCTTCAGTTAAAAATGTTGTTTTCCCCGCTGTTTTGGCTAACAGAAATGTTATAATGGCATTAACAGATGTGATGAATATTTTGACATATATATCACTTTTAAGTCACATCAGCTTTATATCACTTTTAAGTCACATCAGCTTTCTCTGCATGAATGACATGCATAACACACCTGTAACCCCAGCTTTTAACTCGTGTCGGCCAAACCCTTCTATTGGCAGAAAGCTGACCCTAGTGTCTGTTCTCCATATGTGACTCTCCACCTAGAAATAATAATAAATGGAACTTATTTAGCGCTATATCTTGCAAAGACAAATCAAAGCGCATGCATTCAACCTAATCTGACACAGTCATGCAATCAATGATAAATAATCAATAGTTTAAACAAACAGATATTACAAATATGGTGCGCTGCAGACAAAATCTATGAAATAAAATTTCAATAGTCAAATGTTTTTCAAAAGCACACTCACACACACTCACACAGGTCGTATACTTTAGCAGGGTGATAGGACATGGGTTAGTGAAGGTGGGATAGTCTGATATGAAACAGGATGGGGAAAATCTTAGGTTTGAAATAAATATGTCTTGAGGCTGGATTTAAAAGTGTCATAACTAGGTTTCTGGCGAAGAAAGAGAGGGAGCTCATTCCAGGTCTATGGACCCAAAATCGAGAAAGAGCGGCGGCCAACGGTGTAGAGTACACCTGACCTACTTTTCTGCTAGGAACAATTTTAGGCAGGTGGGGATCAGATTGTTGATATTGAGATTTTGAATTATTATAAAACTATAGCCATTCTTGTACTGAAGTGGCAAGGCATAATATTGCTTCCTTTTGCTTTTAAAATATGTTTTAAAATATCCAAGTTTGTATTCTGACCACCTATTAAAGTATTATGAGGCAAGACTTGTCACTTTCTCATTTTGTCACTTCCTGCAGTCTATCAACTTGAAACAACTTTACATATGAGTGTCTGATTTTTAATCTCTCCCTTTTTATGGTATTGAATAGCCTTTTTATTGATTTTAATTGATAACATGTTAACAACTAAAAATTGACCTCCGAAGCAATATGACTGATAATTTTGTGGAGCATCACATATTATTCTGACAGTCTTGTGTTATCATTATGAGACTAAGACTAGAGTGGTTAATTCACATTTTGACATGATACCACCCATCAGGGGAGATTGTTTCCCCTTCATTTCTGGTGGTGCGTCATTTTCAGTGTAACAGATGTGTCTGTGCTAGGCTGTAGGCAGCTAACAGTAACAACAAACACTGAAACAGGGCGATACCAATGGGGGAGACCTGCATTACACGGCCTCTGCTCGGTGTGTTTGCAAGCCATGACTCAGTATCAGAGTATGTCAATGACCAACATCAGTTTTAGGATAACATTTCTGTTCTGATTTGTTACAAACGACAACAACAGGATTGTCTGTTGAAACAAATTGTTGCTGTGTGGCTGGCGTCCTCAGCACGGCCTGGTTTTATTGGCCTCAAGGAAAGAAATAAATTACGGTATTTTGTCATTTAATGGTGTGTTGGGTTTTTTGTTAAAGATTGACAGTGTTGGATGTTAGAAGGGATTGGATGGTGTTGATCTTGAGGCGAATGTTATTACAGTTGCTGAAATCGAATGTGCTGGCCCTGAATTTGGGCCTTCATGATCAGGGGGGCTCAAACAGCATGAAAATGAAATGAATTTGCATTGGTCAGCTACTCACCCTCTATGTGTTAGGAAGCTCTAGTGACTACAGCCATCAGTGATTCTGTTCTTGTTAACTGTATTGAAGATACACATGTGTGGGGTAACAAGGTGCGCATATGTGCGTATGTGCATGTGCACTCATGCCTAGACAAACTAACAGACTACCCAATCAAGACAAGATTACAAGACCTAGTTTCAAAGTTTGTGGCACAAGTGGGTCATTAATGTACATAAATACATTCTGCGCATAATGGCAACAGCTTGTCACCAAATTAAAGGTAACCTGAAACAGAAACCAATTTGATGACAATATATGATATCATAGAAGCTGGTTGATCTTGCCACATTTAAGCCAGACTGTTCGTAACGATGACATCCATGGTGCAGGATCTGGGACAGAGTTGGCCGTTGGCTGCAGAGCTCATCGTCGATGGTGTGGGGAGGAGAGAGCCAGGGGCGGCAAGTGAAGGGGCTGCCGACAAAAAGACGTGCGCAGACAACATGCCTCACGCACCCGCCACCCTCGCAGAGCAGGCGGAATGGCCGCTGCCACATCAACAAAAAACTGCTGCCTATCAAAGGGTTCTACTTCTGTTTCCTGGCAGGTAGGTCGTAGTATAGAACTTTCTAAGGAGTTGCACATTTCACTCCTGTTTGCTCCTGGGGTGCAGACTACTACACTGTGGTGTGTGTGTGTGTGTGGTGTGTGAGTGTGAGTGTGTGTGTATGTGTGTGTGTATGTGTGTGTTATGTGTGTGTGTGTGTGTGCGTGAGTGTGTGTGTACAGTGTACTGTGGTAAGTTTGTTTTTGTTGATTCATGGATGAGTAGACTCGCATGTTTTTTCAGGCTATTACAGAATGGAAAACACTTCATCCTGTAGTCCTGTGGCTGCCATAGTCACACAGGATAAGCTACCTCCTTTGTCATGCACTGTGCTGCCATAGCAACAAGAAAGGCCAGTCCTTGGTCGTGCACTGTGCTGCCATAGCAACAAGAAAGGCCAGTCCTTGGGCGTGCACTGTGCTGCTATAGCAACAAGAAAGGCCAGTCCTTGGTCGTGCACTGTGCTGCCATAGCAACAAGAAAGGCCAGTCCTTGGTCGTGCACTGTGCTGCAGCCATAGCAACAAGAAAGGCCAGTCCTTGGTCGTGCACTGTGCTGCCATAGCAACAAGAAAGGCCATCCTTGGTCGTGCACTGTAGCGCCATAGCAACAAGAAAGGCCAGTCCTTGGTCGTGCACTGTGCTGCCATAGCAACAAGAAAGGCCAGTCCTTGGTCGTGCACTGTGCTGCCATAGCAACAAGAAAGGCCATTTCCTTGGTCGTGCACTGTGCACTGTGCTGCCATAGCAACAAGAAAGGCCAGTCCTTGGTCATGCACTGTGCACTGTGCTGCCATAGCAACAAGAAAGGCCAGTCCTTGGTCGTGCACTGTGCTGCCATAGCAACAAAAAGGCCAGTCCTTGGTCGTGCACTGTGCACTGTGCTGCCATAGCAACAAGAAAGGCCAGTCCTTTGGGTCGTGCACTGTGCATTTGGGGCGTCATAGCAACAAGAAAGGCCAGTCCTTGGTGGGGCACTGTCTGCCAAAACCAACAAAAAAGCCACCCTTTTGTGGGCACTGTGCTCCCTTTAAATATCTGCTCCATGGGGACCTGACAGAGAGATTAAGTACTACTTACCCTTTGTTTCAAAAAATAAAAAGGATTTCTGAAAAACAAAGAAAAATACAGGGGCAAGGTGGAAAGAATTTGTAAGTCGATGCACAGTGTAAGGAATGGGGCTTTTGCCGTAATTTTTTCTATTACCCAGTCGGTCTTTTTAATTATTTTTTTTTTATGGTTTGGTAAGAAAATTTGATGTACTGCAGAAGTCGGAAATTGAAGAAATTTTTTCCCTTTTTTTTTTGTAAGAAATGTTGGGGTTCTGATTTGATTTTGAAAAAAAAAGTACTGTTTGATTTCATTTCTAAATGCATGGAAAACACACAAAATGGATAGACAAAAGTTCAATATGAAAAAATCCACACCACACCACACACCACACAACCCCCCAAACCACATCATACTACACCACCAAGCTGACAACACAGTGCTCTTTAATCTCTTCAATGCAGCAAAGACACTGTTTTTTTTAAAATTAAAAAAGTGCACATTTATTCAGACGGGGTACAATCTATGTGTGAAAATCATACAAAAACAAGGTTATGATTATGGGCTTAACACTTTGTTTTTATTACCAACCCAAACACACCACTTTTTATCAACTGCCCCAAAAAAGCTGTGATTTCTAACCGTAAACCCTTTAATTAAATAACGCCCGGTTTTTTATATAAAATAGGTGCATGTAACATTGTGTTATTTTTCATAATTTTTTGTGGGGGAAAAAATGATGATTAAATTGTATTTTTTTTTATCATTATTTTTATCATCACATCATCACATGGCAGTCAGGAAACCTTTTTTTTCATCTAAAACCACAACACACTACCCAAAATTTTTTCTCAAAAATCCTTTTTTTTTTAGTTTTCGGGATTTGGGCATTTTCTAAAATTTTAAATTCAACTTTTTAAAGCAATAACTTTTTTTGATCAAAAATCTTATCATCTTATCTGAACATAGGTTATTCCGCTGGTTTGCCCAAAATTGTAAAGCCTTTGTTAGTTTCAGTTGGTTAAAATACATTTCAGGCATTCTGTGTGATGTGTTTGTGTTGCAGGGGGGTTTTTCTCTGTTGTTTTTAAAATTGCCATCTACATGAAGGGGCGGGCATGACCCCATGAAGGGGCTCCGTACGGCGAGCCCTTCTTTGCTTCTTCATTCCCCCCCTTCATGGTCCCTTGGCTGACCGCGGGCGCAACAAAAGCAAGTTTCATTATCAGTACCTGCTCCGGTTTTTTTTAAAACGCGCTTATTTTGGCCTTTCCGGGCGAGAGTGCTTCCCTTTTTACCGTACACACCACTAGATTGAAATTTGGATGACTCCTATTTTGGGGACGCATTTCTTCATCATGGAGGAAATCGGATCATTCCAAGTGTGCCCCTACGGCCGTCTGAGTTTCCCGCATCATGTTTGAAAAAATAACGCAGGGAACAGAAAATTTTGACTCAAAGTGCTTGTACAGAAGTAAGGATTCTTTCAAAGGAGGGGATGTTTTTTCACCAGCGTTTTGGAACCTTTTGAGAACTTTGTAATGGATTGATTATCAGACCCGTTCAGTTTTAGGTGTAACATTTCTCACGGCTGAACAAGGGGTTGTCATGACAGGAGGACCACAGCACCATGCATGAAAGGGACTACCCCTCAATCCGCACCACAAGGACAGCACTTCTGGAGCGTTGTGTGACGGGGAAGGTACCTTTGACGTCAGATACCTGCCAGAACCCACCCCCCCAGTGTCGTTACGCAAACCGTGAGTACGACTCCACCTTTGGCTGGCTGTTCCGGGTAAAACCTCGGGCCAACGGGCCTTTCCCCCGGTCTTCTCCCTGGCTGATGCCCCCCCCTTCGACACCTGGGCAAGAACACCAAATACGGGAGCAGGGCGGGGGGCACGGGGGGCCTTCCCCATTCTTGCCATCCCCTCCACCCATCGATGTCGTCCAAGCAGGGCCCACCTTGCCGCCGTGCCCTTCCCTTCCATAAGGGTTGGGCCTGGGGCCGGATCGCGATTCAGGGAAAAAAAACCTGTCCCCCAACATAAAGTGGGGAAACAGTTTACAACTCCTGGCCCTCTGTCCAGCCCATGCTGGTGTTCCTGCTGGGGGTCCTCCTTCGGCATGGCCACGGGAACATCAGACTTCCTCTTCGGACCTCCCCACCTGGGGCCAGAAACCGTCGTTTTTGGCCTCTCCCTGCCAGAACTGTCTCTTTGAGGCGGGGACTTCTCCTCTCCCCCTCTAGTTGTCTTTTTTCCTTCTTCTTTTTTTTGGTTGGAGCCCGAGGTTTACCAAGATGAATTTTGTCCAAAAAACCTTTTTTTGCCCCTATAAGGGTACCACTTCCGACTTTGGGGATCATTTTTCTTAACGGGTTTCCAGAAAAAAAACAATGTCATGAAGGGGCAGTTTAATTACTCATCAGAACCCCCAAAGCAAATGTACTACCACCGGTGGAAAAAACAAATTTGATATGCAAAAATCCACCATGGGAACTTAAGACCTTTTTAGGATCAATTTTTTTTTGTTAAAACCCACAGAATTTTTGGCCCCATGAACCCCCAAAAAGTGCATATTTTTTCAACAATGAATTGTATGCCACGGCTTGATAAATTTTAACACTATCCCTTGTTAAGGAAAAAACCCTCTTTCCCCTACAGGCACGGGTACGTTGAAAGCAACGAACTCAGCAGTGGGTGTAGGAAGGGACGGGTTAGTAAAAATGTGGTGCCCAATCCAAAACCTGTAGGGAAAGGTTTAACCCCATAACTTTCTCTTTTGTAAAATAATGAATTTTTTATGTTAAAAATTTAAATTTAATTCGAAAGTTTCAAAAAAAAAACCCAAGAAAGGGAAACAACTTATGGTTTTTAACAGTAGACCATTTTTTTCCCCCCCCCCCCTCTCTGCCTCACCCTCTTGAACGCTCCTGCCGCGTTCCCACACCGCTCATTCTGATCTCTCCACCTCAGTGATACCTAGGCTGATGTCTCCAGGGTCAGACGTCCACAGGGAGCTGATCAATGGGAAGTCTGTATGGGACCTCCAGCCACAAGTCCATTCACTGCATGCTGCTGAATCACTTCATATGATATGGTATCACATCACCCCGCTTTAAGTCACGGCTGAGTTCTCTGTGTGAAATTCATCTGGTCCCTGGGGAAGCGTGTCCCACAAAAACGGCCACCCATTTTTTTTTGTCCCTTTTCCCGCTGCAACTTTTTTTTTTCCCTTCCCCGAGTGGGTTTTTTCTACAGAATTTGCCAGGGAAACAATCTTGTGCCTTGTTTTTTTAATAAAAATAATTTTGGTAACACACAGACTCGAATTTTTCGTCTCATCCAAAAGACTACACCCAACTACACTCATTGCGATTGGATGGGGAAAAGTTTCTGGCCCAAAGGGGGTCGAACCCAACCTTTGTCCCGGGCTGTTGCGTTCAGCAGGGGCGTTACCTCTAAAAAAAGACCCCCGTCCTTATTCAACTCTTCAGTATTATCGTGGGTTTCGGGGAGCAACTAGGAATTTGGGTAGGGATTTTTACATCTTCTGGGGCAACTTTAAAACACCACCCCACCCGCCTTAATCCCGTGGTATCAAGCATCGAAAATCAAAACTGCATGTTAAAAAATAAATAATAAAATACATGGAATTTTATAGCGCTATATCTTGCAAAAAAACAAATCAAAGCGCTTCATTGGGGTTTTTCCTGTCAGTGTCCGTTTTGGTGGTTTTTTAAAACATCATAAAAAAATAAATGGAATTTATATAGCGCTATATCTCAAAGTCAAATCAAAGCATCACCCTTTTATCTGGGGAAGGGGTGGCTCCACAAAAAACCCTTCCCAAGAAAATGGCCGAAAAGTATGCATAGTGTCCCAAACTTACAAGTTGGGAGAAAAAAAAAAGGAAGAAGAGAAAAAAACGCAAAAAAGAATAGAAGAAAAAAAAAAGGAAAGGAAAGAAGAAGAGAGGAGAGGAAAAAGAAAAGAAGATAAAAATGGAGGAGAATGGAAGAAAAGAAAAGAAGGAGAAAAGAAGAGGGAAAGAGAAAAGAAAAGAAGAGCGGAGAGGGAAAAAAGAAAGAAGAAACATAAGGAATAAAGAAAAGAAGAGAAAAGCAGGAAGAGAACAGAAAAAAAAGAAGAGAAAAGAAAAAAGGGAAAGAAAAAAAAGAAAAAAAAAAAAGAAAAAAAAGAAGCGGGAGAAAAGAACCTTTCTAAGCAGATGCTATATAAAAAAATTATTTTCATTTTTGTTTCGGTACCTCCCGCTGTTTTTTTTCGGGGGTGATCCAAAATGTGTGGGGGCAGGGCCCTGCCTGTACCTGGCCACCAGTATGGGGCTGCGGGTGCGGGGAAATCCTTCCCCCACCCCTGGGGTGCTGGCCATCAGCCGCTGCACGGGTCACCCTTTGGGATATGTACCCGCGGGGCCCCACCTACCCCCCAAACCCCCGCCCGGGATGTCCCCACCACCAGGGCTGGGGGGAGTCCACTTTGCATAGGAGGGAGGGGGGGTAAATTGTGTTTTTTTTAATGGTTTGTAAGAATGCATTTGCTTTTTTTATAAATCATTCAAATTTTTAAAGTTTTTAAAAAATAATTTTGCACATTTTTAAATTAATTAAACCCGGTAAAAAAAGGAAAATTGTGAAAACTTTTAAAAAAGGAGGAAATGGGTTTTTTTGAGTCCTTGTTTTGATTTTAGAATTTGTTTTAAGGGTTTCCTTTTTTTTGGAATAAATCATTTTTAGAGGTTTGTTTTGTGACCCAGTGTATAAAATTGTGGTTCAACAAAAAAATAGCGTTTTTTTTTTTAAACATACTTTTGGGTTTGACAAAGGGCTAGGGATTTATGGATTTTTTCAATGGGGAAAACCCGGCTTTTGTACCCCAATAGGGTGTTTTTTTCCCGTGACCACCGGGGCTCACCCCCCCAAACCCCAACCACAGACAAAATAAAAACATTTAAAAAAAATGGGCTATTTTTTAATTTATTGTGTTGTTTTTTAACCCTGAAAACCTTTTTACAGCCATTAAAAATTCTTTTCCATTTCCACTTTTTTTTAAAACCCCCAAAAATTTTAAAAAAAATTTTTTTTTCAGACTAATAATTTTTCAATAAGTTGAAAACTTTTTTGACTACACACACAGTTTATGAGGTTGGGTTTGATCAAAAAAAAATTTTATCAATGGAAATTTTTTTGGCTTTAAACAAAAGTTTTTGTAATAATTTAATGTTATTCAATCAAAAATTTCACGGGAATTAATCCCAGTATCATTCCCATACCACACACATTTTATTTGAGTAATTGTGTTATACAATACAAATGCATGGTTTGCAAAACTTTAAACCTTCATTCTTGGATAGTAAAAACCACCTTTTTGGACCGAAATTTTTCAAATTTAAAAATCACACAATTCCCCAATATAAACAAAATTTACATCAGAAAAAAAATTTTCTTATTTTTGGTTTTACACCTTTTAAAAAACTTTTTTTTTTTCAAAATTTTAAAAAATGGTCCCCAAAGAATCTGAAAAATAAAAATTTTTTAAAAATTAGGGCTTTTTACTTACAGGGCTCTAACTGTTCATCAACTCATTTTCCTTGAAACATTGAGGGTTTTTCCAAAAGACAAGTTCCCTGAAAGTTGGCTGAATCCATCTATGCACTTTTGCACAACAATTTTTTTTTTAAAATCATAACACGGAGACCCCAAAACCCCAAAGAATATCTTGTCAACAGTCAAAGAAAGTACCCAAAACACACAAACAGGCAACAAGGTCAAAGGAAAGCAACTTTTTTTAAAGAAAAATGATTGCCCACAGCCAGAGTTTTTTCCCCTTTCAGAACATCGCTAGTGTATTTTTTTTTTTTAAAACAAATTCTTCCGAATCTTAAGCTTCCGCCATCACAGTGAAGGGAAGGGGGCCGAATCTCATTTAGTTAATACACAAATGTTGATGTGCTGATAAGTCTTGCATTCTACCACAATGTTATGGTGCGAAATGTCCTTGTGCATTCACACCAAAAGTTGATGGGGCTGATAATGCTTGGCATTCTCACACAAAGTTTAGGGCTGATAATGCCATTGTGCATTCTAACACAAAAGTGATGGGGCGATAATGTCATTTTGGAATTTTACACACAAATTTGTGGGCGATAATGTCGGCATTTACCCACAAAGTTGATGGGCTGAAATGCGTGCATTCTACACACAAATGTTTAAAGGTGCTGAAATGCATTGTGCTTCTACCAAAATTTTAGGTGCGATAAGTCTTGTCATCTACACACAAATTTAGGGCTGATAAAGTCAGTGTGCATTTACACACAAATGTTGATGGGCTGAAATTTCAGTGCATTCACACACAAATGTTTATGGTTTGAAATGCATTGTGCATTCTACAACAAAAATTTTATGGTCTGATAATTTCATTGTTCTTCAATACACACATGTTATGTGCGATTTTTTCAAAAGTTCATTCAATACACACATTTTGAGGGGCATAAAATTTATTGTCTTCTACACACAAAAAGTTTGGTCGATAATTTTCATTGTCATTTTTACACACAAATGTTGAGGTGCTGATAATTTTTATTGTTCATTCAATACACAAAAATTTTTTGGGCGATAATTTCATGTTCATTCAATACCAAAAAAGTTAGGGGCTGATAATGCCCTTGTGCATTTTTACACACAAAATTTGATGGTGTTTTATAATGTATTGTGCATTCTACACACAAATTTGAGGTGCGATAAATTTTTTGTGCATTCTACACACAAAGTTTATGTGCTGATAATTTCATTGTTTATTCAAAACACAATTGATGGGCTATAAAATTTATTGTTCATTCAAAAACAAAAAGTTTATGGGGCTGAAATTTCATGTTTATTCAATCACAAATGTTGATGGTGCTGATAAATTTTATTTTGCATTTTAACACACAAATTTGATGGGCTGAAAGTCATTGGGCATTACACACAAAAGTTTGGCTGAATTTCATTGTGCATTCTACACCCAAATTTGATGGTCGATAATTTCATTGTGCATTCATACACAAATGTTGATGGGGCTGAAAAGTCATTGTGCATTCTACACACAAATGTTTATGGGCTGATAATGTCAATATCAATACACAAATGTAAAGTGCTGATAATTTCCCTTGTGGGATTCTACACACAAATTTTGATGGTGTTGATAATGTCAATGTGCAATCCTACACACAAAATTTGAGGTGTTGAAAAGTCAATGTGCATTCTACACCAAAATTTAATGGTGCGATAATTATGTTTATTCAATACACCCAATTGATGTGCTGAAAATTTCATTTTGCATTCTACACACAAATGTTGATGGTGTTGATTAATGTCATTGCATTCTACACACAAATGGGGATGGTGTTGATAATTTTATTGTCATTCTACACACAAATTTATGGTGCGATATTCATGTTCATTTCAATACACAAATGTTTATGGTGCGATAATTCATTGTCATTCAAACACAAATGTGATGGGCTGATAATGTCATTGTGCATTCTACACACAAAGGTTGTTTGGTTGTTGTAATGTCATTGTGCATTCTACACCAATGTTGAGGCTGATAATTTCATGTGCATTTTACACACAAAGTGATGGTGCTGATAATTCATTGTTTATATTATAAAACAAATGTTGATGGTGCTGATAATTCATTGTTCATTCAATACACAATGTTGATGGTGCTGATAATTCATTGTTCATTCAATCACAAATTTGATGGTGCTGAAATTTCATGTCATTCTACACACAAAAGTTAAGGGCGATAATGTCATTGTTCTTTTTACACACAAATTTTTGATTGCGAAATTCATTGTGCATTCTAAAAACCCAAAAACTAAAACAACAAACAAATGTGATGGTCGATAATTCATTGGCATTTTAACACAAATGTTTGAGGGCGATAAGTCCCTTGTGCTTTTAAACAAAATGTTTAGGTGCTGAAATTTCATTGTGCATTCAACACAAATGTTGATGGTTTGTAATTCATTTGCATCTAACAAAATGTTGTGGGTTGATAAGTCATTGTCATTCACACACAAAGTTGATGGTGGATAAAATTTTATTGTTCATTCTACCAAATGTGATGGCTGATAATTTCATTGTCTTCTAACACAAATTTTGATGGTTGATAATTCATTTTGCATTTTACACACAAATTTGAGGTTTTTGATAAGTCATGTGCATTCTAACACAAATGTTTTTAGGGTGATAATTTCATGGCATTCTACACAAATGTGATGGGGCGATAAAATTTTATTGTTCATTCAAATACACAAATGTTTATGTGCTGATAAACATTTTTCATTCAACCCCAAATGTTGATGTGTTTATAAGGGCATTGGCATTCTACACACAAATGTTGAGGTTGAAAAATTTTATTCATTCACAAAAACAAAAGTGATGGTGCTGAAAATTTCATTTTCTTCTACACACAAATGTTGAGGTGCAAATAAGCATGTTTTACACACAAAGGGGGGGGGGGGGGGGGGGGGGGGGGGGGGGGGGGGGGGGGGGGGGGGGGGGGGGGGGGGGGGGGGGGGGGGGGGGGGGGGGGGTTTTTTTTTTTTTTTTTTTTTTTTTTTTTTTTTTTTTTTTTTTTTTTTTTTTTTTTTTTTTTTTTTTTTTTTTTTTTTTTTTTTTTTTTTTTTTTTTTTTTTTTTTTTTTTTTTTTTTTTTTTTTTTTTTTTTTTTTTTTTTTTTTTTTTTTTTTACACACAAATGTTTTAGGTTGAAATTTCATGTGCTTCACCACAAAAGTTGATGGTGCTGAAATTTCATTGTGCATTTTACACACAAAAAGTTTTTATGGTTTTTATAATGTCATTGTGCCATTTTACACACAAAAGTTGATGGTGTTGATAAGTCATTGTGATCTACACACAAATGTTGATGGGTGATAATTTCATGTTTTTCAAAACACAAATGTTTAGGGGGTGAAATTTCATTGTCATTCAATACACAAAAGTTATGGGCTGATAAAATCCAGAGTGCATGCATGACTTTGCTCATAACCTTTCGGCTGTTTCTGTCAGAACAGACCCGGGGGGCCCCCCAAAAACCCCCCCCCTTGCGCCCCTGCCCGACGTCACAGAGACGAAGTAGGGTTTGACCACTCCACAAAAACCCGGCCTCTTTTCCATCAACCAAACAGAAATGACGGTTTGAAACCTCTCCCCACACCCGACCCTTTATGAGTTTTGGGACAGTCGGTGTTAACACTTTTAATATATACTTTTCCGTGTGGGGGTGAAGATTTTTCGGGGTGCTTGCCCAAGTGTTTGTCATGATGTTATATTTTTGGGAAAGGGGGGGGGGGACAGAAATGGCTGTCAAAAGCTTCATTTTCAGTATTGTTGGGGTATGTGAAGAAAAGAACTGGGCCAGCTTACCCAAAAAAAAATCCGTTCATTAGCTCCTGCAACAAAATTTCTTGTGTTCATCATGTCGTTTGTTGCACAATCGCTCATTCTATCCTGGGTGCATATTAATTTACATGGCACCACGTTGACCATCTTCACCCCCACTGGCCTACTTTGTACTAGAGGAAGCAGTGAGGAAACGTCGCATGGTTTTTTGTACAGATGGAATAACACCAACTTGTCAAGGTTTCGTAGCTTTTCTGACAAAGTTGTAACCGTTTTAAAGTTTTCTATTTTGTTGTTGTTATATTTTTCCAAACTCTGTAATAATAAAAAAAATAATAAATTTAATCCCCCAACAGTGAAAAAACCGGTCTACATAGTATAAGCTTGGCAAAAAACGTACCCTCCACCCCCCATACACACACGCACGCGCACACACCACACACAAAAACCTATTTATGGTATAAAATTATGGACCAGAAGTTCTGCTTTTTTTGGGGGGGGGGGGGGCCCTTTGAGGTTTTTTTTTTTTTTTGGTTGTTTTTTTTCCTCCTCAACACACAACACACACATGCTCTCTCCCCTCTCCCCTCTTCTCCCACTCTCTTCTCTCTCTCTCTCCTCTCTCTCTCTCTCCTGGGTTTGAATTAGTTCACTTTGAGGTAGGACTCACATTCATTCTGCTCTTGAAAATTAATTAATTTCCCTTAATTAATTTTATTATGTTTAAATATTTTTTTTGTTTCATTTTTCCTCAGTTTTTGTGCATCGGGTATAAAAATTTAGCTGCAATGCCCTGTGGCATTTTAAATTGGACAATCAAAACTTCATGAAAAACGTATACAAGGGGTTGGCTGCACGAAACACCACTTGTGTTGTTTGGCCAGGAGGGGGTGTGAGGACTCTGTGTGTGGCAGGGGGTTTAGCATGCTGTATTGCCAGTCCTGTCATCAAGACACCCAGGGGCGTGCAAAGCAAGTTCCAACATATTGAGTTCAACGACATACAAGACTCATTATGACTTTCTTTCTCTGGGTACAGTCAGGTTTCTGCAGACAATGAAAAAACCCCCATGACAGAAATTTTAGGGACTATTTTTCTGCCAATCAGGGGGAATAATGGAACTGCTACAATCATGACTTGTCTTCCTTTCATGCTTCCTGATGATTTTTGGGGGGGTATAAGCCCCAACCCTGGGCTTACTTTTGGGGGGGGGTACAACGGAAACCCTCCCCCTTCCAGGGCCCTGTCCCGAGCTTAAAGAAAGGTCCATAGCAGTTTCTTTTCCATTTGCAAAACCCCATGGATTCAAACCCACGATTTTCCATATATGGTAGAATTAAACACGTATTTGTGAAGAACGTTATGTTGATATTCTGTACGTTAAGATACAGAATATCCGGGCACAATTCAGGAGGGGTGTACACAGTTGAATGTACACAAATATCGTTTTTTCACCTACAAATGAATACCCGCAGCCCGCATGCTAGACACAAAGAAGAAAAGACATTTTGTGTTTGATGTCCCCTATACCAGGAAATTAGACACATACAAACTAAAAAGTTAACTCAGACAGAACTTTTTTTATAATATGATAATTAAAAGTAATTATCTCCTGGTTTAAGATCGTTTCCATCGTACCAGCATTTGTTCTCTTTTTTTTCAGTGAACAGTTCAGTAGTCCCATTATTGTGTTTCTTGTCATGTTATATATCATTCAGAATAATTTATCGATGTTTATGTTCCCCCTGTGAAAGGGGCGTTGCCTTATTCATTAAATTTAGATTCCTCTCTCTCTCTTCCCCCTCTCCTCCCTCTCGCTCAACTCAATGATGCCTCGAACTTCATATGCCGTTTTTCACTTCCCCCCCCTTTTTAACTTTTTTCTTAATCCACACACCTAAACAAATCACAGTCTGTAAGAAATCAAAAAGCACATTAGGGGATATGAAACGGTAACTTTGTGTTTCGTATTCTAGCAAGATCAGGGTTAAAAACAAATCCTGCAGGGCCCAAAAAAATTTTTTGCAGTCAAATCTTTACAGTCCTGATTAAAAAGTGAACACTCTTTTTTTTCAAGCAAAGTGAACTCACAAATTTAAAAAAGAGATGGGAGGGGGGGTAGGGGGGGGAGGAGGAATAAGAAGCCAAAGGTGGAACTGTGTTAAAGATTTCAGGCAAGTTAGCCATGAAAGTGTTGTAACCCGTTTTTGGTCAGCGCTTCTTTGTAACAGGGGGGTTTTCTGAGGGGGTTTTTTATTTTGGTTTTTTATTGCTGTGGATGCCATATTTTTTCGTGTACTGCGTGGACGCCATGTTTTTTTATGGAGTGCAGTGGGGCCATTATTAAAATGGTGATGGGTATAAGGATAAAGTCAGTGACATCATGTTTGTTAAAAAGCTGTGGCTTGTGAACATCTTTTTTATATATATAATGTGGAGTCTTTGGTTGGTATAGTCTTTGTCTTTGGTAAGGCTTTGCTGTCGGTTGGTATAGTGCTGTGTCTTTGGTTTTGGGATAGTGCGTGTTTGTTGGGAAGTGCTGTGTCTGTTGGTATAGTGCGTTCCGTTGGTTTCGTATAGTCTGTGTCTTGGTTGGCATAGTGCTGGTTCTTTGGGGTTTGGATAGTGCTTGTTTTTTGGGACAGTGCTGTGTCTGTTTTGGTAAGTGCGTTCTGTTGGTTTTTAAAGTGCTTGCGTTGGGGTAAGTGCTGTTCTTTTTGGTTTTGGGAATGCTGTGCTTTGGTTGTATGTGCTGTGTTGTTTGGTTTTAGTGCTGTGCTGTTTGGTTGGTATAGGCTGTGTCTGTTGGTTGGTGAGTCTGGTCTGTTGGGTTGGGATAGTGCTGTTCTGTTGTTGGTTTAAATGCGGGTCTTTGTTGGTATATGCGTTCTGTTGGTTGGGAAGTGCTGTGTCTGTTTTTACAGTGCGTGCTGTTTGGGATAGTGCTGTGTCTGTTGGTTGGTATAGTGCTGTCTGTTGGGTTTGGGAATAGTGCTGTGTCTCTTGGTATAGTGCTGTGTCCTTGGTTGGTATAGTGCTGTGTCTCTTGGTATAATGCGTGTCTGTTGGTTGGTATAGTGCTGTGTCTGTCGGGTTTGGGATAGTGCTGTGTCTGTCGTTGGTATAGTGCTGTGTCTGTCGGGTTTGGGAAGTGCTGTGTCTGTTGGTTGGTATAGTGCTGTGTCTGTTGGTGTATAGTGCTGTGTCTGTCGGTTGGTATAGTGCTGTGTCTGTCGGTTGTATAGTGCTGTTCTGTTGGTTGGTATAGTGCTGTGTCCTGTTGGTTGGAAATAGTGCTGTGTCTGTTGTTGGTATAGTGCGTGTCTGCGGGTTTATATAGTGCTGTGTCTGTTGGTTGGTAAGTGCTGGTCTGTGGTTGGATAGTGCTGTGTCTGTGGTTGGTATAGTGCTGTGTCTGTTGGTTATATAGTGCTGTGTCTGTTGGTTGGTATGGTGTAGTGTCTGCTGGAATATAGTGCTGTTTCGTTGGTTGGTATAGTGCTGTGTCTGTTGGTTGGTATAGGGGCTGTGTCTGTTGGTTGGTATATGCTGTTCTGTTGGTATAGTGCTGTGTCTGTTTGGTTGGTATAGTGCTGTGTCTGTTGGTATAGTGCTGTGTTTTAAGGGTTGTTGATATAGTGCTGTTTTTTGGTACAGTGTTGTGTGTGTTGATATCGTGCTGTTTATGTCTGTTGATATAGTGATGTATATCGTGTCTGTTGATATAGTGATGTATATCGTGTCTGTTGATATAGTGCTGTGTATGCCTGTCGATGTAGTGCTGTGTATGCCTGTCGATGTAGTGCTGTGTATGCCTGTCAATATTGTGCTGTGTATGCCTGTCAATATTGTGCTGTGTATGCCTGTCAATATAGTGCTGTGTATGCCTGTCAATATAGTGCTGTATGCCTGTCAATATTGTGCTGTGATTGTCTATATTTGCTGAAGTTTCCAGTGTCAGAGGTCTGTGGGTGTAGTATTTTTAGGAGATATGTCTATTGTGAAGTTACTGACTTCAGGTAACTGTGCTTGATGTTATCACAATAATGATAGTTGTACAGCTGTGTGTGCAGTGCTGTATTTTGTGGCATCTTGACAGCTTTCCATATACAGCTGTGTACATTTGTAAGTTAATGTCGTCCTCTGACAGTTTTGACAGGTGTTAATTTGTGACAGGTTGTACTGTGGGTTATTGCAACAACAGTCAAAGCACTTAACGGATGTTACACATAATTGTCTGTTTCATTTTTCACCATGCATATGCTGTTTAAAACCAGGACGATGTTTTTAGCATGGTAGTCATATACATGCACACATACACACATATTCTGCCCCCCCCTTCTGTACTCCCAAGCCTTTTCCCTTCTCCTCTCTTGCAGCCTTTCCCCTCTCCATGCACATGTGCAATCTCACAAACACTTGTGCACTTCCAAACACATTTATATGCATACACTCACTGGTATGCACTCACATATACACATGCACGTGTGCCAACACACAAACACACACACATGCCATATTTCTTAGAAGAAGACTAATACAATAAAACCAAGAATCATACCCCCCCCCCCCCCCCCCCAAATTTAATTTTTTTTAAAAAAAAAAATGGACGCTGACCACCCAAAAAAAACACAACAAAAATAGCTACCAGAGGCAAGCCAAAACTTAGCAGTGGGTGAATCATTTTTTAATGACCATTTTCCAGGGGAAAATGGACAGGTTTTTAGCACTCAATAAATTTTTTAAAAACTGCGGAAATACGTTCTAAAGGGAAAGGAATTGTCAGGGGCCCAAAAAGGAACAAAAAGAAACAACAATGAAAAAAGAGCAGAAAAGGGAAAAAAAAAGACAAACTGTCTTGTACAGAATTTTTTTGGAATGGGGGGGTGTTTTTGAAAGTGCTATAGCATCCTAATGAGAAGGTATAACATTGCCTTGTGCTAACTGCTTGAAAAAAAATTTTAAAAACGTGGTTTCAGTCTAAAAAAATAGGATTAATTTTCGATACATTTAATCAGAAATGCTGTTATTCTTTCATGAAACCACTCTGCCAGCTGAAGGGGTTAACGAAGCACTGTTTGGGAGATTCCATAGTTAAACTAGATAAAAACAACCTGTAAACATAAGAGACTACCGTGTAAATATTTAATATTTACTGTGTAAACTAAAAAAAGAGATTTACCATGTAAATTTTTAAAGGAATCACAGTTAAACTTTATAGAGATTCTACCAGAAAACATATAGAATTCTACCAAGTCCATTTAAAAAATTTTGTAGGGGTTTTTGGGAGAATAGGCTATTTCAAGTCTTGAAACCTTTTTTTAAAAACTAAATTGCACAATACAATTCCAAATATTTTTTTTTTATTTTAAAAAAATATTGTAAAAAATTCTGTATTTAAAAACATTGTAAGATTCTAAAGGGGTTTTTTTTTATTTTTCACTGGGGGTTTTGTCACTGGGGGGGGATCACTGTGGGGTTTGTCACGGGGGGGGGGGGTTACACAAGGGGGGTTTTGTCACTGTGTCCCTTGACTAGGGGGTTTTGCACTTCCCGTGATTATGGGGTTTTGTTGTTCCCGTACAAAGGGGTTTTTGTCACTGTGACAATGGGGGTTTTGTCACGTGTCCCCTGTGACTAGGGGGGTTTTGTCCTGTGTCCCTGTAACATGGGGTTTGCACTTGGGGTCCCTGGATTAGGGGGGTTTTTTCACTGTTCTCTGTAACTAGGGGGGTTTTTGTCACGTGCCCTGACATGGGGTTTTGTCACGTTCCCTGTAATAGGGGGTTTTTTGGTACTTGCCCTTTACTGGGGGGGTTTTTGTCACTTGCCCCCGTTTAAAGGGTTTTTTCACTGTGCCCGTAACTATGGGTTTTTGTCACTGTTCCCTGTGACTTTTGGGGGTTTTTTCACTGTGCCCTTTGGAAAAATGGGGGTTTTGCACTGTGACAAAGGGGGGTTTTTGCACTGTGCATTTTTGTCCTGCGGTGTTGTGCCCCTCAAAACGTTTACGAAAAGGGGACTGATTCTGGGATTGTTGAAATGTGAATTTTTTTTGTTAATCAGAAATGGATGTAGCCTGTGAATTAAGCAAGGTCACCTTTGGAACGGGAAAGGATGACTTTAACAGTTAGCCCCGCTTCCCTTTTTTTTTTTTTTTCTTTTATTTTTTTTAAAAACCCTCTTTTTTTTTTTCCAAACTTTTTTTTTTTCCAAAAAATTTTTTTTTCCTTCTTTTTTTATGATTTTTTTTTTTTTTATGATTTCATCTTTTTTTTTTGTTTTGAGAAAAATGAAAAATTTTTCATTGTTGTTTAACATTTAAATTGTGACATGCAATTTTTTCATTCCAAAAGTTTGAATGTTTTATTTTTTGGGTTTGTCTTTGTTTGATGTTTAAGTTCATTCAAGTGTTAAAAAGCAGTGGCGGAGGGTTGTTGGTACACGCTGAAGTCACTGTTCCAACTGGTCCTGACCAAGGGGTTTAGGGACTAAGAGGTGTTTGTAACCAGGGTAACATACCTCACAATCCCGAGAGACCTGCGCTTTGGTTTCCCCACACCTGTTATATTGTTAATTTTATACTAATAGTATAAAGTCATACTGACAATGGGTGCGGGGGATTTATTACCACCTTTTCCCCAACACGGGCAATTTGTCTGCAGAAATTTTAAAATTCCCTCCCTGGGGGGAGCTTGCACCATAAACAGGGGAAATTTCCCCCTTTTTATTTTAAAAAAGTATTCGTCTGCATTATATTTTTTTCCCCACTAGAGAGGCTTTAATTTGCCCTGCAATTTTTTCAAAGGAAGGTCTCTTTTGCCAAAAATTCTTTTACATGTGCAAAAATATGTGCACATTACCTCACTTCCCCAAACCCCTGTCGGTAGACTTTTTGGGGCACCAACAGTTCCCCACTCACTAACAGCAAGCCCTCTGTTACATACGAATATAACAGTAGGGGCTTTGAATACAACTCCCCCTGAAAGACTGGGAACCAGACTGCAACATGGTGTACTTGTTTCAGACAGACTAAAACAAATCTGGGACCTCTCATTTTTGACTGGTGGTTTATGTAGGAAGGAACAAGTCTGTGTAAACATCACTTTTTTGACATATCCCCGCCTTTTATGCCAATTTAAGCAGAGGGATGTTCAGAGAACTCGGTGGGGCCAAGGGATGTCAGGAACTCGTGGGTGCCAAGAAGATGTTTTAAGAACCATGGGGTTTCTAGAGAGGGTTCAGAAATTCATGGGTGCTAGAGAGGATTTCAAGAACTCGTGATGTGCTAGAGGATTTCAGAAACCTGGGGTGCCCCGAGGATGTTCAGAGAATTTGTGGTGTTCAAGAGGAGTTCAAGAATCCAGGTGTGCAGAAGGAAATTCAAAAATTCTGGGTGCAGAGAGGGAAATTCAGAAATTTGTGGTGGCTAGAGAGGAATTTAAGGAATTTGGGTGTGCAAGAGGAGTTCAAAAATCCAGGTGTTTCAAAGGGTGTTTTGGAGAATTCATGGGTTTTCTAAGGGATGTTTGAGGATTTTATGGTTTCTAAGAGGATATTTAAGGAATTTAGGGGTGCTAGAGAGGGTATTCAGAGAATCCATGGGCTAGAGAGGATATTCAAGAACTCGTGGGGTCTAAGGGGTTCAAGAATTCAGGTTGCTAGAGAGGATGTTCAGAGGGTTCATGGTGTGCAGAGAGGATATCAGGATTCATGGGGGCAGAGAGGTACAAAAATCCATGGGGTTCAGAGAGGAATTCAAGAATTTTTGGGGGGCAAAGGGTGTTCAAGAATTCTTGGGGTTCTAGAGGGGTGTTCAGAACCATGTGTTCGAGAGATATTCAGAGAATTTTTGGTTTTCCTAAGAGGTGTTCAAGAATTCATGGGTTCGAGAGGGTTTCAAAAATTCTGGTGTGCAGAAGGAAATTTTGAGAATTTTGTGGTTCTAAGAGGAGTTTTAGAGAATTCATGGGGTTCTAGAAGGATGAAATCCAGGGGGGTTTTAGAAGGATATTTAAAAATCCAGGGGTTCTAGGAGGATAAACAGAGAATTTGTGGGGTGCTAAAGGATTCAAGAATTTATGGTGTCTATAGAGGATATTCAAGAAAACCAGGGGTTCTAGAGAGGGGTTTAGAGAATTTTATGGGTGCTAAGAATATTTAAAATCCATGGTTTTTGAGGGAGTTCAAGAATTCATGTGTTCTAGAGAGGGAAATTTAGAAATATGGTATTCTGAGAGGTGTTTTAAGAATTCAGGTGTGCTAAGAGGATACAGAGAATCCATGGGGGTTCAGAAGGATGTTCAGAGAATTCATGGGGCTAGAGAGGATATTTAGAGAACCATGGGTTCTAGAGAGGAAGTTTTAGAGAATCATGGGGGCTAAGAGGGAATTTAAAATCCATGGGTTTTAGAGAGATGTTAGAAAAACATGTTTTAGAGAGGGTATTCAGAGAACCAGTGTTCTAGAGAGGATATTCAGAGAATTTGTGGTGTCTAGAGAAAGGGGTTTAGAGAATTTAGGGGTTTAGAGAGGATGGAAAACCCATGGTTTCTAAGAGGATATTCAGAGAATCCAGGGGTTCTAGAGAGGGTATCAGAGAACCATGGGGTTCTAGAGAGGAATTCAAGAATTGTGGTGTCTAGAAAGGGGTGTTAGAGAATTCATGGTGTGCTAGAAGGATATTCAGAGAATCCATGGTGTTTCTGAAGGATGTTTAGAGATTTAGGTGAAAAAGGATATTCAGAGAATCCATGGGGTTCTAGAGATGATGTTCAGAGAATTTCATGGTGGCTAGAGAGGATGTTCAGAATGGTTCCTGTGTATGGGCTGCTTGCCTGCATTTGGTTTTAGATGGGAAGCGGTAGGGGGGTTGTGTCTTTGTGTGTGCATTATTGCCTTTCAGAACGGGCATGAGTGGTTGCATTACTTCATGTTGTTTTACAATGTGGGTGTATGAGAAGTTTGTGAGTTTTCTCTGTGCAGTTGTTGTACTTCTCTTTTGAAGTTGTGTACAAAATGAATGAAGTGGGGGGAATAACCAAATGGGTTTTTTATTGAGCTTTTACTTCCCTTCTTTTTTTTATATGTAAAAAAAAGATTTCATATTAAATTAAGGTTTTTCATAAAGATTTCATCGCGTTAAAGGTAGATTGGAGTTTTTGCCTTTTGAAACTTTTTTTAAAAAAAATACATTTTTTAAATTTTCTTCCTGTTGGTTGCCTTGAGGATTTCTGTGTAGAATCATGGGCAATATTTGCCTGAAAATGAATAGAAACCCATAAAAAATTGTCTGTCAGTGTCAACTTTTTCATGTGAAGATAACTGTTAGTATGTTTGAGTGTGGCTTGAAGATAACTGTTAGTATGTTTGAGTGTGGCTTGATGTCAGACTATGTTGTGCATCCATTCTTCAGAAAGTGTAGGGGATTTTACAATAGTGTGCAGCTGTTGGGGGTTGAGGCTGTGTTTTCCACTCTTTTGTAGGATATGAGATTTTGCCCACTTCTCTTGTCCTTGAATCAGAGCCTATGCATGTGCCCACTCCTTTACATATTAACTTTCACACCACAAACATAGGTACAATGGCAACACATGTGTGGAAGCATGCACACACACACACACATATGCATACACCATGCAATGCACCAGAACCTGCTCACAACACACACCTCTCTGTATAATACACTCTACTTGTGTTTTCATGGGTTCACATACACACTTAAAAAAAGCACTTATGCAAAAAACGCTGTGCACATGCACACACACAAAGACACCTGTGTGCACTCTCCTTAATTTTGCAAAATTACTGTGGAAATGTGC
>CM054141.1:70612508-70629927 GCA_028751875.1 Rapana venosa
ACAAATTTGGTGGAAATGTCTTTACTGTTATTTTAATTATTGTATTATTTAAATAATGTTTATGTCTGTCACGGTTCGCGTATTTCTTCTGCGCATTAATTCCGTGCATATCTCCGTGTTTAGCGTTTTTCTGGTTCACGGTGCGCATTTTTTTCTTTTTTCTTTTTAACTTTGGAGGGGGAAAAAACCTGTAAAAGGGGAGGAGGGGGGATATCCAACAACAACAAAAGCTTGCTTACCAAAAAAAAAACAAAACTGAAACCACACTACAAAGTAGAACATGTAAATGAAGAAAGAAACTAGTTTTTTAGAACTTCATTGTAAATTCTGAAATTATTGTGGGGTATTTCACTACATCTGTAAATTTTATCATCGCTTGATGTCTTTTGTATCATGGTGTTTTTAGCTTGTGGGTCCAACTTTGTAGTGATCACTGTTGTGTTACTGTTATTCAGACCTTGATTGTTTCAAGTAGAAGTGTTACCTGTACCTAGATTAACTAAAATATACTTAATTTTGCATTTATCCAGTTCAGTAAGTCAGAAAAAGTAACATAATTTATCTGTACACATACAGATTTGGTATTATGTGCACTTATGTGTGTATCCAAGACGGGAAAAAAACGTACCATGCAGTGGAGGGGAGAAAATGAACAATTGAAATTCCCTAGTAATTGCATTGTAAATTGTATTTTTACAGTATTACATTGTTTTGTATTATCATTTCTGTCATGAATTTCTCAGATTTCTTCTTGAATTAGGATGCTCTCCCAGGGGACAGTGCTTTGCCACAAGAGCAGCACCATCCTTTTTTTTTCCTCTGTTTTGTTTATTTATTTTTTATTTTCTTCTTCTTTTTTCTTATTTTGAGGATAATGGAATAAGCCTCATGTGCTTTTTTCAACCAGTCCCCATGTGTATGCGGTTTTGTAAATTTTGTCATCTGTTCCCACCAGCACACAGTGGCCTACTCTTCCAAAAAGTGGAACAGGATTTAACATGTGCGCAAGATGTTCTGCATGTTTTGCACATAGTGACCTCAGTTTATAGTCTCATCCTGTGTGTGTGGGGGTTGCACGCGTGCGTTGCATGCGTTGGGGGTGTGCATGCATGTGTGCGTCACTGCATGCATGCGTGTGTGACATGCACGTGTGTATGTGTTTTTGAAGTTTTGGTGTGTGTTTTTTTGTGTGTGTGCGTGCACACACGCTCTTGCATGCACGTGTGTGGTTTTCTTATGAGTCGGCTGTTTGGGTTTTTGGCACAGAAGCTTGCCAAGGGAAAATTTTTTTGTTAGCACCCCAATTTCTTTATGCATGTTAAAAATTGAGTTGCACATGGGACCTCTCTGTTGTCTGTCTTTCTCTCTCTCTCTCTGTCTTTTCCTTTACACACACGACACACAAACTCACACAAACATGTAGGGGCACAACGCGCACACCACAACACTTGTATAAGTTATGTGCGTGAAAACCCCCCCCCCCCTCTCTGTCCTGGGGGTGTGGTCTCTTGTGCTCTACACTCACTCACCCCTTTTACTCACACACATTTTGGGGTTTTTCTTATCACTGTTGATCCCAAAGGGTACAGTGAACAAAAGGGGGAGTCTGAACGATGTGACCTGAACAGCGGGCTCCCACATTTTCACTGTTTTTGCTATCCGAGGGGAAAAAAATGTGTTTTTGACAACAGTCAATTTGAAGGAGATTGCAAAAAACCAAAAAAGTAATCAGTGAAGAACATGATATGGAACATTCTCACTGCTATGGGTTTGTGATTTTTCTGTTTTTTGATAGATGAATTTACGTTAAAATTAAAAATTAAAATCAAGAACTAAATTGTTCAATTTTGGTTGACATACAAGATTATCTACAAAAACAGTGGGGGAAAGAAGGGGGGGGATTTCATCCATTCAAGTGTTTGTAGCATTGATTGCTGTTTACATAGGACTGGGGTTTTCCCACGTCTATCTTTGTGAATTTTATTCTTTTTCTTTTTCTTTTAAATTGTCATAAGTGACTGCAGTATATGTTTTTGTTCAACTTTTGTTTTTCTAAGTGTAACTTTTTTTCTTCAGTTAAAAAAAGTTGTTTTCCCCCCCTGTTTTGGCTAACGAAATGTTTTAAAAGGCATTAACAGATGTGATGAAATTTTAAAAATTTTAAACACTTTTTGTCACATCAGCTTTATATCACTTTTAAGTCACATCAGCTTTCTCTGCATGAATGACATGCATAACACACCTTTAAACCCCCAGCTTTTAACTCGTGTGGGCCCAAAACCCCTTCTATTGGAAAATGCCCCTAGTGTCTGTTCCCCCATATGTGACTCTCCCCCCCTAGAAATAAAAAAAAATTTGGAAATTTATTTAGCGCTATATCTTGCAAAGACAAATAAAAGGCCTGCATTCAACCTAATTGACCACAGTCTGAAAACAATGAAAAATTAATAAATAGTTTAAACAAAAAATATTACAAATAGGTGCGCTGAGAAAAAAAACTATGAAAAAAAAATTTCAATGTAAAATTTTTTTCAAAACACATCACACACCATCACACAGGCTATATTTTAGCAGGGTGTAGGACATGGGTTTTGAAGGGGGGATAGTCTGATATAAAAACGGGGGGGGAAAATCTTAGGTTTAAAAATAAATATGTCTTGAGGCTGGATTTAAAAGTGTCATAACTGGTTTCTGGCGAAGAAAGAGAGGGAGTCATTCCAGGTCTATGACCCAAAATCGAGAAAGAGCGGCGGCCAACGGTGTGAGACCCCTGACCTACTTTTTTGGGAACATTTTAGGAGGTGGGGACAGATTTTGATTTTGGATTTTAAATTATTATAAAACTTACCATTTTGTACTGAAGTGGAAGGCATATATTGCTTCCTTTTTTTTTTTAAAATATGTTTTAAATATCCAAGTTTGTATTCTGACCATATTTTTAAAGTATTATAGGCAAGACTTGTCACTTTTTCATTTGTCACTTTTGCATTACAACTTGAAAAAACTTTCCCTATGAGTGTCTGTTTTTAATCTCTCCCTTTTTATGGTATTGAATAGCCTTTTATTGTTTTTAATTGATAACATGTTAACAAAAAAAAATTTTGACCTCCGAAGCAATATGACTGATAATTTTGTGGAGCATCACATATTATTCTGACAGTCTTGTGTTATCATTATGAGACTAAGACTAGAGTGGTTAATTCACATTTTGAAAATGATACCACCCATCAGGGGAGATTGTTTCCCCTTCATTTCTGGTGGTGCGTCATTTTCGTGTAACAGATGTGTCTGTGCTGGGCTGTGGGCAGCTAACTGTAACAACAAACACTGAAAAGGGGCAATACCAACGGGGGAGACCTGCATTACACGGCCTCTGCTCGGTGTGTGTTTGCAAGCCATGACTCAGTATCAGAGTATGTCAATGACCAACATCAGTTTTGGATAACTTTCTGTTCTGATTTGTTACAAACGACAACAACAGGATTGTCTGTTGAAACAAATTGTTGCTGTGTGGCTGGCGTCCTCAGCACGGCCTGGTTTTTTTGGCCTCAAGGAATGAAATAATTACGGTTTTTTGCATTTAATGGTGTGTTGGGTTTTTTGTTAAAGATTGACGTGTTGGATGTTAGAAGGGATTGGATGGTGTTGATCTTGAGGCGAATGTTATTACAGTTGCTGAAATCAATGTGCTGGCCCTGAATTGGCCTTCATGATCAGAGGGGCTCTAAACAGCTGAAAATGAAATGAATTTGGCATTGGTCAGTACTCACCCTCTATGTGTTAGGAAGCTCTAGTGACTACAGCCATCAGTGATTCTGTTTTGTTAACTGTATTGAAGATACACATGTGTGGGTAACAAGGTGCGCATATGTGCGTATGTGCATGTGCACTCATGCCTAGACAAACTAACAGACTACCCAATCAAGACAAGATTACAAGACCTAGTTTCAAAGTTTGTGGCACAAGTGGGTCATTATGTACATAAATACATTTGCCCCAATAATGGCAACAGCTTTTTCACAAATTAAAGGTAACCTGAAACAGAAACCAATTTGATGACATATATGATACATAGAAGCTGGTTGATCTTGCCAATTTAAGCCAGACTGTTTTGTACGATGAATCCATGGTGCAGGATCTGGGAAGAGTTGGCCGTTGGCTGCAGAGTCATCGTCGATGGTGGTGGGGAGGAGAGAGCCAGGGGGCGGGCAAGTGAAGGGGGCTGCCGACAAAAAGACGTGCGCAAGACAAAATGCCTCACGCACCCGCCACCTGCAGAGCAGGCGGAATGGCCGCTGCCACATCAACAAAAAACTGCTGGCCTATCAAAGGGTTCTACTTTTGTTTCCGGGCAGGTAGGTCGTAGTATAGAACTTTCTAAGGAGTTGCACATTTCATCCTGTTTGCTCCTGGGGTGCAGACTATACACTGTGGTGTGTGTGTGTGTGTGTGAGTGTGAGTGTGTGTGTATGTGTGTGTGTATGTGTGTGTGGTATGTGTGTGTGTGTGTGGTGCGTGAGTGTGTGTGTCAGTGTACTGTGGTAAGTTTGTTTTTGTTGATTCATGGATGAGTAGACTGGGCATGTTTTTTCAGCTATTACCAGAATGGAAAACACTTCATCCTGTAGTCCTGTGGCTCCCATAGTCACACAGGATAAGCTACCTCCTTTGTCATGCACTGTGCTGCATAGCAAAAAGAAAGGCCAGTCCTTGGTCGTGGCATTTGTGCTGCCATAGCAACAAGAAAGGCCAGTCCTTGGTCGTGCCTGTGCTGCTATAGCAACAAGAAAGGCCAGTCCTTGGTCGTGCACTGTGCTGCCATAGCAACAAGAAAGGCCAGTCCTTGGTCGTGCACTGTGCTGCCATAGCAACAAGAAAGGCCAGTCCTTGGTCGTGCACTGTGCTGCCATAGCAAAAAGAAAGGCCAGTCCTTGGTCGTGCACTGTGCTGCCATAGCAAAAAGAAAGGCCAGTCCTTGGTCGTGCACTGTGCTGCCATAGAAAACAAGAAAGGCCAGTCCTTGGTCGTGCACTGTGCTGCCATAGCAACAAGAAAGGCCAGTCCTTGGTCGTGCACTGTGCACTGTGCTTGCCATAGCAACAAAAAAGGGCCAGTCCTTGGTCTGCACTGTGCACTGTGCTGCCATAGCAACAAGAAAGGCCAGTCCTTGGTCGTGCACTGTGCTGCCATAGCAACAAGAAAGGCCAGTCCTTGGTCGTGCACTGTGCACTGTGCTGCCATAGCAACAAGAAAGGCCATCCTTGGTCGTGCACTGTGCACTGTGCTGTCATAGCAACAAGAAAGGCCTCCTTGGTCGTGCACTGTGCTGCCATAGCAACAAGAAAGGCCAGTCCTTGGTCGTGCACTGTGCTGCCTTAACTATCTGCTCCTATGGAGGACCTGACAGAGAGATTAAGTACTACATTATGCCTTTGTTTCTGAAAATAGAAATGGCATTTCTGAAAAACAAAGAAAAAAGTACAGATGGCAAGGTGGAGAAGAATTTGTAAGTCGAGTGTCATCAGTGTATATGGAAGTGGTGGCTTGTGTGCAGCGTAATTTTTTCTATTTACCAGTCGGTCAGTTTAATTATTTTCTTTTATGGATTGGTAAGTAGATCTGATGTACTGCAGAATGTCAGGAAATTGAAGAAATTTCTTCCCTTTTTTTGTATAGAAATGTTGGTGTGTTCTGATTTGATTTTGAAAAAAGAAGTATCTGTTTGATTTCATTTCTGAATGTCATTGGAAGAACACTACATAATGTGATAGACATAATGTTCAATATGAAAAAATACCACACCACACCACATCACCACACCACACCACCATACCACATCATACTACACCACACAAGGCTGTACAACACAGTGCTCATTATCTCTTCAATGCAGGCAAGTACAGCTGTTATTTTTAATTAAAGGAAAGTGCACAGTTATTCAGACAGAGGTAGCATATCTATGTGTGTCAAGTCACGTACTAAAACAGAAGGTTATGAGTTAGTGGTGCTGTTAACACTTTGTTCTTATTACCATACCCAAACACAGCACACTTTTTATGCTAATCTTGTCCCAAGAAAGCTGTGATTTCTAACCTGTCAACCTTAATTAAGATAGACTGCCCTGGGTTGTTTATATAAATATAGGTGCATGTACACATTTGTGTGTAGTTGCATGATATGTGTGTGGGCAAAAATGATGATTATAATTGTCATTATTTTTATTATCATTATTTTTATCATCATCATCATCATCATGGCATTGTCAGGAAACACTTTTTTTCATCTAAGACCACAGACACACTAGCCAAATTTTCTCAAAAATCCTTTTTTTTTTTTAGTGTTCTGGGATTTGGGCATTTTCTGAAACTTTAATGTCAACTTTTAAGCAATAACATTTTTTGAGTCAAGAAATCTTATCATTTTCATGAACATGGGTTATTTCGCTGTGTTTCAATTGTATAACCTTTTGTTATGTTTCGTTGTGTGTCAATACATTTCGGGCTTTCTGTGTGAGTGTTTGTGTTCAGCGGGGGTTCTCTGTTCCCTTTCATTCCCTCTACATGAAGCGGGGGGGCATGACCTCCAGTGAGCGGGCGCCTGTACGGCTGCACCCCCTTCTTTTGGTTTCATTCCCCCTTATGTCCCTTGGCTGCCCGGGGCGCAGACAAAAGAAGCTCTGATTATCAGTACCTTGCTCTCAGGGATTTTTAGGCTATCTTCCCCCCCTTCCCGGCGAGAGTGTTCCCCCTCGTTTACCGTACCACCACTAGATTGCAATTTTGATCCTATTTAGGGACGCATTTCTTCATCATGGAGGAAATGGGATCATTCAAGTTGTCAGGGCCCGTCTGGTTTGCCGACATCATGCTGAACAAACGCGGGGAAAACATGACAAAATCTTGACTGAAAAGTGCATGTACAGAATAAGGATTTTTTCGAAAGGGTGTGGATGTGTGTTTCCCCACCCTTTTTGGAAGTTTGAGAAGCTTTGTAAGGGGACGTTGATTATGCTCCCCGCAGTTTTGAGGTGGTGAACATTTTCACGGCTGAAAAATGAGGTTGTCATGCGGGAGGCCATCACCCTGCATGCAGGGACTACGCCCTAAAGTCCGTCACCACAGAGACAGCACTTCGGGCGCTGTTGTGTGCGAGGAGGTCCCTTTGACGTCAAGACCCCAGAACCCCCCCCCAGCTGTGCTTAGCAAGACCGGAGTACGATCACCTTTGGCTGGCTTTTCCTGGTCTCCTGCGGGCCCAAACCCCTGGCCTTTGCCCCCGGGTCTTTCCCTGGCTGATCCCGCCCCCTTTCGAACTTGGGAAAAAGCACCAAAGTACGGGGAGCAGCGCTGGGGGCACGGTGGGCTTTCCCATTTTTCCCATCACCTCCCCCCTTCAATCATGTATGTCTTTCCCAAAGCAGGGCACCACCTTTGACACGACCGTGCCCTTTACATTTTCGGGCCCTGTGCGCCGTGGCGGCCGGATCGCGTACTTCAGGACTGTCCCCAACAAAAGGCGGCAACGTTACAACTTCCTGGCCCTGCTGTCCATGCCTCAGTGCTGGTGTTCCTGCGGTGGTCCTCTTCTTCGGCGGGCCACGGGCAACATCGAGAGCTTCTTTTTGGTACCCTCGACCTGGGGGCCAGCACCGTCGTTTTGGCCTCTCCTCTATGAACTGTCTTTTGAGGTCAGGGACTTCTCCCTCCCCTCTAGTATCTTTTTCCCTTTTTTTTTTTTGGGTTAAACCCCCGGGGTTTACCAATGTGAGATTTGTGCATGAACTTTTTTTGCCCATATAAAAGTACCACATTGACTTTAGGACCCATTTCTTTAATCATGGTTTCCGGGATAAAAAACAATGTCATGAATGGGCGTTGAATTACTCCAGAACTCCTGAATCGAATGTGACTACCCGCTGGTGGACAAAAACAAATTTTGATAGCAAAAATTCCCTTTGGGTGAACTTAAACCCGGTTTGAGGATCACTTTTTTTGTTTTTTAAAACCCTCTCAAACATTTGGTCCCATAAACCCCCCAAAAATGTATTTTTTCAAAAATGAATTGTATGCCAAGCTTGAAAAATCTTAACACTACCCTTGTTAAGGGAAAGAACCCCTCTTTCCCCTAATGTGACTGTACGTTAAAAAGCAACGTAAATCAGAAGGGGAAGGAAAGGGAGGGTTGTAGAGGGTTTGGGTTTTCCCCTATTCCAGAAACCTGTAGGGAAAAGGTTAACCCAAAACTTTCTCTTTTGTCATTAATGATGTTTTTATTTTTAAGTTAATTATACAGAAATGTTTCAGAAAAAAAAAGCAAGGGCAACTTGATGTTTAACGTTGATCATTTTTGTTCCCCCTCTTTTTCCCACCCTTGTGAACGCCGGGGCCCCGCTGTTCCCAAAACCGCTCATTTGATCTCTCCACCTCGTGATCTAGGGGGATGTTCCAGGGGCAGACGTCCACAGGGGTGATCAATGGGGAATCTTTTGGGAACTCCAGCCACAGTCCATTCCGGGATGGCTGAATCATTCATATGATATGGTATCACATCACCCCGCTTTAAGTCACGGCTGAGTTCTCTGTGTGAAATTCATCTGCTGTCCCTGGGGAGAGCGTGTCGCCACAAAAGCTGTGCCACCCATTATTTTTTTGTCCTTTCCCGTCTGCAACGTGTTTGTTTCCCTTCAGAGGGCTTTTTTTTACGAATTTTGCCGGACAACTTTGTTGCCCTGTGTTTCTTTAAAACGAAAAATTTTATGTGTACACAGGGATCCGATTTATCGTCTATCCAAAAGGGTAGCACCCAGAAAATTCATTGTCGATTGGATGGGGGAAAAAATTTTGGCCCAAATGGGGAGAACCCGCACACTCTTTTGTCCTGGGCTGTTTGGTTTAGGGGGTGCGTTTTCCCCTTAAACAAACGATCCACTTCCCCTTTTCTACTCTTCAGTGGTTTTTGCATGTTCGGGAGCATAGTGAAAAGGGGGGGGGGATTTTTTTCCATTTCTGGGTCAACTTAAGCACCACCACCCCCCAGTGCCTTAATACCCCGTGCGTATAATGCTGCAGAAAAAAAAAACTGATGTTAAAGATAAATAATAATAAAATAATAATGGAATTTTTAAAGGCTATATCTTGCAACAAAAAAAATCAAAGCGCTTCATTGGGTTTTCCTTCATGTCGTGTTTGGTGGGTTTGAAAGCATAATAATAATAATAATGGGAAATTTTTAATAGCGCTATATCAGCAAAGTCAAATCAAAGCTGCACTTGGATCTGGGGGGATGGGGCCACAGAATACCTTGCCAAGAAACTGGCCTAAAAGTATGCAAAGTGTCCCAATTACTTTACAGGTTGAGGAGAAGAAAGAAGGAAGAAAAGAAAGAAAGGCAAAGAGAATAGAAAAAAAAGAAAAAGGGAGGGAAGAAAAAGAAGGAGGGGAAGAAAGAAAGAAGATAAAAGGGGAGAATGGAAGAAAGAAAAAAAGAGGATGAAAGAAAAGGGGAAGAGAAAAGAAAAGAAGAGGGAGAGGGGAAAAAGAGAAGGAGAAACATAGAAATTTTAAAGAAAAGAAGAGGAAAAAAGGAAAAACGAAAAAAAAAGGAAAAAGAGAAAAGGGAAAAAAAAGAAAAACAAAAAAAATAGAAAAAAGGGCAAAGATGCATATAAATTTTTAATTTTTTTTAATAGTTCTTTGGGGTACCTCTTGTTTTTCCCCTGATATCTTTTGTGGGGCTTTCCTGCCTGTCCGGCCCCCTTTTGTAATTTGGGGATGTGGGCATCCCTTCCTACCCCCCTTTTGGGGTTCCATGAGGCTGACTCCCTTTTTTCTTCGCCCCTCCCCCTACCCCCAATGCCCCGCCCCATTCCCCCCTGGGGGTTTTTTCCCTTTCTGTTGTAATATGTTTTTGTTTTTGGGGGTTTTTTTTGATTCGGGTCCTTTTTTGTATTAATTTAATATTTAGTTGTTTGAGTTATGTTTGTGTTTCCCTTTTTTTTTATTTTTTATCTTGGGTTATTTTCCTTGGGTTTTTTCCCCTTTTAAAAAATTTTATTTTTATCTTTTTTTTATTTGTTCTCGCCCTTTTTCCCCCTTTTTTTGAAAAAATTATGAAAATTTTGGTTCCCCGTATTTGATATTTAAGTTTTTTTTTGCGTGTTGGGGTTTGACAGGGAAACCAAAAATAGCAAAAAATTTTGTCTCAGAAAACAAAAAAAAAAACACCCCAAAAATGCTGTGTTTTCATTTATAAAAAAAAATCAACATTGGTATGACTCAGACAAAGCATTTTTTTGGCCTTTTTTTAAGACACTCTAAGACAGTTTTGTACCCCCAGATTTAAAGTTTGGTTTTTTGTGCTAGTGACCAAGGAAGATAAAAAATAGCCAAATTTAAACCAGAATCTTTAAATAAAAAAAAAATTTTTTTTACAAAAGAATGGAAGTTTTTCAAATTAATCCCTTATAAAAGTAATATTTTGGGGGTTTTGGGACAGGGGAAAAAACCCCTTTTGGTTGTGACGGGAAAACCCAAAACCCCTTAAAAAATAACAAATATGGAAGTGTAGAAAATTTAAACATATTTTTAAACAAAACACCCCAACAAAATTTGGAAAAAGCATTCTTTTAACTTATTCTTATGATTTTTCATTTTATCTGATAATTTTTTGGTTGTAAATCGGCCCGTTTGGTTGTGACAGGAAACCCACCCCCCCCAAAAGCAAAAAATCATAAAAGTTAGCAATTTAAGTAAATTTTGAAAAAAACACATCATCTCAAATGAGAAACAAGCATTCTTGTAACTTTTTTTACTTTGATTTATTTTTTTAAGACTTAGGTGCATGATATTATATCAATAAAATTTCTACATTTGATTATCTGCTGGATGATTTAAAAATAAAATCAACACAGCAAAAGCCAGTTTCTTCATTGCCTACGCACCCTTCAAAATTTTAAATAAAAAAAATATGGTCATGAGTGCATAGTGTTTTATATCAAGTCAAATGCATTTTTAAAAAAGAAAAAAAAAAACAATAAAATCTTTTTCATTTTGGTTTTTTTATAGTAAAACCAAAATTATTTGTCGATCAAACTTTGTTTTGATTGTAATTTGATTACAAATCATCATCTTTCTGTGTTGTTGGGGTTTCTTCCCTTTAAATTTTAAAACACTTTAAATAACAATAATCTAAGGTTATTTTTTTTCATTTCTTTTTTTCAGGAAAAAATTTAATTCTTTTTTTTTAGGCAAATAAAACCTTCAAGCACTCTCAGCATTTGTGGTGTTTTTTTTTTTCCTCCCTGCAGCTGTTTTTTTTCCCACATTAAATGACTACATAATTTAAACGTTTTAGGCTGTTAAATTTCTCTCTCTCTCTCCTTTTCTCTTTTCTCTCCTCTCTTTTCCCCTCCTCCCCTTTCCTCCTTTTTTTTTCCCCCTCTCTCCTCACACACACACACAAACCAAAACATGATTTGATTTTTTTAAAAACATTTGAAAAAAATGTTGTTCAAAATCACATGCATCCTATGTTATGGGCACCCTGCCCCCTTTATTTTATTAAGACCCCCCTGGAAAGATCTACTTTCAGAACCTCTTCTTTGTAACTGTACCCCCCCCCATTAGACTTCTCCTTTATAAAAAAATTTTTGTGTGTGTGTTGGTGTGTGGTGTGTGTGTGTGTGGAGAGAAGAGAGAGAGGGAGAGAGAGAAGAAGAGAAGAAGAGAGGGGAGAGCAAAATAATTATATTATGTAAATTTTTTTGTGTGTGAGTGTTGTGTGTGTGTGGTTTTTTGGGGTACAAACGCATGAGAGAGAGAGGGGGTGGGGGGGTTTTGGGGGTTTTATGGTGTGGTGAATGTGGATGTGGACGTTGTGTGTGTGTGTCACCCAAATAAAATTTTTAAGGTGAATGCTTATTCTGCGAATATTGTCTAACCAATTTCAAAATGTGTGTTCATGCTTTTTATGTCAATGTGAATTTTTGTCTTTGTGTATTTGTTTTGTTATTAACCTTGTCTTGCCTTTTAAAGTGAATTTTTCCAAAAGTTGACAAGGAAAAAGGAAACGAACTAAAACAAACAAAAAGCCCTCCCATGATGTGGGTTTTTCAAATGTCAGGACTTTTAAAGTTTTAGGAGTTTTAAAAATGTTAGGTTAGGACTCCAGATTGTATCCATCTCTCAAAAAGACATAATTTAATCGGAAAAAAACGTCATTGTTTTATTCATTTTAAGCCTCGGAAAATAAGTGGAGAAAACGAGGACTGTTTTTTGGCTGACCAGGATCGCAGGCCTGTATCGGCGCAGTTTGTAGCAAAAAATTAACGTCACTGCGGAGTTTAGCGTGCGTTTACGGTTTATCTTACAATTAACAACGATTTTGGAGACAAACACTTCCTGAAATCAACACAGAAAAACTGTTTCGGAGGGAAAAGGGGCGATTTATTACAGTAGATCAAGTCGTGACAAAACCTAACCGTTTCCTGTCCGACAAACGAGCTAAACGTTTTTTCGGCCCAAATTTCAAAGGCGAGATAACCACGAACAAAAATTTCTGCGGTTTATATTTTCAAAAAAATAACCCGGCATCCATAAAAGAATCAATAACGAAGAGGAAAACGGAGACTAATTTTACGTATCTTCAATCTAGGCCGGGACGAAACAAGTATCTTGGTTTCGTTCACAACCAAAGGGTTAATACATGAGTTTACAGACAAACGAAAATATTCCCTAAAAAAAAATTCAAAAAAATGAAAATAATCCTTCTGTCGCTAAATTTTTCGAAATAAAAAAACGAAAAGATTATAAAAGAAAGGAAAAATAAAAATTTAAAAGAAAGTTGCGTTGTAGAAAAACCGTACATTTTGTTTAAAGTCCTAACCGTAACGCCGCACAACAAAAAATGGGTTATTTAATATTTTGTGCAAAAAATTTTTCTTGCACTAACAACATTTCCAAAAATTTCAGTAGATGGCTTTTTTTTCTTTTGATAAGAATGGGTCATTATCAAACGATCAGTAAAAGTCCCCAGCAACAAGCCAAATGTTTACAAGAAAAGAGAACCTGACAAAAACAAGCAAATTTTGTTTTTAAAAAAGTTTTCGATTATTAAACCTGGTTTTCAAAAGAAAATCTTTGAAAAGAAAATATTTCCCTTTTCCTTCGATAAAAAAGCGACAGAAGTGAGTAAAGCTCTTTATCAAATGCTGCCGTGTTTAGCGGTCGGTCGGACTGGAAATTTTGGGAAAAAGACAAAGACCGGCACACTTATCATCGCGATGTTCCTTTGGCGGGAAAAAATTCTGCCCGGATATTTTAGGTAAAGGGGAAGGCCCGCGTAAAAAACCGGGGTTTTAAGGAAAGGCCCAGTTTTTCACCAAATTTACGTCGGGGGGTTGTGACGTTTAAAAATGGAAACCAGTTTATAATCTGGGTTTTAACCCTGAACGAGGGTAGGGGGCTTGTGATCAAAAACACGTTTTTTATACTGTTAACTGTTATTTTTCAGGGGTATAAGTGTTGAAATGATGTTTCTTTGGAGTGAAATTTTTAAAATTGGGGCCCCGACTTTGGAAAAAAAGGTCACGACCCAACGGGGATTTAATCCACCCTCATTTAATTTTTGATAAAAAAGGAAGATGTTTTGTTTGGGGTTTGGAAAACATTGGGGATTAATTTAATACAAATTGTGTTTAAATTTGCGTCTTTTAATCAGAAAAAACAATCGAATAAATGCCCCTCAGCACAAAACCGCCTTTTTGGGAAAGAGAATTTTGTAAAAGAAAATTTTAAATTTTTTTTAAAACAAGCACAATATCATTAAACTTTTAAAATTTTTTTTTAATTCAAAATAACCATAACCGATTTTACTACAGTTCAAAAATAAAAACAGTCAAATGGTGATGTGTGAATGGCACTAAAACCTCACTGTTTCTGAAATGACCACAACGTGTGTGTTTTTTGGGTGCTTGTGGTTAAACATGGACTTTTGTGTTCAGGCAAAGGCCTAGGCATCTGCTGACGGGTTCCTCTTCAAAGGGGGGGGGGAGCGTGGTCTTTCCGGGGTACCCCATCATGGGAGGGTGCTCTTTGCCTATATGCCTTGCTGACCCACCTGGTGTTCCGCTCTCACGGCCGACCCTCACCTGCACGACCACAGCAGCAGGCAGACGATAAATCAGGTGTGTACATACTGTGCTCAGTGTTTGGTGTGATTGTTATTGCTGTTGTTGTTGTTACGTCAGGTGAGCCTTCATTTACAGTCCAGTGTAAAAATCTACCAGTTTCCACTTTTATATATATGCCGCCCATATTTTTAAAAAATTTGTTTTCAGTGTACTTAAGGTGAATTCTTTCAAAGTAAGGTAGATTTTACTTCTTATCTTCTGATCTACACACACATGTTCATGTAGGTGGCGCTTCTGATCTACACACAAATGTTCATGGCAATGATAATTTCCTTGTGCATTCTACACACAAATGTTCTTGGTGCTAATAATTTAAGTGTTCATTCAATGCAAAAATGTTCACGGGACCTATAATCTCAGTATTCATTCGATACACACACATGTTCATTGTGCCAGTAATTGTGTTCATTCCACATACAAATGTTCATGGTGCTAATAACTTGAACCTTCATTAACTCAATGGAGTCACAGTGAAATGGATACCACCATTTTGTGGTGACGCGTGATTTGGGCTATATTTGAAAAATTCAGCACATTTACCCAACATAATAAAGACATACAAATTATACATCATTGAAAAATTTATTATGTCTACTTTTGAGATTGTTACACAGTTTTTCAATGGAAAACGGTAATTTTTTTTACAAAATTTCAAAATATGTCAATGAATGCTGAAAAATAAAAAGTTTTGAAAATTAGGGCTTCTTATCTTACATGGCTCTAACTGTTCATCAACTCATCTCCTTGAAACAATGTGATGGTTTTTCACCAAAGTAAAGTTCCCTGAAGTTGGCTGAATCCATCTGATGTCACTTTTTGCACTATACAATTTTTGTTTTTAAAATCATAACACTGGAGACCCCAAAATCCCAAAGAATATGCTTGTCAACATGTCAAAGAAAAGTAGCCAAACAACATGCAATAGGCAAGCTTATGGTAAGGAAAGCAACTGTGTTTAGAAAAATGATTGCCCAACAGGCCAGAGTACTTTCCCTTCAGTTGAACATCGCTTAGTGTATTTTTTTTTTAAATCATAATTCTTCCGAATCTTAAGCTTCCGCACGTCACAGTGAAGGAGAGGAGTGCCGAATCTCATTGAGTTAATACACAAATGTTGATGGTGCTGATAATTTCAGTGTGCATTCTACACACAAATGTTGATGGTGCTGATTATTTCATTGTGCATTCAATACACAAATGTTGATGGTGCTGATAATGTCATTGTTCATTCTACACACAAATGTTGATGGTGCTGATAATGTCATTGTGCATTCTACACACAAATGTTGATGGTGCTGATAATTTCATTGTGCATTCTACACACAAATGTTGATGGTGCTGATAATGTCATTGTTCATTCTACACACAAATGTTGATGGTGCTGATAATGTCATTGTTCATTCTACACACAAATGTTGATGGTATTGATAATTTCATTGTGCATTCTACACACAAATGTTGATGGTGTTGATAATTTTATTGTGCATTCAATACACAAATGTTGATGGTGCTGATAATTCCAGAGTGCATGCATGACTTTGCTCATGAAGCCTTGCTGGCTGTTGCTGTGCAGGAACAGACCTGGGGGACCAGCCCAATGACCAGCCCTTGCTGGCCGCTGCCACAGACGTCAGCAGAGACAGAAGTGAGGAGTTTGACCAGTCTCCACAGCACCCGGCCTCTTTTGCCATCAACCAAGACAGAAATGACGGGTTTGAACACTCTCCCCAGCACTCCGACCCTTTATGAGTTAGGGACATGTGCGTGTGTGTAACTACATGTGTATATATATACATGTGTCAGTGTGGGTGTGTGAAGAGTTTGCGTGGGTGCTTGCACCAAGTGTTTGTACATGTATGTGTATATTTGGGAAGGGTGAGGGGACAGAAATGGCTGTCAAAAGCTTCATTAGTTCAGTATTGTGTGTGTATGTGAATGAAAAGAACATGGTGCGCATGCTTACCCAAAAAAAGTGCCGTTCAGTTAGCTCCTGCAGACACATTTTCTGTGTGTTCATCAGTGTGCGTTTGTTGCACAATCTGCTCATTCTGATCCTGGAGTGCAGTAGTTTAATTGTGAGCAGTGTGCAGCCACTGTTGACCAGTGCTTCACCCTCACGTGGCCTGAGCTTTGTACTAGAGGAATGCAGTGATGGAAAGCGTCGCATGGTTATGTGTGTACATGATGGGAATAACAGCCAAGCTTGTGCAAGGTTTTCTGTAGCTTTTCTGACAAAGTTGTAACACTGTTTGTATAGTTTTCTATTTTGTTGTTGTTATATCTTTCCTAAACTCTGTAATAATAGCAGAAAAATAATGAATTAATCCTCTGCAACAGTGAAAGAACCGGTCAGTACATAGTATCAAGCTTGGCAATAACGTACCCCCACCCCCATACACACAAACGCACGCGCGCCCCACCCCACACACACAAACAACTATTTATGGGATACAAGTTTTTGGTATTTCCCGTAATGTTCTGCTTTTTTTGGGGGGGGAGGGGGGTCTTCTTGAGGTGTTTTTTTTTGTTTTTGGTTGTTGTTTTTCCTCCTCAACCACACACACACTTTCTCTCTCTCTCCTCTCTCTCTCTCTCTCTCTCTCTCTCTCTCTCTCTTCTCTCGGGGTGAATTGGTTCACTTTTGAGGTAGGACTCACTTCATGTCGTGCTCTTGTAAATTAATTAATTTCCTTAATTAATGGTTTATTATTGATTAATATTTTATTTGTTTCAGTTTCCCCATGTCTTTTTTGATCATGCTGGTATAAAATTTAGCTGCAAGTGTCCCCTGTGGCGTTTTATTGGACATATCAAAACTTCATGAACAAACGTATACTGACTGTGTGGCTGCACGTAAACACCAGCTTGTGTTGTGTTGGCAGTGAGTGGTGTGAGACTCTGTGTGTGGCAGTGGGGTTAGCAGTGCTGTTTGCTGCAGTCCTGCTGTCAGTCATGAGAGCCCAGTGGCGTGCAGAGCAAGTGTCCAACATTGTTGATGTTCAACAGACAGTACGAGGAAATGCATTATGACTTTCTTTCTCTGGCCACAGTCAGGTTTCTGCAGACAATGAAAACCGACTCATGACAGAAATTCAGGTACATTGTTTTTCTGCCAATTTCAGGGGGAATATATATGGAACTGCTACAATTTATGATCATTGTCTTCCTTCATGCTTCCTGATGATTTTGGGGGATATAGAGCCTAACCCTGGTCTTACTTTTGGGGGGGAC
>CM054141.1:70630427-70653159 GCA_028751875.1 Rapana venosa
ACCTGAAACAAAAACCCCAATTGATGCAATAAGATACATAGAAGCTGGTGATCTTGCCACATTTAACCCAGGACTTTTTCGTAACGATGACATCCATGGTGCAGGATCTGGGACAGAGTTGGCCGTTGGCTGCAGAGCTCATCGTCGATGGTGGTGGGGAGGAGAGAGCCAGGGGGCGGGCAAGTGAAGGGGGCTGCCGACAAAAAGACGTGCGCAGACAACATGCCTCACGCACCCGCCACCTCGCAGAGCAGGCGGAATGGCCGCTGCCACATCAACAAAAAACTGCTGCCTATCAAAGGGTTTACTTCTGTTTCCTGGCAGGTAGGTCGTAGTATAGAACTTTCTAAGGAGTTGCACATTTCACTCCTGTTTGCTCTGGGTGCAGACTACTACACTGTGGTGTGTGTGTGTGGTGTGTGTGTGTGAGTGGATGTGTGTGTATGTGTGTGTGTATGTTGTGTGTGTATGTGTGTGTGTGTGTGTGCGTGAGTGTGTGTGTACAGTGTACTGTGGTAAGTTTGTTTTTGTTGATTCATGGATGAGTAGACTCGCATGTTTTTTTCAGGCTATTACAGAATGGAAAACACTTCATCCTGTAGTCCTGTGGCTGCCATGTCACACAGGATAAGCTACCTCCTTTGTCATGCACTGTGCTGCCATAGCAACAAGATAAGGCCAGTCCTTGGTCGTGCACTGTGCTGCCATAGCAACAAGAAAGGCCAGTCCTTGGTCGTGCACTGTGCTGCTATGCAACAAGAAAGGCCAGTCTTGGTCGTGCACTGTGCTGCCATAGCAACAAGAAAAGGCCAGTCCTTGGTCGTGCACTGTGCTGCCATAGCAACAAAAGAAAGGCCAGTCCTTGGTCGTGCACTGTGCTGCATAGCAACAAGAAAGGCCAGTCCTTGGTCGTGCACTGTGCTGCCATAGCAACAAGAAAGGCCAGTCCTTGGTCGTGCACTGTGCTGCCATAGCAACAAGAAAGGCCAGTCCTTGGTCGTGCACTGTGCTGCCATAGCAACAAGAAAGGCCAGTCCTTGGTCGTGCACTGTGCACTGTGCTGCCATAGCAACAAGAAAGGCCAGTCCTTGGTCATGCACTGTGCACTGTGCTGCCATAGCAACAAGAAAGGCCAGTCCTTGGTCGTGCACTGTGCTGCCATAGCAACAAGAAAGGCCAGTCCTTGGTCGTGCACTGTGCACTGTGCTGCCATAGCAACAAGAAAGGCCAGTCCTTGGTCGTGCACTGTGCACTGTGCTGTCATAGCAACAAGAAAGGCCAGTCCTTGGTCGTGCACTGTGCTGCCATAGCAACAAGAAAGGCCAGTCCTTGGTCGTGCACTGTGCTGCCTTAACTATCTGCTCCTATGGAGGACCTGACAGAGAGATTAAGTACTACATTATGCCTTTGTTTCTGAAAATAGAAATGGCATTTCTGAAAAACAAAGGAAAAAGTACAGATGGCAAGGTGGAGAAGAATTTGTAAGTCGAGTGTCATCAGTGTATATGGAAGTGGTGGCTTGTGTGCAGCGTAATTTTTTCTATTTACCAGTCGGTCAGTTTAATTATTTTCTTTTATGGATTGGTAAGTAGATCTGATGTACTGCAGGGAAAGTCAGGAAATTGAAGAAATTTCTTCCCTTTTTTTGTTTTAGAAATGTTTGGTGTGTTTCTGATTTGATTTTGAAAAAAGAAGTATCTGTTTGATTTCATTCTGAATGCTTTTGGGAAAAAACTACATAATGTGATAGACATTTAAAGTTCAATATGAAAAATACCCCACCACACCACATCACCACACACACAAACCCCTACCACATCATAAATACACCACCCAAGGCTGTACAAACAGTGTCATTATCTCTTCAATGCAGGCAAAGTAAGCTGTTATTTTTAATTAAAGGAAAGTGCACCGTTATCAGACAGAGGTAGCAGATCTTGTGTGTCAAGTCACGTACTAAAACAGAAGGTTAAGGTAGTGGTTAACCTTTGTTCTTTTTACCATACCAAACACAGCCATTTTTAGCTAATCTTGTCCCAAAAAGCTGTGTTTAACGGCATTTTCCCTTGTGCAAAGGGGGTTTTTTTTTCCCTAATTTTTCCTTTTTTTAAAAAAAGGCTTTTTAAAAACAAGGAAAAAAAATTTCCCTTTTTTTAAAAAAAAACCCCCCGGGGGGCCCCCCCAAAAATAAGGGGGGGTTTGGGGGGGTTTTTTTTTTAAAAAGGTTTGGGGAAATTATCCCGGGTAATTTGTTGTTTGCAAATTTAAGAAAAAAAAACCCCCTTTGGGTTAAAATGGGGGTTTTTTCCTTTTAAAAAGGGGTTTCCCTTTTTTCCTTTCCTATTTAAAAAAACCCAGGGGGGGTGGGAAATTGGGGGTTTAAAAAATAAAAACCCCTTTTCCTTAACACCCCCTTTTTCCACTCCCCAAAATACCCCCCGGGAAAAGTTTTTTTCCCCGGGGAAAAAAAAGGGTTTTTTTTTTTAAAAAAAAAAAAAATTTTTTCAAAAATTTTTAAAATTTTAAGGGCCTTTTTTGGGGGTTTTTATTTTTGTGGGGAATTTTTCTTTAAAAGAAACCCGAATTTTTTGTTTTGGGGGAAAAATTTTTTTAAAGGGAAAAAATTTTTTTTTCCCCTTTTTTTTTGGGTTTTTTAAAAGTTTTTTAAAATTTTGGTTTTTTCATGATTGGGGGAAAAATTAAAAATTTTTTTTAATTTCTTTTTTAAAAAACACACCCACCAACATATTAAAAAAAATTTTTTAAATTAAAAAAAAAAAAAACCATTTTTCCAAAAATCCTTTTTTTTTTTTTTTTTTTTGGGTTTTTTGAAAAAATTTTTGTAAAAAACCCTTTTTTTTAAACCCAAAATAAATTTTTAAAATTTTCCCAAAAACTGTTTTTTCTCCGGTTTTTAAAAAAAAAAGGGGGGGAAAAAATGGAAAAAAAAGGGGGGAAAAAAGGGGGGGGGGGGGGGGTTTTGGTTTTTTTAAAAAATGGGGGGGGGGAAAAAAAGAAGCCCGGAAAAAAAAAACCCAAAACCCAAAAAAAAGGGGGGGGAAAAAAAACGGGGGGAAAAGAAAAACCAAATTAATAAATTTCAAAAGGGGTTTTACCCCTTTTTTTTTTAAAATTTTTTGGGGGAGTTTTCTCCCTTTATTTCCTTTTTTTTTGGGGGTTCTCTTTCCCCCTCACCATTTCATAAAACCCCCCCCGGGCCCGGGGGGGGCCCCCCATTTGGTTTTAAACCCTTTGGGGGGGGGAATGGGGGGGTTGGAATTTTTGTTTGGGATTTGGGGTTTTTTTGGGGTAAAATTTCCCCGTTTTGGGGGAAATTAGTTTTTTAATTTATCCCCTTTTTTAAATTTTTTTCAGGGGGAAAATTATTTTTTTTTTAAATTTTTTCCCCCAAAAAAAATTAGTTTTAAAATGGAAGAGAAAAGTTTTTTCCCGGGTGGGGTGGGGAAAAAAGGTTTTTTTCTGAAAATAAAACCCGAAAAAAAAAATTTTTTTTTAAAAACAAAAAAAACCCCCCCAAAAACCCAAAAAATTTTCCCCTTTTTTTGAAAAAACCCCCAAACCCCCCCCCCAAAAAAACCAAAAACCCCCAAAAAAACCCCCATTTTAAAAAGTATGCCCCTTTGGTGGCTTTTTGGTTTCCCCTGGAACCCCTTCCCCCTTCCCCCTGGTGCCCCCCTTTACATTTCAAAACACCAAAAGGGGGGGGGGTTTGTAAATTTCTTTTTTTTCCATATATTCATCTTTTTTTAACGGCCCCCCCTTTGACAAGGGGTTACTTTTGGGGTTTTACCCTTTTGGGGGGATTCCCCTTTAACATTTTTTAAATGTTTGACAATTCCTGTTTCACTATTGGTTTTCTGCTGGGGTTTTTTTCCCAAACACCAAATGGGGTTTTCCCTTTTTGGTTTTCCTTGAGGGGGCCAGAGTCTTTCCCCTTTTCATAATGCTTTTTTTCCCCCCCTTTTTCTTTTCTTCCTTTTTTTTTTTTGGGGGCCCCGGGAAAACCTGTGATTTTTTGATCAACCTTTTTTTGTTTTGGGCCCTTATTTAACATTTTTTAATTTTTTTAAAAAGGTAAAAAAAAATTCCCCTTTAAGGCATTTTTATACAAAACCCCCCCGAATCAAATTGTTTGCTTTTTCAAAAACAAATTTCTTGCAAAAATTACCTTTGGTAACTTAACCATAGGGGGGGAACTTTTTTTTTTTTCCTCCCCCTTTTCCCTTTTCCCCCCCCCTTTTTTATTTCCTTTTTCCACACCCAAAAACAACAATATTATTTTGGGAAAAAAATTTTCCCCATAATCACGGGTTTCTTAAAAAAATTTTTCCCCTTAAAAAGGGGGGAGGGGAAGTTTTTCCCTTAGCCCTTTTAAAAAAATTTCCCATAACTTTTTTTTTTAAAATTTTTTGTTTTTTTTTTTGTTTTTTTAGAAAGAAAAAAAAAAAGAAGAAAAAGGGTTTTGGGAAAAATTTTTTTTTTATTTGGGTTTTGGGGGGTTTTTTTTAACCTTTTTAAAAAGGGGGTGGGTTTGGGCAAAAACGGGGGGGAAAAAAAAACCCAAACCCCCATTCCTGATTTGCTAAATTCATTTTTTACCCTCCCCAATTTTGGCCCTTTTTTTTTGTTGTTTTACGCTTTTTCCTTTTAAGGGTGTGCCAAATGTGCAAAAATTTTTTTTGCCCCCCAACTTTTTTGCCCCCTTAGGGTTTTTTTTAAGTTTTGAAAAAAATTTTTGGGTTGGCTTTTAAAAAAAAATTTTTTGTAACAAAATTTTATCGATAAAAGATACAACCCAAACCCCTTTTGAGGATGGGGGTTTTTGGAAAAGGGGATCCCCCCAAAAAATTTTTTTGGGTTTTTTCTGGGGTGCTTTCCCCTTAAACTGCCCCCTCCTTTTTTCCCCTTTGTGATTTTTGGGGGCCCAAAAAATTGTTGGGTAAAAATTTTGGGTAATTCAAGCCCCCCCCCAAAAACCTTTAATCCGTTTTGTACAATCAGAGAAAACCGCATTTAAAGAAAAAAAAAAATTCTAAAATTTATATACCTACCCAAAAAAAAATAAAAATTTAGGCCCCGCATTCCATTTTGGGGGGGGTTTTAAAACCAAAAAAAAAAGGAATTTTTGGCTATTTAAAAAAATAAAAATCACCTTTATCTAAACCCCCAAAATAATTTCCCCCAAAAATTGGTGGAAATTAAAAAGGGTTCCCTTTTCTTTAAAGGGAGAAAAAAAGGGAAGGGGAAGGAAAAAAATGAAAAAAAAGGGAAGGGAAAAAAAAGGGGAAAAAAAAAAAATTTGGGAAAATAAAAAAAAAAGGGAAAAAGGGGAAAAAAGGGAAAAAAAAAAAGGGGGGGGAAAAAAAAGAAGAAAAAAAAAAAAAAGGGGGAAAAAAAAAAAAGAAAAAAAGAAGAAAAAAAAAGGGGGGTAAAAAGGGGGAAAAAGAAAAAAAGGGAAAAAAAAAAAACAAAAAAAAAAGGGGAAAAAAAGGGCAAAAAAAATTTTTTTTTAAAATTTCTTTGCGGATTGGGGCGGGGGATCATCAGTTTTTGGGGGGGCCCGTGCCGGAATTTTGGGGGGGATGCGGGAAAATTTCCTCCCCCCCTGGGGGTGGGGCCATCCCCTCCCCGGGGTTTCCCTTTTAGACCCCGGGACTACCGCCATGACGGGGCTGCCCCCCCACAGGGGTTAGTACTTTCAAAAGGGGGGGGATGTGTAAGTAATTTCAAAATTTTTTTAAGGCATTGAAAAGCAAGCCTTTTTTTAACCACCTTTAAAAAAATTTTTTTTTTTAAAAAATTTCTTTTTTTAAAACCATTTTTAAAACCCAAAAAAAGGAAAATTAAAGTTTTAAAGAAAAAAAAAATTTTGGGGGGTTTCAGTCTTTTTGGGAGGGTTTGAAAATTTTTTTAAGGGTTTTTTTTTTAAAAGGAAATAAAATTCATTTATTATTTTTTTCCTTGTAGATTTTGGTTCAAATTAAAAAATTTTGGGTGTTTGGAAAAAATTTTTTTGGGTTGAAAAAAGGGGCCTACACTGGTGGTTTTTCGCGGGGGGGGGACCTTTTTTTTGGGTGCCCCAAACTGGCGGGGTCCCCTTCCTTACCCGTGAAACCTGGTTTCGTTCCGGGCCCCCCCCTCCGCCAAGCGCAAACTTTTTTCCCGGGCCCCCTTGCCAGGGGGAGTTTTTGGGGGTTTTACTTTCGGGTGTTTTTTTAAATTTTTAAAAATTACCGTTTTTTTTAAAATTAGCCCCCATTTTTAAAAAAAAATTTTTTTCATTTTTTAAAGGGGGAATTTTTAAATGGTTTTTTATTTTTTTCTTCATTAAAAATTTTATTTTATCGTTTTTTCTACCCACAAAATGTTTTGGTTTAAATTTTGTCTTTTCCAAAAATTTTTTTTTTAAAAAATTTTTTTTTTTTGCAAAAATTTAGGGGAAATTTTTTTAAACCAAACTGTTTCATTGTCCAAATTTTTCTTTTCCCTAATTTGTTCTTTCCCAATTAATTCATTAATAATAAACCTAAATAATACCCCCATTTTTGGTCCCCTTTTGGGCTTATTGAAAAATTGAAAATTACCCAACAAATAAAGACTACAATTTATACATCATTGAAAAATTTTTTATGTTATTTTTTGAATTGTTCACAGTTTTTAATGGAAAAGGTAATTTTTTTTAAAATTAAAAATTCAATAAATGCAAAAATAAAAGTTTTAAAAATGGGGTTCTTATCTTACGGCTAAAATTTTATAACTCATCCCCTTTAAAAAATGGGGTTTTCCCCAAAAAATTTCCCTGAATTTGGCTGAATCCATCTGAGTCATTTTTTCACTATACAAATTTTTTTTTTTTAAACAAAACACTGGGGACCCCAAAAACCAAAAATTTTTGTAAAAAGTCAAAGAAAAGTAAACAAATGCAAAAATAGGAACTTAGGCAAAGGGAAAACAACTGTGTTTTTAAAAAGATTGCCCCAGGCCCGAGTATTTCCTTCAGTTGAAACCCTTTTTTTTTTTTTTTTTTTAAATTAAATTTCCCAATTTTAAATTCCGCCAAAAGTAAAAAAAGGGGGAATTTTATTGATTTACCAAATGTTGATGGTGTGATAAATTTTTTTCAATAAAAAAGTTTGGGGGGTTTGTTTGGGTTTACACCAAATTGATGGGGCTGATAATTATTTGATTCAACACAAATGTTTATGGGCGATAATTTCTTTTTCCAACCAAAAAGGGGTTTTTTTATTTCATTTCAAACAAAATTTTTTGATGTCTTTTTTACACAAAAATTGATTGGGGTTTTTTGTGCATTCTACACACAAATGGTGGGAAAAATCATTTCAAATTTTAAAATGTGGGCGATAAAGCATTTTCTCAAAAAAAATTTTGGGGGGGCTGTTTTGTGTGCAACAACGGAGGGGAAATTTTTTGCACTAAAACAAAGTTTAGGGTTTTAAAATTTTTTTCCCACAAAAAGGGGTTTTTTCATTTTCACAACCCTTTGAGGTGGAATTTTTTTTTTTTAAATCCAAATTTTTGAGTTTTTTTCTTTTTTCCCCAAAAAATTGAGGGGGTTTATTATTGGAAAAAAAAGGATGGGCTGTTTTTATTTAAATTTTTTAAAAAAAGGATGGTGCGATTTCCAAAAGTTCTTCAATTCAAAATTTTGGGGTGTATTTAGTGTTTCCCCAAAATTGTTTTATTGGATTTCAATAAAAAAAAATGTTGAGGGGCTTTTTCATTGGCCATTTACAAAAATGTTTATGGGTGTTTTTTTTGTTCATTAATACACAAAGTTTGGGGCGTTTTTTGTTCTTTAAAAAAAATTTTTATGAAATTTTATTTTTTTTTAAAAAATTATTGTATAAATTTGATTTACCAAAAGTTTAGGGTTTTTTTATTTTTTCCAAATTTACTAAAACAGGCACACACACAAATTTTATGGGGATAATTATTGTATTCCAAAATGTTGTTTTTGGGCTTCTTAAAAATTTTGGTTTTGTTTTCTTTCACAAAAACAATGTTTCTTTTTTCTTTCCCTTTCCCCCTTTTTTTTGAAAAATTTTTTGGGATTTAAAAAAATGGGGGTTTTTAATTATTTATTCTAAAAAATGTTAGGGGTTTATAATTTATTTTTCATTTTTCAAAATTTGATCTGTTTAAATTTTAGGGTTTTCAAAATTGGTTTTTTTGAAAGTTTATTGTTTTAAAAAAAATTTTTGTGTTTTTTTGAATTTAAAAATGTTGTGGGGGTTTTTTTGTTATTCAATCCTTTATGGGCGAAAACTTTTTCACAATCCAAATTTTTTGGGAAAAGTTTATTTTCAAACCAAAATTTTATTTTTTTAATTTTTGCAACAAAAAAAGGGTTGCGAAATTTTAGTAAATTTCCCCAAAGGGGGGGATAATTATTTTCAAAAATACCTTTATGGGTGTGTTTTATTTTAATTTCCAAAATTTTTGGGGTGAACATTTTTTTCAAACCTGTAGGCTAAATTTCATTGGTTTAAACCCTGTTTGGCAAAAACATTGTTTTCCCCACGGGGGGGGGGGAAAAAATTTTTTTTATTTAACCAAATTTTATGGTTGGTTTATAAATTCTGTCTTCAAATACCCAAAAATTTTAAAGGTTGTAAACAGTGAAATTTAAAAAAAGGGGTTTTTTTCAAAAAAACCCCCCTTTATGGTGCCAAATTTCATTTGGTTTTTAAAAAAAATGGGGAAAATTTAGTACTCAAAAATGTTTGGTTTTAAAGAGTATTAAAAATTTTTATTCTGATAAATTTTTTTATTAAAACAAAAGTTGGGGGGGTTTTTAATTTTCATTTAAAACCAAATTGTGGGTTTTTATAAAGTAAATTTTGAAATTTTTAAAAATTTTTTGAAAAAATTTTTGGGTTTCAAAAATTTAGGTCTTTTTCTTTTCTTCTCCAATTTGGGGGGGAAAATTTTTTCTTTTACCTTTTTCTTTAAAACATTTTTATTTTACACCAAAAAAGGGGGTTTTAAGATTTCTTTCCCAAAATTACGGGTTTTTTTGTGTTTTACAAAAATTTTTTAAATCAAAACATGGCAAATTTACCCAAAATTTTATTTTGATAAGTATCTTTAAACCCAAATTTTTGGGTTTTTTAAAAGATTTTGGATTTAAAAAAGTTTTGGGGTTTTTAAAACATTTTTTTTTAAAAAAAGTTGGGGGATATTTAATTTTGTTAATACCCTTTGTGGTCTGTTTCCCGGGTTTCAGGTTTTTTTGGGGTGGTGGGTGTTGTGGGGGACCTTTGGGGGCCGCCCCTGCCCGTTTTCGGGTGCAAAGTAGGGAGAATAGGGTTTTTCCTAAACCCCCCTCTTTTCCCCTGGAAATAGGGTTTTGTTAATGCCCCTTTTTTTTGGGAATTGGGGTTTTTTTTTTTGGTTTAAAAATTTCTGTGTCTGTGGGTGGTAAGGGTTTTGGGGGTCTTCCCGTGTTTGTAATTTGTGTTTTGGGAAAGGGGGGGGGAAAAAGGTGTCGTTTTATTTGTTTGTTTGTTTTTGAAAAAAACTGGGGCGGGTTTAAAAAAAAGCCTTCTTTTTTTTGGGCCCTTTTTTTTGTGTTTTTGGGTGGTTTTTTCCTTTTGGTCCGGGTTTTGTTTTTAAAATTTTGGGGGGTTTTGGGCCCCGTTTTGGGGTTTTTCCTGGTGGTTTTTATAGGGTGCGTGTGGGGCGTCGGGGTTGGTGTCTTTTGGGAAAAAAGCCTTTTGGGGTTTTTTCCTTTTTTGGTTGAAAAAAGGGTTTTTTTTTGTTTTTTGTTTTTTTTCTAAAACTTTTTTTGGGAAAAAAAATTTTTTTTTGAAAGTGGCCGGTGTAAAAGTTTGGGTTTGGTAAGCCCTCCCCCCTTTTAAAAACCCCCCGGGGAAACCCCCCCAAAAAAAAATTTGGATAAAAATTTGGTTAGTTTTCTGTTTTTTTTGGGGGGGGGGGGGTTTTGGGTGTTTTTTTTGTTTTTTGGGTTTTTGGGTTTTTCCCCCTTTAAAAAAATTTTTCCTTTTTTCTCTTTCTTTTTTTTCTTTCTTTTTTTTCCCTTTTTTTTGGGGAAAGTTCCTTTTGAGGTAATCCTTTTGGGTTTTAAATTTTTTTTTAAAATTTTTTTTTTTTTTTTGGGTTTGTTTCCCTTTTCTTTGTAACTCTGGTTTTTTAGCTGCGTGTTTGTGGCGTTTTTTTAAAAAAAACTTCTGCCGTTATGCTGGTTGGGTTTGTAAAACCCTTTTGTTTGTTGGGGTTGTGTGTGGGGTCTGGTTTTGGCGTTTGGGGGGTTAGGTGTGTTTTTTTTCGTTTGGGAACCCCGGGGGTGGGAAAAAGGGCCCTTGTTTTTAAAAGTCGGCTGTTTGATTTCTTTTTTTGGTTGTCGGTTTTGCGGGATAAAAGCTTGCGTTGGGGAAAAAGTTTTCTGCGGGGGATATTGGGTTTTTAAAAAGTCTTGTTTTATCTTCCTTTTTTTGGGGGTATAGGCCCCTTTTTTTTTTTGGGGGGGTGGGAAAAACCTTTTTTAAGGGTTTGTGGTTAAAGGGTTAAAGGTTTTTTTTATTTTGCAAAAAAGGATTAAACCCTTTTTTATTATGGGTAGGTTTAAAAGTATTTGTGATGCGTTATGTTATTTTGTTTTTGAAAAGGTCGTTTTTTCCCGGCAAATTCGGAGGTTATAGTTTTGACCAAAAAATGGGTTTTATCTGGAAAAAGGCTTTTTAAAAAAAAACCCCCCTTTTTGGTTTTTTTAAAAATTTTGAAAATAAAACATAATTTTGCAGAACTTTTTGATTTAATTTAAATTAAAAAAAATTTCCTGGGTTTTAAAATTTCCCCTTATTACATTGTTTCCCTTTTTTTAAAATTTTTTTCATTTTGGTTTTTTTTTTTTTTTTTAAAAATTTTTTTTATGTTTCCCCTAAAGGGGGGTTCTTTTTATTTTAAATTTTTCCCCCCTTTTTCCCCCTTTCCTCCCTCCCTTTTTTCCCCTTGTACTCAACTTTCTTTCCCCTTTTTACCCCTTCCCTCCCCTTTTATCAATTTTTCAACCCCAAAAAAACAAAACAACTTTAAGAAAAGCAAACAATTTAAAATTTTCGTGAACGGCATTCTACAAAAAAGGTTTAAAAAAAACCAGACAAATTTTTCCAACTTAATTTTAAAAAAAACCTCTTTTTTTCAAAAAACCAAAAAAAAATAAAAGTGGGGAGGGTAAGGGGAAAAAACCCTTTAAAATTTTTGGGAAAATTTACAAGTTGCCTTAAAATTTTATAACGAAAACGTTCTTTTGGGAAAGGGGGGGCGAGGGGGAGCGTTTTAGCGGGGTGAAAAATTTTTTCCCGTTGGACGGTTTTTTTTGGGGGGGGTGGAAGGGCCTTTTTAAAATTATGGGGTATTGAAAGTGCTGGCACTGTTTGAAAAAGTTGGCTGTGAAAATTTTTTTATATATTAAAATTGGTTTTTTTGGAAAATTTTTTTTTTTTTTGGTTTTTTTCCGGGGGTATAGTGTTGGGTTTTTTTTGTTTGTTTTTTTTGGTACAAAGGGTTCCGTTTTTTTTGTTCTTTGGTGTAACCTTTTTTGGGGTTTCTTTTTGGGGGGGTTTTTTGTTTTTGGGTTTTTTTCTTTGGAAAATCTTTTTTTTGTTTTGGAAAAGGTGGGTTTTTGGGGGATGGCTTTTTTTTTAAAGTGCTTTCCCTTTTTGTTTTTTTTTTTGAAAATCTGTGTTTTTTGTAAGTGGGTTTTTTGTTAGGGGGGTTTTTTGGGGGGTGTCTGTTTTGGGGTTGTTTTCTGGGGGTTGGGTTTCTGGTTTTGGGTTGTTGTGCTTTTGGGGTTTTACGTCTGGTTTTTGGGGTTTTTCTGTGTCTTTTTTGGTTGCCTTTTTTGGAAAAGGGGGTTTTCCTTTTGGGGGTTTTTAAAGGGGTTTTTTGGGGTGTTTTGGGGTTTTTTATTTGGGTTTGTTTTGGGGGTTTTTTTGGTATTGTCTGTGCTGGGTTGGGATTGTGTTTTTGGGGTTTTTGTGTCTTTGGGGTTGTCTGTGTCTTTTTGGTTATGGGGTTTTTTGGGTTTTTTTGGGTTTTTGGGGGGTTGTTTTGTTGTCTGTTTTGTTGGGGTTGCTGTGTCTTTTTTTGCTGTTCTTTTTTTGGGGGTTTTTCTGTTGGTTGGGATGTGGTTCTTTCGTTTGGAAAGGCTGGTTTTTGGGTTGGGAAGTGGTTTTTTTGTTTTAAATTTGGTGTTTTTGTTAGGGGTTTTGACGGTTTGGTTTTTGATAGTGCGTTCGTTTTTGGGTGCTTTGTTTTTTTAACCTTTTTTTGGGATATTGGCTTTGAGGTAGGGGTTTTTTAAAAATTTTTTGTTTTTTATGTGATTTTTTGTTTATTTTTGTTTGTTTTTTTTTGTTTTTTTTTTGGTTTTTTTTTTGGTTTAAATCGTTTGTTTTTTTTTTTTGTGTTTGGGGTCGGGTTTAAGTGGGGGGGGTGTTTTGGGAAGTGGTTTTTTGTATTGGTTTTTCGGGTTTTATGGCGTGTTGTTGGGGTAAATCTTTTCGGGGTTTATGGTTTTTTGGTTTTTATCTGTGCGTTGGGTTTTTTCTTTTGTTTTGTTTGGGTGGTTTTTTGGATTTTTCTTTCTTGGTTTTTTATTTGTTTGCTGGATTTAGTTCGGTTTTTTGGAGGCGTTCTTTTTTATATTGGGGTTTTGTTGTTTTTTTATTGGTTTTTTTGGAAGGGTTTTTTTTTGGTTTGGGTCTTTGGTATTGGGTTTTTTTTTGTTTTTAAAGTGCTTTTTTTTAAAAAAAAATTTTTTTATTTGGGGGGTTTTTTGTTTCTTTTAATAATTAACCCTGCCAAAAATTTTTTTTTAAAAGGTTTTTTGGGGGTAGGCGGTACCGGATTATTGTGTTTTGATTTTTTGGGGGCGTTAAAATTGGCTTGTTGCCCAAAACTTGGTATTAATAAGGTGTTTTCTTTTTTGCAGGGATTTTCAAATTTTTGGTTTCCGGGGTTTTGGGGGTAGTTTTTTGGTTTTTTTGGGGTTTTCAGGAACTTTTGCTTGGTTTCAAAATTTGGGGTCAGGGTGTCGGGTTTTTTTTTTTTGGGGTTTCCCTATATTTTAATTTGAATTAAAAGGGCCCCGACATTTTCAAAATTTGGGTTTTCTGGGGTTTTTTAAAACTTTTTTTTTCCTAATTTTCGTTTTTTTCCCAGCATATGCTTTTCCCGGGGTTTTTTTTTCATGGGACTATTTTTTAAACCCAAATTTTTTCCCCCCCTTTGTCTCCCCCTTTTCCCTTTTTTTTTTACCCCCCTTCCCCCTAGCTCCCCCTTTTGAAAAACTTTTTTATGTTTAAACTTTGACCACATTTCCCTACTTTGCCAAAAAAAACCCCCCCAAAATTTCTTTTAGAAACAATCAAAAAACCCCTTTTATCCCCCCCCCCCAAAATTTTTTCAAAAGGCCTACCAACTTTCCAAAAAACAAAAAAAATGCTCCAAGGGGTAAAATTGCTGGGGATTTTTTTTGAAAAATTTTTATTTGGCTGGGGTGAAACCCTTTTTTAAAATCTGCGGGAAAAAATACGTTTAAAGGAAGGAATTGTGGGGGCCAAAAAATGGAACAAAAATAAAAACAATAAAAAAAGGCAGATAAAGGGGGAAAAAAATAGACAAACTGTCTTTCAGAATTTTGGGAAGGGGTGGGTGTTATGAAGAGTGCCTATGCATCCTAAGAGAAGGTATAAAGCTTTCCCTTTTGTGCTAACTGCTTGAAAAAATGTTTGAAAACGTGGTTTCAGTCAAAATCAATATGGATTAATTTTCGAAAATTTAATCAGAATGCTGGTTATTCTTTCTGAACCACTCTGCCGCTGAAGGTTAACTGAAGCACTTTGGAGAGTTCCATAGTTAAACTGTAAGATTCACCGGTAAACATAAGAGATTCTACGGTAAACTATTTGTATTTACTGTGTAAATAAATTAAGATTCTACCATGTAAACTTTGTAGAGAATCTACGTTAAACTTTATGGAAATTTTACCAGGTAAACTTGAGTTCTACCCGTCCACTTAAAATTTGTAGGGTTTTGGAGAATAGGCTGATTTCAAGTGCTTGCCTTTTTTTTAAAACTAAATTTGCCAATACAATTTTCCAAATTATTTGTTTATTTTTAAAAAAAAAAATTTTGTAAAATTCTGTAGTATAAAAATTGAAGATTCTAAAGGGGGGTTTTTTTTAAATTTGTCATGGGGGTTTTGTCACGGGTGGGGGGGATCACTGGGGGGGGTTTGTCACGGGGAGGGGTGGGGGTTACACAAGGGGGTTTTGTCACTGTGTCCCGGACTAGGGGGTTTTGTCACTGTGCCCTGTGATTAGGGGGTTTTGTCACTGTGTCCCTGTGACTATGGGGTTTTTGTCACGGGGACTAGGGGGGTTTTGTCCGTGTCCCGTGACTAGGGGGTTTTTTGCCCACTGTGCCCCGTAACAGGGGGTTTTTTGTCACTGTGTCCCTTGATTAGGGGGGTTTTTCACGGTGCTCTGTAACAGGGGGGTTTTGCACGTGCCTGTGACTAGGGGTTTTGTCACTGTGCCCCTGTAACAGGGGGGTTTGGGGTACTGTGTCCCTGTACTGGGGGGGTTTTTTGTCACGGTCCCTGTGTTAAAGGGGTTTTTTTCACTGTGCCCCTGTAATAGGGGTTTTTTTGTCCTGTGCCCCCTGGACTGTGGGTTTGTCACTGTGTCCCGTGACTATGGGTTTTGTCCTGTGACTAGGGGGGTTTTTGCACTGTGCGGGTTTTTGCCCTGCGGTGTTTTGCCCCTCAAACTGTTTTACAAAAAAGGAGGATTTCTGGGATTTGGTGAAATGTGAATTCTTTGTTAATCAGAGTGGATGTACCCTTGAATTAAGCAAGGTCACCTTTGTGAACGGAAGGATACTTAGATCAGTTAGCCACATTCCCAGGGTTTTTTTTGTGTGTGTTTTTATTGTTTTTTTAAAAAACCCAAAAATCGGGGTACTTGGGCCAAACTGGGGTACCAAAAAAAAAATTTAAAATTTTTTTCTTTTGTTGTTATGATGACTTGAGATTATCATCTAATTGTTATTGACATATATCATTGTTGTTATAACTTTTAATTTTTGTGACAGTGAAATTTCATTCCATGTTTGAATTTTCTTTTTGGGTTTGTCTTTGGGGTGTTTAAGTTCATTTAAAGTGTTAAACAGCAGTGGACGGGGGGTTGTTGGTACACGGGGTAGTCACTGATCCAAACGGGTCCTGACCAAAGGGTTCAGTCCAAGCAGGTGTTTGAAACCCAAGGGTAAATACCCACATCCAGAGAGTCCTGCGTTTGTTTCCCTCCCACCTGTTAGTTTTTGTATATTTATATCTAATAGTTTTATAAGTCATACTGACAGTGGGTTTTGGGCATTGTTTCCACTTTTCAAGCCGGTCAATTTGTCGCATGAAATTTTAAGTTCCTCTCCCTGGGGGAGCTTGCACCATAAACAGCGGAACCCCCTTTTTAAATTTTAAAAAAGTTTTTCTGTCGCATGTTATTTTGTTTCCCACTGAGAGAGGCTTTTTTTGTCCTGCAGATTTTTTCAAAGGGAAAGGGTTTTTGTGCCATATTTCTTTTCTGTGCTAAAAATGTAGAATTACCTCACTTTTACCAAACCCCTGTCGGTAGCTGTTGGGGCACCCAAATAGTTTTTCCCCCCACTAGATCAGCACAGGGCCCTCTGTGTACATACTGAATATAACTGTAGGGATTCGAATAACACTCTCCTGAAAGACTGGGAACCAGACGGGTAATCATGGGTACTTGGTTTTAGACAGACTAGATCAAAACTGGGACCTCTCATTTGTAGACTGGGGTGTTTATGTGGAAGGAACAAGTCTGTGAAGACATCGTTGTTTGACTATCCCGCCTTCATGCCAATTGTAAACAGAGGGATGTTCAGAGAACTGTGGGGGCCAAAGGGGTGTTCAGAGAACCGGTGTGCCCAAAAAGGGTTCAGAGAATCCAGGTGTGCTAGAGAGGTGTTCAGAGAATTATGGGTGCAAAAGAGGTTTTCAGAGAACTGTGATGTGCTAGAGGGATTTCGAGAACTCTGTGTCCCAGAGGGATGTTCGGGAGAAATTTGGTGTTTTTAGAGGAGTTCAGAGAACCCAAAGGTGTGCAGAGAGGATATTCAGAGAATTCATGGTGTGCTAGAGAGGATATTCAGAGAATTTGTGGTGTGCTAGAGAGGAATCAGAGAATTCGTGGTGTGCTAGAGAGGATGTTCAGAGAATCCATGGTGTTCTAGAGAGGATGTTCGGAGAATTCATGGTGTGCTAGAGAGGATGTTCAGAGGATTCATGGTGTTCTAGAGAGGATATTCAGAGGATTCATGGTGTGCTAGAGAGGATATTCAGAGAATCCATGGTGTTCTAGAGAGGATATTCAGAGAACTCGTGGTGTGCTAGAGGGATGTTCAGAGAATTCATGGTGTGCTAGAGAGGATGTTCAGAGGATTCATGGTGTGCTAGAGAGGATATTCAGAGGATTCATGGTGTGCTAGAGAGGATATTCAGAGAATCCATGGTGTTCTAGAGAGGATATTCAGAGAATTTGTGGTGTGCTAGAGGGATGTTCAGAGAATTCATGGTGTTCTAGAGGGATGTTCAGAGAATCCATGGTGTTCTAGAGATGATATTCAGAGAATTTGTGGTTTCCTAGAGAGGATGTTCAGAGAATTCATGGTGTTCTAGAGAGGATGTTCAGAGAATTCATGGTGTGCTAGAGAGGATATTCAGAGAATTTGTGGTGTGCTAGAGAGGATGTTCAGAGAATTCATGGTGTTCTAGAGAGGATAGAGAATCCATGGTGTTCTAGAGAGGATATTCAGAGAATCCATGGTGTTCTAGAGAGGATATTCAGAGAATTTGTGGTGTGCTAGAGAGGATGTTCAGAGAATTCATGGTGTGCTATAGAGGATATTCAGAGAATCCATGGTGTTCTAGAGAGGATGTTCAGAGAATTCATGGTGTGCTAGAGAGGATATTCAGAGAATCCATGGTGTTCTAGAGAGGATGTTCAGAGAATTCATGGTGTTCTAGAGAGGATATTCAGAGAATCCATGGTATTCTAGAGAGGATGTTCAGAGAATTCATGGTGTGCTAGAGAGGATATTCAGGGGAATCCCAGGGTTTGTTCTAGAGAGGATGTTCAGAGAATTCATGGTGTGCTAAGAGAGGATATTCAGAGAATCCATGGTGTTCTAGAGAGGATGTTCAGAGAATTCATGGTGTGCTAGAGAGGATATTCAGAGAATCCATGGTGTTCTAGAGAGGATGTTCAGAGAATTCATGGTGTTTTAGAGAGGATATTCAGAGAATCCATGGTGTTCTAGAGAGGATATTCAGAGAATTTGTGGTGTGCTAGAGAGGATGTTCAGAGAATTCATGGTGTTCTAGAGAGGATAGAGAATCCATGGTGTTCTAGAGAGGATATTCAGAGAATCCATGGTGTTCTAGAGAGGATATTCAGAGAATCCATGGTGTTCTAGAGAGGATATTCAGAGAATTTGTGGTGTGCTAGAGAGGATGTTCAGAGAATTCATGGTGTGCTAGAGAGGATATTCAGAGAATCCATGGTGTTCTAGAGAGGATGTTCAGAGAATTCATGGTGTGCTAGAGAGGATATTCAGAGAATCCATGGTGTTCTAGAGATGATGTTCAGAGAATTCATGGTGTGCTAGAGAGGATGTTCAGATGGTTCCTGTGTATGGGCTGCTTGCCTGCATTTGGTTTTAGATGGGAAGCGGTAGGGGGGTTGTGTCTTTGTGTGTGCATTATTGCCTTTCAGAACGGGCATGAGTGGTTGCATTACTTCATGTTGTTTTACAATGTGGGTGTATGAGAAGTTTGTGAGTTTTCTCTGTGCAGTTGTTGTACTTCTCTTTTGAAGTTGTGTACAAAATGAATGAAGTGGGGGGAATATACCAAAATGTTTTTGATTGAGCTGTTTTACTTCCCCTTCTTTTTTTTATATGTAAAAAAAAGATTTCATATTAAATTAAGGTTTTTCATAAAGATTTCATCGCGTTAAAGGTAGATTGGAGTTTTTGCCTTTTGAAACTTTTTTTAAAAAAAATACATTTTTTAAATTTTCTTCCTGTTGGTTGCCTTGAGGATTTCTGTGTAGAATCATGGGCAATATTTGCCTGAAAATGAATAGAAACCCATAAAAAATTGTCTGTCAGTGTCAACTTTTTCATGTGAAGATAACTGTTAGTATGTTTGAGTGTGGCTTGAAGATAACTGTTAGTATGTTTGAGTGTGGCTTGATGTCAGACTATGTTGTGCATCCATTCTTCAGAAAGTGTAGGGGATTTTACAATAGTGTGCAGCTGTTGGGGATTGAGGCTGTGTTTGGCCACTCTTGTGTAGGATAGTGAGATTTTGCCCACTTCTCTTGTCCTTGAATCAGGAGCCTATGCATGTGCCCACTCCTTTACATATTAACTTACACACTCACAAACATAGGTACGAATGGCAACACATGTGTGGAAGCATGCACACACACACACACATATGCATACACCATGCATGCACCATGAACCTGCTCACACACACACCTCTCTGTATATACACTCTACTTGTGTTTTCATGGGTTCACATACACACTTAAAAACGCACTTATGCACAAACGCTGTGCACATGCACACACACAAAGACACCTGTGTGCACTCTCCTTGAATGTTTGCAAACATGTACTGTGAGAGTGTGCACATGCGCACACAATTGCTCGCACAACACACACACACACACACACACATGCACACACTTTTGGGGGCACATTCTTGACCGAAATATTGCTCATGTATGTCAAGCTACTCAATGATTGTTCATCAAGTTTTCTCACTGCATTCTTGTTGTGTTCTGAAAAGAGCATAATTTATGTTACACTACATTCTTGTGCTGCTGCAAAGAGGACTAGAGGGCAAAGAACAGGGAGTGCCATGAACAAGAGGCAGACAGAGCTAAAGTGAACTTTGTCCTCTGCATGTAGAGCTAAAGTGAACTTTGTCCTCTGCATGTAGAGCTAAAGTGAACTTTGTCCTCTGCATGTAGAGCTAAAGTGAACTTTGTCCTCTGCATGTAGAGCTAAAGTTAACACCATCTTCTGCAGACAGAGCTAAAGTGAACTTTGTCCTCTGCATGAAGAGCTAAAGTGAACTTTGTCCTCTGCATGAAGAGCTAAAGTGAACATTGTCCTCTGCATGTAGAGCTAAAGTTAACACCATCTTCTGCAGACAGAGCTAAAGTGAACTTTGTCCTCTGCATGAAGAGCTAAAGTGAACTTTGTCCTCTGCATGAAGAGCTAAAGTGAACATTGTCCTCTGCATGTAGAGCTAAAGTTAACTTTGTCCTCTGCATGTAGAGCTAAAGTGAACTTTGTCCTCTGCATGTAGAGCTAAAGTGAACTTTGTCCTCTGCATGTAGAGCTAAAGTGAACTTTGTCTTTTCTGTTCTGGACTTAACTCCCTGAGGAATGACAGGGGCAGTGCACTGAGCTGTTCAGGCTGTTTCTCTAGGGCAAGTTGAACCTGGCAGAGTCTATTGTGCTCCAGATACAGGGTGCATGCTGGGTATGTTTGTTTCCATAACCCACCAAACACTTGATATGGATCTTCACTGGGCATATTTGATGTGCATACACATTCATACAGGGAATTGAGGTGTTTTGGGGGTCTAGGATTTAAGTTGATGTCAAAACCATCGCCCTTCAATCACCAGATGCAGTGGTTGGAAGTTCAACCCCACAACTTCATGGCCCAGTGGGGTGGAAGTCAGCTGCACTCATCTGCTGGGTTGTGGCCTCTTTCAGAGTGAGTGAACAAGGAGACATGTACAGGGCAAAAGCAGTCCAAGACTGGGCATCGCTATTGCAAGGGGAAAAAAAACACAGTATTAAAGTCAGGAAGAAAGCATCTTTGGACGATGTTGAAGAGTTGTTTGATACATGTGTATCAAGTCGCTGTTTTTGAAAAAAAAAAATGTCCCCCAAAACTGGTGATGTTGTCCGTGGGCTGTTGTTATTCAATATTTGTCGTACTTGATTTGATTGGATGGTTTTTATATTATAATGTATGAACTTGGTTGGGAGATTGGATTTTTCACCCTTTTGTTTTTCTTGTTGCCCACCTGATGATTTTTATACTTCGTATGATGATTTTTATACTTGACTTCATATGATGGTTTTGATATTTGACGTCATAATCAGTGGCCCAGGTGATTTTCCTCTTGCCTTTATCATGTTGAAAGTGGACGTGTGGGCCTGTGGCATGAGTCAGTCCTCTGCGTGTCTGTTGGTGGTGTCTCTCTGAATGTCTGAGATTATGAGTGAGGAAATGAGAAAATGATAGAATTCCTGAGATTTCTGTACATTCCAGGAATCAGTGGTATGAAGTGGGGCTTCCATATATCCCATTTTTCATTGTTTTATTCATTTCAATGAATGTGTTGGTTTAAGAAGAGTGCCAGATGAAGGATGTGCTCATATAATTATTTGCTTTCCCAGATCCCTTGGAAGAAAATGGATGCTTGTACGTTTGAAGCATTAAACCCTTAGTCATGATTGTATTAGTTTGTCGTGTTTCAACAGCTGTGCTGTAAAATGGAGTTATAAAAAAAAAAAAAAAGGATACAGATGATTACCTGAACTCTGGAAGACACAGACTCACTGTGCATGAAGCCAAAAACAGGGTTGACTATGGGAAATCAGTCATTTTTTAAATACTATTTTTGGTTTGATATGTCCCTTTTCAATGATACTGCATAATACGTGATTGATATTGACATTGTAGTGCCAGTCCTGGATTTGTTTTTTTGCCTTTGATACAATGAATTGGCGTTCACAATTACATTCTTTGTATGTGAGTAGTTTTGTTCAAAGGCCCGTCTTTTTTTTTTTCTAAGAGAAGAGAAGATTTTCTATTTTGAATGAGCGTCAGTTGGTAAAGGTCAGATATAGTTTATGATTTTTTATAACTTGTATGGGTTTTTGAAAAGAATGAGTGATGACTTTATGGTGTTTTTTTTTATATAACTTGTATGGGTTTTTGAAAGGAATGAGTGATGACTTTTTGATTTTTTATAACTTGTATGGGTTTTGAAAAGAATGAGTGATACTTTATGTTTTTTTTTAACGTGTGGGTTTTTTAAAAGAATGAGTGATGGCTTTATGATTTTTTTTTTAACTTGTATGGGTTTTTGAAAAGAATGAATGATGTGAGGATGATGGCATTTATATCATTTCATGAAAATTGGTTGAAGCTACCTACCTTTTTTGGTGAGGGGTTTGGATCAAACCTATTTTTCTATGGTGTTGTTTCGGAATGCCTGTTGCTTTTTAAGTGGAAATCCAGAGATACCAACTGAATTCTTTTATTATTGTTGTTGTTACCAGAAGGTCATGTATGAGGAACAGCACTGTTTTCAGTTAAACTGATCCAAAAGATAAGGGAAATGATTATCAATGTGTTTTTATTGATAATCATGTTTTGTTTTCTTTTTAAAGAAATGAAGAACAACTGAAAAAAACAACAAAGGCTTCTGCCACTGTAAGCGTTTTCAGAGAACATGGGAACACAACTTGCATGCATACTCAAAACAGAGTCAGTTTACACAACATTTGCAAAACGTGCATGCGCTCCACACACACACACACACACATTACTCTGACATGCAAATGTGTTAAAATCACTTAAAGATGTATGTAACTCTGCAAGTATGCATAGTGCATGTTGTATCATGCGTAAGCATCATACAGTGATGCTCACATTCACTCTAACACACACACAAAACACATATAAAATATTTCTTTCAGAAGTGCAAAGAATGTCATCTTTGATTTATGAAATTTTCAACCCCCCAAAAATATATTTTAAAAAAGAAATGTGCTGTACAACATTGTAAAGTCTTTTTTGCAATGATGGATGTACATAGTTCCAGTTGGTTGCCCTGAAAACCGATGATTCCAGTTTTTTAATTTTGTTAAATGACTAATAAAAAAGAATTGATGTGGAAGGAAGTGGCGTCACTCTGTCTTCTTGTATTTAAGTGTGAACAGTAACTGTGAATAGAATGGGGGAATGTGACTGGTGTACACACACACTCACACATACCACACACATACACACACATGCATACATACACACACATGTATGTTTGTCCGTCGTGTCGACGATGACCTCCAAAGCAGCAGAGGAGGCAGCTGCTGTTTTGGAAACTGGGCAGAAAAATTTTATTATAGTGGATATGCCTTGCCCACAGTACATCCCCACTCTCTCGGCCAAGTGGGGATAAGGACAGTCAGCGTTGGAGATGTTCTCCAAAGGCCAACCAGCCCCAGGGCTGCAGCACATAAGGGCTGTGCAAGGGCAAGCCTCCTAGTCAGAGAGTCATTTAAATCGAACACTAAAGACTAAGCTGTAAAGTGGAATTCCATGAGTGGGAAAATAAATCCACTGGTCATACAGCCTCTCACTTTGCTGTTGCCCCCAGCGTCAATGTTTGATCAAGAACTGTGATAAAACCACACATACACACATGGATGTAAAAAAAGCACATAAGTTCTTATTCCATTATCCTCGACAAAAAGAATAAAAGAAAATAAAAATATAACACACACACACACACCACAGGTGTGGTATTTGACAGCCAATG
>CM054141.1:70653659-70668659 GCA_028751875.1 Rapana venosa
GGGTGCATGCTGGGTATGTTTGTTTCCATAACCCACCAAACACTTGATATGGATCTTCACTGGGCATATTTGATGTGCATACACATTCATACAGGGAATTGAGGTGTTTTGGGGGTCTAGGATTTAAGTTGATGTCAAAACCATCGCCCTTCAATCACCAGATGCAGTGGTTGGAAGTTCAACCCCACAACTTCATGGCCCAGTGGGGTGGAAGTCAGCTGCACTCATCTGCTGGGTTGTGGCCTCTTTCAGAGTGAGTGAACAAGGAGACATGTACAGGGCAAAAGCAGTCCAAGACTGGGCATCGCTATTGCAAGGAAAAAACACACAGTATTAAAGTCAGGAAGGAAAGCATCTTTGGACGATGTTGAAGAGTTGTTTGATACATGTGTATCAAGTCGCTGTTTTTGAAAAAAAAAAATGTCCCAAGACTGGTGATGTTGTCCCGTGTCTGTTGTTATTCAATATTTGTCGTCACTTGATTTGATTGGATGGTTTTTATATTATATATGTATGAACTTGGTGCAGATTGTGATTTTTCACCCTTTTGTTTTTCTTGTTGCCTACCTGATGATTTTTATACTTCGTATGATGATTTTTTATACTTGACTTCATATGATGGTTTTGATATTTGACGTCATATCAGTGGCCCAGGTGATTTTCCTCTTGCCTTTATCATGTTGAAAGTGGACGTGTGACCCTGTGGCATGAGTCAGTCACTCTGCGTGTCTGTTGGTGGTGTCTCTCTGAATGTCTGAGATTATGAGTGAGGAATGAGAAAATGATAGAATTCCTGAGATTTCTGTACATTCCAGGAATCAGTGTGTATGAATGTGTGCTTCCATATATACATGTTCATTGTTTTATTCATTTCAATGAATGTGTTGGTTTAAGAAGAGTGCCAGATGAAGGATGTGCTCATATAATTATTTGCATTCAGATCCCTTGGAAGAAAATGGATGCTTGTACGTTTGAAGCATTGAACCTTAGTCATGATTGTATTAGTTTGTCGTGTTTCAACAGCTGATGCTGTAAAATGGAGTTAATAAAAAATAAAAAAAAGGATACAGATGATTACCTGAACTCTGGAAGACACAGACTCACTGTGCATGAAGCCAAAAACAGGGTTGACTATGGGAAATCAGTCATTTTTTAAATACTATTTTTGGTTTGATATGTCTTTACAATAGATACTGCATAATACGTGATTGATATTGACATTGTTAGTGCCAGTCCTGGATTTGTTTTTTTGCCTTTGATACAATGAATGTGGCGTTCACAATTACATTCTTTGTATGTGAGTAGTTTTGTTCAAAGGACCCGTCTTTTTTTTTTTCTAAGAGAAGAGAAGATTTTCTATTTTGAATGAGCGTCAGTTGGTAAAGGTCAGATATAGTTTATGATTTTTTTATAACTTGTATGGGTTTTTGAAAAGAATGAGTGATGACTTTATGGTGTTTTTTTTATATAACTTGTATGGGTTTTTGAAAGGAATGAGTGATGACTTTATGATTTTTTTATAACTTGTATGGGTTTTTGAAAAGAATGAGTGATGACTTTATGTTTTTTTATAACGTGTGGGTTTTTGAAAAGAATGAGTGATGGCTTTATGATTTTTTTATAACTTGTATGGGTTTTTGAAAAGAATGAATGATGTGAGGATGAATGGCATTTATATCATTTCATGAAAATTGTGTTGAAGCTACCTACCTTTGTGGTGAGGGTTGGATCAAACCTATTTTTCTATATGGTGTTGTGCGGAATGCCTGTTGCTTTTTAAGTGGAAATCCAGAGATACCCAGACTGAATTCTTTTATTATTGTTGTTGTTACACAGAAGGTCATGTATGATGGAACAGCACTGTTTTCAGTTAAACTGATCCAAAAGATAGGGGAAATGATTATCAATGTGTTCTATTGATAATCATGTTTTGTTTTCTTTTTAAAGAAATGAAGAACAACTGAAAAAAACAACAAAGGCTTCTGCCACTGTAAGCGTTTTCAGAGAACATGGGAACACAACTTGCATGCATACTCAAAACAGAGTCAGTTACACACACATTCGCACACGTGCATGCGCTCACACACACACACACACACATACTCTGACATGCAAATGTGTTAAATCACTTAAAGATGTATGTAACTCTGCAAGTATGCATAGTGCATGTTGTATGCATGCGTAAGCATCATACAGTGATGCTCACATTCACTCTAACACACACACACACACATATAAAATATTTCATGCAGAAGTGCAAAGAATGTCATCTTTGATTTATGAATTATCAACCCCCCAAAAATATATTTTAAAAAAGAAATGTTGCTGTACAACATTGTAAAGTCTTTGTTGCAATGATGGATGTACATAGTTCCAGTTGGTTGCCATGAAAACCGATGATTCCAGTTTTTAATTTTGTTAAATGACTAATAAAAACGACATTGATGTGGAAGGAAGTGGCGTCACTCTGTCTTCTTGTATTGTAAGTGTGAACAGTAACTGTGAATAGAATGGGAGAATGTGACTGGTGTACACACACACTCACACATACACACACACATACACACACATGCATACATACACACACATGTATGTTTGTCCGTCGTGTCTGACGATGACCTCCAAAGCAGCAGAGGAGGCAGCTGCTGTTTTGGAAACTGGGCAGAAATTTGATTATAGTGGATATGCCTTGCCCACAGTACATCCCCACTCTCTCGGCCAAGTGGGCATAAGGACAGTCAGCGTTGGAGATGTTCTCCAAAGGCCAACCAGCCCCCAGGGCTGCAGCACATAAGGACTGTGCAAGTCAAGCCTCCTAGTCAGAGAGTCATAGTCGATCACTAAAGACTAAGCTGTAAAGTGGAATTCCATGAGTGGGAAATAAATCCACTGGTCATACAGCCTCTCACTTTGCTGTTGCCCCCAGCGTCAATGGTTTGATCAAGAACTGTGATAAAACCACACATACACACATGGATGTAAAAAAAGCACATAAGTTCTTATTCCATTATCCTCGACATAAAAGAATAAAATGAAAATAAAATATAACACACACACACACACACACAGGTGTGGTATTTAGACACCATGCCGAAGGTCGGAACGCGGTCACCTATATGGGGGGGGGGGGAAAGCAAAAACCAAGAAACCTGATGGCACACGCCTGGGTCTCCCTCACTATTGGTGAGCCTCGGGGCTCTGGTGGAGGAACGAATAAAAAAAAATTTTTAAAGCGACACCCAGGGCCTACCTTATGATCTTAAGAGCTGTATACAGCATCGTTCTGGCAACTCCTCCGACGGCACTGGAACCATGTGTATCTCTCTCTCTCTCTCTCTCTCTCTCTCTCTCTCTCTCTATATATATATATATATATATATATATATATATATGTGTGTGTGTGTGTATGTATATGCTTTCTTCCACTGACCTAAAAAGTTATATAATTATAGGATGTCTGTGCTTTCTTCTTTTTTATTTTTTTTTACTTTGTTGATGAGGGTTTCCCACAAACGCGGTGCCCGTCCCGGCTTGATCCTTATGGTTGGCCAGGGCGTTGCTACAAGGAACGACAGTAGAGCTGGTTTTATACCTTGCTTTAATTAATATATAGCTGCACAGTTTTATTTTGAAATTTAAAAGTTGACGAGGTGGCCGCCATGATGTGGCCTCTGTGGTCGGCGGGGCTATAAACAACAGGATTGGATTTTGGATTGGTCTGTGCTTTCTTCAAGTTGGATGGGTTTTTCAAAGTGATTCTGGTCAAGGGGGGACTACTGTGTGTCTCTGTGTGTTTCGGTTTCATTTTACGTCTCTTCACAACTTCTTTTTTTTCCACAGAACATTGCCAAGGACAACGCTCTTGGTGCCGTGGGTTCTTTCACATCCTCTGAATACATGTTGCACATGGAGCGTCTGTTTATCGTCTCATTAGAAAGACTAGCACCCAGTCAATCAATCAAGGCCTAGAGGATGAGGGAACATTTCGGACACAAACGGGGATGGAACCCGCATTTCTGGCTTTCTGTGCAGGTGCTTAACCTCTAGACCACCGACCCACCGCGCCCCTTTGGTCTTAAATCTAGACATCATTTTGATGTAACTAACTGCCTGAGCATTGATGGGTGAGTGTATATCATGTATGTATGTATGTACAGCTGTGACAAATTTGCTAGTCTCTAGGCTGCTGTGTGCACATCTTAATTTCACATGGTCAGCAGGAGATTGCAGTTTTGTGGTTACTGTAAAGATTGCATACACACGCACTCGCACACACACACAGACTAAAGTTGTAAACGATGTTCTCTCTCTCTCTCTCTCTCTCTCTCTCCTCTCTCTCTCTCTCTCTCTCTCTCTCTCTCTTTCTTCGTTTGTTATTCTTTTATTTCTTTTATCGTTCTGTCTTTCTTTTCTTTATTTTTTTCTTTTTTGTTTGTTACGTACTTTTTTTGCTTGTTTCTACATTTGACTGGGTTATTTTTTGGTTTTGCTGTTGTTGTTTTTTTATTGTCCTTCCTCCATTCTTTATTTTCTTCCTCCTCCTTGTTGTTGCTGTTGTTGTTGCTGTTGTCGTCGTCGTCGTTGTTGTTCTTCTACTACTACCACCACAACCACCACCACTACTGCTATTGCTGCTGCAGCTGATCCAGCTGCTGATGCTACTTCTTCTGCTTCTTCTCCTCCTCCTCCTCCCTCCTCCCCCTCCTTCCCTTATTCCCGTGTGAAAGTTGTCAGCAGCCGAAGTGTTGAGCATAAACTGTATCCTATAATAATACCTAGATGTTGCTGACCTGTCGTGTATCAGTTAGGTTAAAACCTAGGCCCAGGAGACCCATGCTCAGGTGCGATCTGACGCGGATAACATTATTGACCACAGTAGCAACAGCAGCAAGCAGCATCTGTCGCCCAGCTAACGACATATTATTCAAAACCGTGTCCTGGGTAAACTCGGTGTGTACAGCAGGGCTGATCGATCTGCGGGACTGGCATACCTCAGCTATGTGATCACAGATTGAATCCGATCCTATCGTAGATAAGGCCTTGAGAGAGAGAGAGAGAGAGAGAGAGAGAGAGAGAGAGAGAGAGAGAGAGAGAGAGAGAGAGAGAGAGAGAGAGAGAGAGAGAGAGTGTGGACCAGAAGACGTTTATAGTTTACTTTGTGTGTATATCTGTCTTTTTTTTAAAGTGATGTGACTGTAGAATTTAAGAATATAACACTTTGTACACAGGCATACATACTTATATTCATGCTAATGCACACTTATACACGCATGTACACACACACACACACACACACCACACACACACACACACACACACACACACACACACACATACACACACACCAATTCAATGCTAAATCCGCCACAGCCACAATGCCACCATCAAGTGTAATTCCTCCTGACGTTTACACATTATTTTGCTCTTTGCCATTTCCATCCAGTTAACGTTTGACACTTTTTGTGTACATTTTTTTTCTGAAAATATTAACATAGTACTAGCCTGGTATTGTTTTGAATTACTGTACATTTTACATATGTATCAAATATACCAAGCAATAAAGGCAAATTATCACATTCAGTTGACGTATTTGAAGGTTGAAAAAAACCAAGCAAACAAAGAAACCAACATACAAAACAAAACTCAAAACCAGAATCATCACTAATGTTCCATATTTACAATTAATAATCCTTTGTCCCCAAAAGAGCACACACACACCCCCCTCCCCCCCCCCTCAAAAACAACAACAAAAAACCGAACACCAACAACACTAACGCTGACAGATCATATACACAGATACGTTACAAGTGATCAATACTTTTAGTTTTCTTACATGAATAAAAGCAGAAAGACAAATGATGGTTATATTGAACATTTTGAAACAAAAACAGCTTCAATGACTGTCGAACAATTTCATGAAGTGTGTTTGTGTGTGCGTGCGTTTGTGTGCGTTTTACCTGTTTCGTGTGTAACTTTTACAAAGCATTCTCCATGTAGAACCTGGAGAGAGAGAGAGAGAGAGAGAGAGAGAGAGAGAGAGAGAGAGAGAGAGAGAGAGAGAGAGAGAGAGAGAGAGAGGACAGACAGACAGACAGACAGACAGAGAGACAGACAGACAGACACAGACAGACAGACACAGACAGACAGACACAGACAGACAGACACAGACAGACAAAAGACAATGCCCATCAGCAGTTGACAGAATGATTCATCAGTTGTTGACAGAGAAAGGATTCATCAGCTGTTGACAGAGAGCGGATTCATCAGCTGTTGACAGAGAGAGAATTCATCAGCTGTTGACATAGAGAGGATTCATCAGCTGTTGACAGAGAGGATTCATCAGCTGTTGACAGAGAGGATTCATCAGCTGTTGACAGAGAGGATTCATCAGCTGTTGACATAGAGAGGATTCATCAGCTGTTGACATAGAGAGGATTCATCAGCTGTTGACAGAGTGGGGATTCATTAGCTGTTGACAGAGAGAGGATTCATTAGCTGTTGACAGAGAGAAGATTCACCAGCTGTTGACAGAGAGAGGATTCATTAGCTGTTGACAGAGAGAAGATTCACCAGCTGTTGACAGAGAGAGGATTCATCAGCTGTTGATGGGAATTCATCAGCTGTTGACAGAACGAGGGTTCATCAGCTGTTGACAGAATGGGGATTCATCAGCTGTTGACAGAATAGGAATTCATCAGCTGTTTACAAAGAGAGGATTCATCAGCTGTTTACAAAGAGAGGATTCATCAGCTGTTGACAGAGTGGGGATTCATCAGCTGTTGACAGAGTGGGGATTCATCAGCTGTTGACAGAGAGGGGATTCATCAGCTGTTGACGGAGTGGGGATTCATCAGCTGTTGACATAGAGAGAATTCATCAGCTGTTGACAGAGTGGGGATTCATCAGCTGTTGACGGAGTGGGGATTCATCAGCTGGGCCAGGTCGTCGTCAGCAGTCTGGCGGGCGGTGCTGGCGGCTGTGGAGGGGGGGTGGGGGGAGGAGGGGCTCAGAGCGCCCTCACCGGCCTGCATGGACAGCAGCACGCTGGACTTGGTGGCGGGGCGGGAGATGGGCGTGCTCTGTCGGGACGAGGTGGACAGACCCGGGGTCTCCGGGATGGCCAGCATCTTCTGTGCCGGACTCTTGGCCCTGACCCCTCCTCCTCCTCCTCCTCCTGCAGCAGCAGCAGCAGCGTCCCTCTTGGCCAGGGCGGCCTGGGCCAGGGCAGCGGCAGCGACAGAGGACCCCGTCAGGGCAGGCTTGGGGCCGGAGCCGGACTTGCCGGGGCTGGAGGTGCCGTCGTCCCCACCACTCTCGCCTTCTGGCGGCTGCTTGCTGACGCCGAACTTGCCCATGCCCACCGCCGCTTTGCGCTTCCACCGCATGGCCAGCTGCTGAGTGGCCACCGCCGCCGTCAGCTTGGACGTCTTGGTCTTCTGGGCGCCCGGGGAGTGGAAGAGGACGTTTTCCATCCTCCCCACAGCTTGGGACATTTTGCGGGCCACCTGCACACAGAGGTCTCCGAGTTTTGTAGGCTAGCAGTCTTCGTGAACACTGATTGAGGGTGTTCTCTGTTTGGCGCAATTTTTAGCAGAGAGTTTGGATGATGGTGTTATGTCAGAGGATTCATCCCTACACGGCCCTGGGGGGGTCTGCTGGCCTTTCAGTGTGGATGATTAGAGTGGTGGTAAAGATGGTGAATAATATTACTATTTTGAAAATCATCATCATCAGAAAAATATCCAAGTTGGAAAACAGCATACGCCAACATCTCGCCTTTGAAACTAGTCGAGGACCAAAGAATATCATCAGAAAAGATAAGTTATATAAATCAATACTGTTGTGGCCTTCACACAATCTAGAGCAAAACGTAAACGGATGATTGCCGTATCACACAAGACAGAACTCCTCTAAAGTCGGAGTATGGCTGCCTATGGCGAAGTATTTGGAAAGAGTCACGCCCGCAAACTTCTCATTCTGTGTGTATTTACAATCTTACAGGGATTCCCAGGTGGTGGAGAGTGAGTCAGAGTGAGTGTTTTGGGTGACCCCCTGGCTGTTAAGCTGGCAACACGCTACAACGTAACAAAAACATAACTACATCTGATCTAAAAAAACAACAACCCACACATAAAAAAACAACCCCCAACCCCAAAACCCCCCCCCCCACCCCCCCCCCCCCCCCCCCCAAACAACAACAAAAAAAACCCCAAAATAACTCATTCTTCTTCGATGTCGAAAGCTCAGAAAGCGTTACTGTTCACTGTCACATTAGCAAAAATGCGTTGCACTGCCGTTAAGCGCCTGACAAGTCAGGCCCAGCGCATCCGAATTCGACGTGGGAGGAGAGAATTGTGATCTTTTAAGTCTTTCTTGGTTGGGGATGGTGGGGAGAGGGGAGGGGGGGGGGGGTCGGGACGGCAGGAGAATGGACCAAGAAGGCAGAAAGTAGACAAGAAGGAGGTGACAGGAAGGAAATGAACAAGGTCGAAACAAAGAGAGGGAGAAACTAATCCTAGCACAGACTTTCCAGAAGGTGGGGATGGATGCATTTAATGCTGACTGGCCCCCGCCATCCCGACGGGGAAGAATAAATAAAGAAATGGAAACTACTTCAGATGAGACTGTAAACCGAGGCCCCTTGTGTGCAAACGCAGGCAGAACATCTTGCACTCACGTTAAGACCTGTTCTCCCTTTAGAAAGAGTAAGCTATTGCTAGCCGATGGGAACGGATGACAACATTTTCCAAACTGCAAGCATACAGAGACTAGACGTTATTTTTTAATATAAAAAAGCGCGTTCACTCTTATTCATTATACTATGAAATAAAAATAATAGGAAAAGAAAGAATGAAAGAAAGACGGAAGCAAAGGGGAGAGGAGTGACTCGCAAAGAAAGAAAGAAAGGGAGAACAGAAAAGAAAAGAAAGAAAGAGAGAAAAGAAAAGAATAGAAAAGAAGAAGACAGACAGATAAGACAGACAGACAGACAGAGGCAAAGGGGAGAGGAGTGACTCACAAGAAGAAAGAAAGAAAGAAAGAAAAGAAAGAAGACGAAAAGAAGAAAAGAAGAAGACAGAAGACAGACAGACAGACAGAAGAAGCAAAGGGGAGAGGAGTGACTCACAAAGAAAGAAAGAAAGAAGGAAAGAAAGAAAGAAAAAAGAAAAGAAAAGAAAAGAACAGAAAGAAAAAGGACAGACAGACAGACAGACAGACAGACAGACAGACAGACAGACAGACGGAGGCACAGGAGAGACGGGAGGGACTGACGGCATCAGCCTTGTCGCGGACAGACTGGGGCATGCTGTCTTTGCTGGCCTGGCGGTAGTGTCTGTTGTGGGCCAGGTACACGATGGGCTTCACGCAGTAGGTCAGGTCCCCCAGCAGCACCCCCATGATGTGCCACCCTCCCCACACGTCCGCCCCGGAGTACATCTCCAGCATCGCCGCCACCAGGTACCTGGCAAGCAGAGGCCACGCCAAGCATGTGCGCCGTGAGAGGGGTGCAGCGGGGCGTCTTTAGGACAAGGAGTCACCAAGCATGGCAGGTGGTATACATGGATGACAGGAACATACCCAGAATGTTTATTCTGATTTTGATTCTACCCGGTCTGTCAGTGGTCACCCCGTTCAGAAAGGGAGAAGTCGCGGGTTCGATACTTACTACACCCACCCCCCCTTCCCCGCCCGCACCATGACTTTTGTTCCATCTGGTTGTCAATGAGAGGTGGTCTTGGTACCAGTTCGTTTATTTATTTTATTTATTTATTTATACCACTTTAAGTACGGCAGATTTCTCTGCGTGAAATTCGGGCTGCTCTTTCGGAGAGAGCACGTCGCCACAAGAGCAGCGCCACCCATTCTTTTCTTTTTCCTGTCTGCAACTATATTTATTTCCCTATCAGAGTGGCTTTTTTTCTAAGAATTTTGCCAGGGACAACTCTTTTGTTTCCGTGGGTTCTTTTGCGTGCGCTAAATAATTATGTGTAACACACGGGACCTCGGTTTATCGTCTCATCCGAAAGACTAGCGCCCACACCACCACTCATAATCTAATGGATGGGGGAAAAGTTTCGGGTCCAAACGGGATTCAAACCACCGCACACTTTTGACCCGGACTTTTCGCTTTCTAGACAGGCGCGTTACCTCTAGACCACCGATCCACCTTCGGGTGAGACAGTCAACTGAGGTCCTCCTCGTGAGTCATACACATTTAAAAGGTAAACAAGGTAAAGGTGTTCCATAACCTACGTGATCGTGGGGGAGCGAGGCATCAGAGGCCTTGACTTCTCCAGGGGCCAGCATAATTACTGAGGACGGCGCCAATCTCCTCTCCCTCGCTGCTTTACCTTCCCTGACCCTTAAGAGGGCAGGTACCCATTTACAGCTGGGTGAATTGGGGGACTGTACTAAAGCCATGGTTCGCAAATGGTCACCCATCCAATTGGTAACCACGCTCGATGCTGCTTAACCTTTGCTTGGGGAAAGCGAGTGCTCTGACCACTGACTGAGCTATCCCGTCCCGTTTAGCGTCTATACATTTAGCGCACGTTAAAACACAGCACACAAAAAAGAAACAAACAACTCCAAGCAGCAAGAGAGCTGTCCCTGGAAATAATCGGCAGAAAAACAGCTCTAATATGGAAATAGACTGTCAGAGGAGAGAGAGAGAGAGAGAGAGAGAGAGAGAGAGAGAGAGAGAGAGAGGAAGAGAGAGAGAGGAGAGAGAGAAGAGAGAGAGAGAGACAGACAGCCAGGACAGACAGACAGACAGAGACAGACAGACACACAGACAGACAGACAAACAGGCAGGCAGACAGACAGACAAACAGGCATACAGATCGTCAAAGAGGAAGACACAAACACAGAGACAGAGAGGAAGACAAAGAGGAAGAATCAGACAGAGACACACATGCGCAGACACACACACACACAGACAGTGTCAGTCAGAGGAAGGCTAAGAGGATGCATGAAAACATACACATATTATACAGATACAGACACAGACAGAGACAGAGAAGAGACAGACAGAGACAGATAGACAGAGACCAACAAACAGGCAGACAGACACACCAACCGACAGACAGACAGGCAGATCGCCAGACCGGAAGACAGACTCAGAGACAGACAGGAGGACAGAGAGGCAGAAACACAGACAGACCTGTAGACACAGACACAGACAGCAGCAGACAGAGGAAGACTAAGAACTGGCTTGAAAATATACACAGACACAGACACAGACAGCGGCAGACAGAGGAAGACTGAGAACTGGCATGAAAATATGCACAGACACAGACACAGACAGCGGCAGACAAACAGAGGCAGACCAACAAAAACCAAAACCAAAAGCAAAAGCCTGCATGCATGAGCTAAAGCAGAGGGTGACTGCACTGACCAGACCCAGCAGATCTCCAGGATGGACCAGGTGATGAGGGCGGTCATGGCCTGGTGGTGGTCCTTCTCCTCCCCGCTGTCCCGGAACATCTTCTTGACCAGGGTCTGGGACTGGGGCCTGCTCATCCTCCTGTTGTACTGCTGCAGGAACTCTTCTCGGGACGAGGTCTTCTTGGCGCAGGCCCCTTTGCCGGCCTTGCTGTCCGCCTCTTTGGAGGTCTTGGCGTTCTTCTTGAACAGCTGCGTTTTGTCTGCACACACACACACACACACACAGAGAAAATGGATGAATGAATGGATGGATGGATGGATGGATAGATGGATGGATGAAGGAATGAAGGAATGGATGAAGGAATGGATGGATGGATGGATGGATGGATGGATGGATGGATGGATGGATGGATGGATGGATGGGTGGATGGATGGATGGATGAATGAATGGATGAATGAATTATTCTTTTTTCTTTTTTCGTTCCTTGGCTAGTGCTCCAAGGTTCACAAATTGTGAAATGTTTGTGAATTCGACCGTCCGCCCCCCCTCCCCCCTTACACACACCATTTTAGGTAGCCACATTCCGACTTGGGGGATGGTGTCTAACCACGACACCTCTGTGCATGCGGGGTTTAGTTTTCGTCACCCGTTCCCACCAGCACACAATGGTCTACTCTTTTGAAAAGTGGAACGGGTTTTTAACGTGTTTGCAAGATGTTCTGCGTGCGTTTACACACGAGGCTTCAGTTTTTCGTCTGATCTGAAGGACTTTGGGGTGATCATCTGTGATGTGGATAAATGTTTCTGACACATAGGTCGATGGTTTGTCTGTGGGTGGTCATCTCTGACAAAGTCTACTAATGACTCTTTTAAATCCAGCCTCAGGACATACTTATTTCAAACCCAAGACTTTAACCCTCCTGTTTCATCTCAGAACTGTCCCTCCCTTCAACAGTTGAAATCCCATCACCCTGCCAAAGTGTATAACCTGTTTGTGTTTGTGTGTGTGCGTGCGTGTGTGCGCGTACGTACGTGCTGTGTGTGTTTGTGTGTGTGTGTGTGTGGTGTGGTGTGTGTTGTGTGTGTGTGTGTGTGTGGTGCATTTGAATTAGTTTAATTTAAGTCATGAAATGTGATTGGTTACATGATGTAAGAAAGGTTGAATGCAAGCGCTTTGATTTGTCTGTGCCAGATATAGCGCTATGTAACTTCCATGTACTATTGTAAAGCACTAGCGTGGTTGCTGGTATGTGGAGGATGGTTTCTGCAGTTGTTGGCTGTGGTGTTGCCGCGTCATAGTTCTGGTAATTCATGGTAATGCTGTGTAGAGGAACAGGGGGTCAGCCTATAACATTCCACAACAACCTGCAGTCTGTCTGTCTGTCTCTGTCTCACACACACACACCTCCTTCCCATTCTCTCACCATTGTCTGGAGAGGTACCCCAGGCCTTGCTAGGCCCATTGCTGACCACGTCCTTGGAGTTGGGCTTTGCGGGGCCGTCTTTGTCGTCTGCCTTGGTGGCTATAGGCGGAACGTTGCCTCCAGCCTCCGCCCACTTCTCGTCTGGGTGTGGGAGCAAACACATCATTCTTATTCATTTATTTATCTATTTTCTTATTTTAGTTCGAAGATAATGGAATAAGCACTCATGTGCTTTTTAACATCCAGTCCCCGTGTGTTTGCAGTTTTGTAAATTTTGTCATCCGTTCCTACCGGCACACAATTGACCTACTCTTCCGTAAAGCGGAACGGTTTGTGACGTGTGGGTAAGATGTTCTGCGTGCGTTTGCACACGGGACCTCGGTTTATAGTCTCATCCGAAGGACTTTTGGGGAGAGTGGAGTCAGCTCTGATGTTAACTCAGAGGAAAAATTCTCTTGAACAAGATTCGAACCCGGGTCAGCAGATCACGAATGCATCACTCTAACCACCAGGCTCTCCTGTCCCCATGGCTTACACAGATGTAGTCATTTCCCAAAGAAATGTTCATTCCTCGGCTGAAGCCCCAAGGTTTACTGATAGTAAGATTTAGTGTGTATGCGACCGAGTTTTTTTTGTTTTTTGTTTGGTTTGTTTTGCCTACTTTTAAGGTAGTCCAATTCCGAATTCGGGGCTGATGTCTAACAGTTTTTAATGATATAGTTTGTCATCCGTTCTTACCGGTACGAAGGGCTGCTCTACCAAAAGGCAGAACGTGTGCACAAGATGTTCTGCGTGCGTTCGCACTTGGGATCTCTATTTATAGTCTTGTCTGAAGGACTAGGGGCAGATTGGAGTCAGTACTGGTGTTCACTCCCGCGAAAACATCCCCATGAACGGGCATCTCGCTGGAGGTTTAGTTTTGGGGTGTCAAATTGCGAGCGAAACGCCACAACTCACCTAATCCCCAACCCACCCAACCCCACCACAACCCACCCACCCTCACTGCAACCCACCCATCCCAACCCTACCCCAACCCGCCCACCCAACTACACCACAACCTACCCAATCTTCCAAACCTTACCCCAACCCACCAAATCCCCACCCACCCCAACCCAACCCAACTCATCCAACCGTTCCTCCCGCCACCCCCCCCCCACCCCACCCCACCCACCCCACCCCCCACCCACCCATCCCACCACCCCCAATCCCACCACCACCACCCCCAACCCCACACCACCTAACCTAACACCCCACCCCACATAACCCGGGTAGCTACCTGCTCCGGGCAGGCCGGCATCCTCGTCGTCCTTGAGGTCGATCAGTTTGTTGCGCTCCTCACTGCGCTCGTGCAGGATGAGGCGGCGGCGTTTCTCGATGAGGAGGACGAAGCAGATGAGGCAGATGAGGGGCGAGCAGTACAGGCCCAGGGCGAAGAGCACGTGCGTCAGCGTGGGGTGCTGCTGGTGCACCAGGCTGCACTGACTCTGGTACTGGTTGAAGGCGATCGTCCTGCCAGAGAGGGGCATAGAGAGACGATGACAATGACAATATGACAATATTATAAATATAAAATGTTGTCATTGTCATTGCCTGAGAGAGAGAGACAATGACAATATCACAATGACAATATTATAAATATCAAATATTGTCATTGTCATTGCCTGAGAGAGGGAGGGAGAGAGAGAGGGGGGGGGGGAGCGGGGAAGAGATAACTCATGGCCCATACATGAAGGGGGTTACTGATTTGCTTAGTATGGTAGTGAGAAGGTTAAGGAAAAGCACAAAAACAAAGGAAAGAGAGAGAGAGAGAGAGAGAGAGAGAGAGAGAGAGAGAGAGAGAGAGAGAGAGAGAGAAGAGAGAGAGAGAGAGAGAGAGAGAGAGAGAGAGAGATGTGTGTGTAGGCCTATGTGTGTAGGGTTGGCTGGTAGGTTCCTGTGCGTGTGTGTGCAGGGGTAGTGTGTGCGTATGTGAGTGTTTGCGCGCGTGTATGTGTGTGTGCGTGTCTGTATGTTTGTGTGCATGTGTGTGTATGTGTGTTAGGAGTGCTGGTGATGTTACTTTAGCATCTTTTCAATACAAGTACTAAAATATCATCGTCATCATTAACATCACCACAGACAACACTGCTAACAGCACTACACTACTGCCACTACAACTGCTGTTCCTGCTACTGTTTACAGCTGTTG
>CM054141.1:70673659-70768659 GCA_028751875.1 Rapana venosa
ATACACCTAATGTTTTTTCGAGTCATATTGTTGAACAACATTTAAACAAAAAATAAAAAAAATTTTAAGTGTCAGAGAGAATACAAACATGAGAGTGAAGGGGGGGAGGGAGAGGTAGGAAAGAGAGAGAGAGAGAGGGAGAGAGAGGGAGGGAGGAGGAGAGAGAGAGAGAGAGAGGGGGGGGGGGGAGAGAGGAAAGGAGAGAGAGGGGGGGGGGGGTAGAGAGAGAGAGATCATCAAAGCTATATATACCAAAACGAAATATACTCTGATACAGTGAGGAAAAAATAATTATGCATATAATATTGCTCTCAATACAGAACAGCAAAGGACCTAAAACAGAGCCTTGGGGTATACCAAAAACATTTGGACGAAAACTGGAGATAGATGCGTTCAAAGACACTCTCTGCTGTCTATCAGAAAGAAAAAATGAGATTAAATTTAGTGTGCTGAGAGATAGTTTGTAAGCTGATAGCTTTTTAAGGAGAAGTTTATGATTTATAACATCAAACGCTTTAGCGAAATCAACAAATAATACTCCTGTAAATTGATTTTTATTTATGTTTGATAACCATCGATCTATCAGTTTTGTTAAAGCTGTATGGCATGAGTGATGTTCTCTGAACCCCGACTGATCTGGGTGTATAAGGTTATACTTGTTTAGATGGGAAAGAATACACTTATGTATATGTTGTTCCAAGGGTTTTGAAAGAACTGATAATATAGAAATAGGTCTGAAGTTAGATGGATCAGCAGTATTTCCTGATTTAAACAAGGGAATAATTTTTGCTTGTTTTAAGGCCTTAGGGAAGTATTGTTTACCCAGACAAAGATTGTAAATATATGTGAGAGTTTCCGCTATAACTTGAGAAGATAGTTTCAGAATTTTACCATCAATTCCATCAATGCCACGACTGCCAGTCTGTTTTAATCGTTTTAACGCAATGGAAACTTCTTGAACACTTACAGGATGCACTTCAACAAAAGAACGAATGTTTTTTTTCAAGGCAGTATTTTTGTAATTCATCTAAGTCATTGTTATTAGAACCATCAGTTTGTATTATTTGTTTAGCCACAGTGGAGAAATGGTAGTTTCAGTTGTCTGCTGATATGTCTTTTGGTATATTTCTTGACAAGTTTGCGTTTTTATCAGTTAACTGATTTAGCTTTCCAAATAGATCTGCTATTTTTCTTTTCATTTATCAGATGGAGAAAATATTTCTTTTTCTCAGCTCGTATCAGAGAAGTTACTTTATTCCTTTGCTTTTTATAGTTTTCACGGCAGTCATGTTTCAACAAATAGTCTCTGTGATATATAGCATTTTGGATTTCATTGGTTAGCCATGGAGGTTTTATTCGATATCTAACTCTTTTGGTCTGTAAAGGAGCATGTGTGTTGTATACATTAAGAAAAATACTATACCAAACTTCTAAAGCCTGATCAGGATCTGTATATTGATAGACAGACAGATAAGACAGACAGACAGACAGAGACAGAGAGACACAGAGAGAGTGACAGACAGACAGACAGAGACAGAGAGACACAGAGAGAATGCTGACTGGTTGATACATTCCCTAAATCGAAAAAAAACCTTCTCTGGCACTCTAATAATTACGATCAAAGAAAGAGAGGCAGCATACTGCGTTTATACTGTATACTCCAGTGTACTGCTGTGTGTCGGGTACATACATGTACAGTGCCAGGGCTCTCATGGTGTAGCAATGTACGGTTTGGCATAGGGGTTGGGTAGGTGCATACGGGTGTTACAAACACAGGCACCCACACACGCGTAAATAAAAGACAGACAGACACTCTGACAAACAAACAGGTTGTATTGGACAGACAGACAAACGGACACACATTGATTATACACATCCAGGTATGCACACTCGCACTCATATACACACGTGCGCGCATAGTGTGTGTGTGAGTGTGTGTGTGTGTGTGAGAGAGAGAGAAGGCAAAACAGATTAATGTATGTATCTAGCCTGTCTGCCGTATGGCAGATACAGTGTACGGCTGTGTGTACAGTCTGACAAATGCCGGGATATTTGTTGTTGTTGTTTTAACCAGGGTCAGTTTGCTAACAGTAAAAGCCCTAGAGGACTTATCTGTTGACCCAAAACGGGAAATAATAGCAGCAACAACCAAAACAAGAACAAGAGCAAAAACACTTACGACGATGATGACAACAACAGAAGTAGCAAAACAACGATCACGGCAACGATGACAACAACAACACTGTGGTAATAATGGGAAGAAAGAAGAAGAAGAAGAAGAAGAAGAAGAAGAAGAAGAAGAAGAAGAAAAGAACTCCGACGACAACAACAACAGTAGCAGCGACAACAACAACAACAACGACAACGGAAACATCAAAACAAACGACAACAACAAGCAACAACATCAACAATATCATCATGAACAACAAGTCTAGACGCGCTTAACAAGATAAAAATACAGTAAAAAGACAGTGAAAGCAGACCGTTGTACCCCACCCCCTCCCGAAAAGAAGAGAAGAAGAAGTAATGAGAAATGAACCCACCAGGACACAGGCAGCCAGCACAGAGCCCAAGACATAGGGCAGGACTTCAGTAGACACCCAGTGGAAGAAGGACCCGCCAAACTCCTGAATCAACTGATTGTTCACTCCTGAAGAATTCCCAGACATAGTTCAAGCCTGAAAAACAAAGAATGGCCAAAAGTACTGAGATTGTTTAGTGGCTGCAAATTATGAGGGAACAAAAACAAATAAACAGGAAGAGCAATGCCGCTGCAATGCCCCTGTTTACTGCCAGAGTCATGCAGCTCAGTTTGGATTGAAAAAAAAACACCCACTGCTATATCTATATCTATATATGCCTGCATAGACCTAGGCCCACTAGGTCTAGGTAAAAAGTGGAAGAAAGAATGTATACATGATTCAATGTACAACAGTGTGTGGACGTGACGCAGAACAGAGCTGAAGCACAACTGAATGGTACAGAGATGTTGACAAACAATGTACAAAAACGTCACAGCTAAAGGGGATCAAGCCCTAATCACAAAGAATAATAAATCACACACACACACACACACACACACACACACACTGTTTAAGATTTTGTTAAAGATTTTGTTCACTTCTTCTTTGGCAGCCACAGAAGTTAATGAAGTCAGCTTATTTAAACAAACGCTTCCATCAAGAACTGCATTTAAATGATAAATGTGCAGGCATCGAACAAATAAAATCAACAAAGAACTATCGCATACCTGTCAGTCATATTCTTCGTCCGCAAATCAGGTAAAAGTACAGGAGTTACAAGCCCCAGAACTACTTCTTATGCTAATCGTCATCGCGGCTGCGCTTGAGGTAAATCGGATTACAAGAAAATCCTAACGGCTTTAGAAATCGGCATTACAGTGTATGCTTGGTGGCCGCCGTCCAGTGTAGCAATGTGTGAGACTGACTGTTTGGCAAGAGGGCTGAAGGTCAACAGGGCTGTCTGTGTGTCTGTGTGTATACCACACTGAGGCTGGCCATTTCAGAAGACCCTGATGGATCTAATAATACGTGTAGTTCTTGTAGCACTGAATCGATGTGATTGTTTGTTTCATCCAGTTCCCGCCCTTATCAGGGACTACAATTAAGGTTGAAAACATAAACCCAACATCCTAAAAACAACCAGCTCACACACACACACACACACACGCACGCTCGCTCGCTCGCGCACGCCAAATTAATCATAAGGTTTGGGCAATAAGGGAAAATATGTCTTGATCAATATGCGTCTTTATGAAATTTATATTATTAAACAGTAACAGCGATAGCAGCAACCCAAGCAAAAATATCAAAGATTTAAAGAGAAGAAGAAAAAGCAATACACGTTAATATTAAAAAATAATAATGGCAAAACAAATTACATATGTAATACGATGGGGAGTAGTTTATCTTTGATGCATCAAGTGGGTGCAGAAGTGACTTTTGAAGATTGTTATGGATTGGCATTGTCTAACTGAATCAGAAAGGGACTTCCATAGCACAGGGCCTGAGTAAAGTAAACTATATATGAACAAATCCATTCTTGGGATTCGGAAACTTTGATTTTTGGTATTTCCCATATGATTCATTTGGAACTTGTCTTTTATGGTGGAGGAACAGATCCTGCCATTACCTTAACCGTCATGAGGTCTTATGTTCCAGTCTTTGGTGTAAAGAGAGAACATTCAACTGAGTATAATCTACCTATAAAAAGTTTGTCTTCTTCAAAAGCACCAATTAAAGCATGTTTGTATAGACATAGTTCAGTTTTCATGTTTGCAATATCAGAATCCCACAGGATTGATGAATAATCTATTGAGGATTGTATGGAACCTTAGAAGAATAGTTTCTGCGAGTGAAAGTCAAGGAATGCTTGATTTGGCTGATTGGATAACTCTGCGTTACAAGTATGGCATAGAGTAAAAAAAGCATGTAGTCATGCCAGCTGAGATTATCGTCTACTGCACTCCAACAGCTTGTAATCAGAGCTGCGTTTCGCTATCTCCTTTATATTTGGATTGGAAACAACAGCTCATTGGATAGGTTTTGTTACTTTTGTCTGATATTGATGAGCATGCGTTTTGCTTTTGTGGGTGTATAGACATGTGGTTATGCTTAGTCCATTGTATTATTAGTACTTTTTTGTAATGCATTTACAAGAGTGTCAATATCAATATGGCTTGTAGTAATGGGTGTGTCATTAGTAAATAGTTCACACTTGGATTTTTAAAAAAACCTACAGCCTCCCCTCCCCCCTCGACAAAAAATCACCATAATAAAAACACCATTAATTTAACAATCATACAGAACTAGAGAGAGAGAGAGAGAGAGAGAGAGAGAAGAGAGAGTTCTTTTCCCTTCAGAGTTGAGGACGTTATGCACGTGGAAAACGATCTCTGTTCACTCACAGAGGGCGCTTACTAACTGGACCTGCGCACTTCACTGTTCTGTTGAGGGGGACTGATTCCATGATTCAAAATCGTTGGGACAACTGACAAGACGTGTTGTCACAGCTGAGCTCCCTGCAGTTTTAACATGAGGCCAAATGTAAGTTACTTGTTGACTTTGTTATTCGTAAGTTGTCGTTTTTTTATATTTGAAACTAAAATATGGAAAAACAAGAGGATTGTGAGAATTATTGGCAGGTCAAAATGTCCGTGTGCTCCCACTGGTGTAACCAGATTTCTACTTTGCTCTTTAGGTATCGTTTTGGCACTGCACTGAAGTTTTGGCGAGTGTCATGTCATAACCACGAAACTATTCCATCCCCTGTCCTCCTGAACTTTTAAAAACAAAATGTAATCCCCACCCCCTCCCCACTTCCTGGACATGGGAAAGACTGGCACCAAAAGAGCGAACAGCCGTTGCAAAGTTGAACTTTTTTTTCTGAGGTTCAATGACCAAGCTGATGCTTTTTCATCTCGCCCTTCTTCCCAATTTTTACATGTCCAGAATATAGATTGGCCAAACACCTTTACACTGCTAAACTTTGATGAAAAAAATCTGTGGTAGGCTGAGGAATGTGGGGTGGACGTGAAGGGTATGCATTTGCCTCTGCTAACTTGTTACCACCTCCCCCCCCCCCCCTTTTCAAGCTGTAGTGCCCGTATGTTGATCCAGCTAACAGGAGTAAATCTCGTGTTGAAGAATTAACAGTACCCCCACCCCCCCTTCCCATAAGTTCCCTGTAAAATTCTTACACTTCAAATGGTCAAGTGCATATTGCCGTGCTTATAGTTTTACAAATATCCTGGAGGAAAACTGACTACAATGTGAATGTTTGTTGCTGATTGATTAAAAATAAGCTGGATACAAATCAATCCAGACGCCCGAGTTACTTACCTTGGCCCGCGACGTTAGCGGGAAACCGCGTGATTTGAGCCTGAAAGTTGCACCAGTTTGCATGTGCCATTGTCTCTACCGATTTGTAACACCTTTAAGTCTTCTCTGTAAATTTCCAGCAAGTTCTGCATGTAGCCTACTGGAACTGTTGGTTTGTACGCAGACCATTGCATTTTCTATTTAGCATGTTCGTTGCACAAGCTCATGATTTTTTTTTTTTTAAACCCAGCCAGGTTCCTATCTTTAAGCTGGCCATTTTTACATCGCTTTAACTTTTCAGAATGAAATCTAAACTTTTGAGGCCAATAATTAGTTCACATTTCAATTTCTGAGAACTGATAGTCTATTAAAGAAAAAACCCTTAGCATTCAAGCCTAACCTGGCTAGCTGTATTCTCTTGAAAAGAAACCCTAGTCCCTCAAGCATGATACCCGTTTAAAATGAACTGGGTAGTTGACTAAATTTGGAAATGAGATTTATGGTCATAATTCCGTGCTGCCAAACGGTCAACATTCAGTGAATTGAAGCAAATGGCATTTAGATTTCCACACAGTCCCCCTCCTGTGGGTATTTCTTTAAGGTATTCACTAAAATTTCCTCTCGAACAAGAAATTAAGAGAATTGTGTGGCATAAAAACCGTGTTGCTTGGCCCTGTGCTTATTTATAAATGGCTGGTGGTGTTGTACAATACAGTTCGCTCCTACCTTGTGGCAGTTAGACCTGTGTGAACTTCGAATTGCGCTAGTGCAATATACCAAGTACATGAAAAGAATGGTACAATCGAGTCCAAAAATAAACACGGACACACATGTCCTTTTGTTTCTTCTTTCAATGGTGCTGTCAACAACCCAACGGCGGTGTCATTTCAATAGAATACAAACTGAAATACTCGTTTTTGGAAATGTGCATCTCAAGTGCATTTACGTATTTTCATATTTTTCGCAACACACCAATTTCAGACATGAATAAATTATGGAAACTTAAATGTGCACATTTCTTCTGATTGTTTATATGCAAAAGCAGAATAAGCCAATGGTATCCTTGCACACGAGTTGACATGTCACATGCTCTCAGGCATGTGGTTCAGACACACGCAATAACCAGGATTATATGATGACCATCCATTTAATTTTTACCTCACGCTTTCGTGTTCATACTTGTATTCTTACGATATCCACTCATTCTTCGATCCATTTCTGTCATACCCTCAGGCTGTATTTCTGAGTTAGCATGGGACAACCAGTTGAGCTTCCAAAGTCCCCGAAAACATTGTTGTATTCACAAACTGGTTCGATTTTACACCCCATCAGCTTTTCATCACATGTTTACAGTAATACCAGCACAAGAAGTCACTAGTTTTGTGAGGTGCTGCTAAACATACCACTGGCTGTAACTGGCTTTGTTGCCCTTCCATAAAGTGGTTTCATTTTCAACGCCTGCACTACAGGTTCTATGTGTATTTGGATATGGGACTTCTCAATTAAGTCTTATCTGAACAACTTGCAAATCCCCTTACACACATCATGAACTTTGAACCTCCACCCTCTGTTACTTTTAGATCAGGAGTAGGAACACTCGAACCAATAACCACTAGGTGATCCTACCCCTCTGTCAATCACAATTTGTTTTCAGGTCAAAAAATTCCTTGCTGATATGCAGTGTCCATTGTTGAAGTACGAACTGGTTCCTGCTGACCTCCTGCTGCTGCTGCTGTATCTGACTCTTCCTGCTGCTGCTGTTGCTGCTGCTGTATCTGAAATACCAATGTCATCTGTATCTGAAATATACCACTGTCATCTGTATCTGAAATACCAATGTCATCTGTATCTGGAATACATCATCTGTATCTGAAATACACCAATGTCAACTGTATCTGAAATACCAATGTCATCTATATCTGAAATACCACTGTCATCTGTACCTGAAATACACCACTGTCATCTGTATCTGAAATACACCACTGTCATCTGTATCTGAAATACCAATGTCATCTGTATCTGAAATAACAATGTCATCTATCTGAAATACAAATGTCATCTATCTAAAATACCACTGTCATCTGTATCTGAAATACCAATGTCATCTGTATCTGAAATACCAATGTCATCTGTATCTGAAACACCAATGTCCTCTGTATCTGAAATACCACTGTCATCTGTATCTGAAATACCACTGTCATCTGTATCTGAAATACCACTGTCATCTGTAACTGAAATACCAATGTCATCTGTATCTGAAATACCACTGTCATCTGTATCTGAAATACCACTGTCATCTGCATCGGAAATACCAATGTCATCTGTATCTGAAATACCACCGTCATCTGTATCTGAAATACCACTGTCATCTGCATCGGAAATACCAATGTCATCTGTATCTGAAATACCAATGTCATCTGTATCAGAAATACCAATGTCATCTGTATCGGAAATACCAATGTCATCTGTATCGGAAATACCAATGTCATCTATCTGAAATACCAATGTCATCTATTTTGAAATACCAATGTCATCTGTATCTGAAATACCACTGTCATCTGTATCTGAGATACCACTGTCATCTGTATCTGAGATGTCATCTGTATCTGAGATACCACTGTCATCTGTATCTGAGATACCACTGTCATCTGTATCTGAAATACCACTGTCATCTGTATCTGAAATACCACCGTCATCTGTATCTGAAATACCAATGTCATCTGTATCTGAAATACCAATGTCATCTGTATCTGAAATATCAATGTCATCTGTATCGGAAATACCAATGTCATCTGTATCGGAAATACCAATGTCATATGTATCGGAAATACCACTGTCATCTGTATCTGAAATACAAATGTCATCTATCTGAAACACCAATGTCATCTGTATCTGAAATACCACTGTCATCTGTATCTGAGATACCACTGTCATCTGTATCTGAGATACCACTGTCATCTGTATCTGAAATACCACTGTCATCTGTATCTGTAACACCGTCATCTGTATCTGAAACACCAATGTCATCTGTATCTGAAACACCAATGTCATCTGTATCTGAAATACCACTGTCATCTGTATCTGAAATACCAATGTCATCTGTATCTGAGATACCACTGTCATCTGTATCTGAAATACCACTGCCATCTGTATCTGAAATACCACTGTCATCTGTATCTGAAACACCAATGTCATCTGTATCTGAAACACCAATGTCATCTGTATCTGAAATACCACTGTCATCTGTATCTGAAATACCACTGTCATCTGTATCTGAAACACCACTGTCATCTGTATCTGAAACACTACTGTCATCTGTATCTGAAACACCAATGTCATATGTATCTGAAATACTACTGTCATCTGTATCTGAAACACCAATGTCATCTGTATCTGAAAAACACCAATGTCATCTGTATCTGAAATACCACTGTCATCTGTATCTGAAATACCACTGTCATCTGTATCTGAAATACCACTGTCATCTGTATCTGAAACGCCAATGTCACCTGTATCTGAAACACCAATGTCACCTGCCAGCATCTTGTGGAAGGAGCAGCCCTCTTTCCCCATGACAGGTAATATTCTGTAAGTTATAAAAGATTGAGGTTTGACAGAGTGCAGTATGTAGGCTTTCAGTCACCCAGCAATGGAATCACATTTCATGTTTTCTGCTGCCTTCAGATGGTTTAGAATGAAAAAAGGTGTCAGTATCCTGCAGTAATGTTTCATTGAACCCACGCAAGAAGGTGTAAGGAAGGAAATGGGTTTATGGCTGGCTTAGAGAACGCGACAGAAATGTTAACCAAAAAAAAAGTGATCCTCAAGCTTTATCACTTTTTTGTATAAACAAAATGAACTTGTATTCAGAAACGATGATCCAGGTACATAATTTAAAAACATATCTGTATTGACATTGCACAGAAGGTTAGTAGTAATGGCAGCGAATATGACTGATGTGCTCATGTTGCATCATCTTAAATACTGTACACGTTACCCCCTCCCCCCAGCGAGAAAATTGGCATTAGATATTTGAATTTGATGGTGTTGATTTTGAACTTCAGATGAGTTATTGTAGTTGCTGAAATCAACATAAGGTGACGTCCCTGATAGGGCCTTTGTGGTCGGTGGGGCGTAAACACGTCAGATGAAATGCTGACTGCCATAATTAAAACTATTTCATTTATACCACTTTCAGTCACGAGATTTCTCTGTGTGAAATTCGGGCTGCTCTCCCCGGGAGAGCGCGAATCCACAAGAGCAGCGCCACCTTTTTGGGGGGTCTGCAACTGTATTTGTTTCCTTATGAGTGGCTTTTTTCTAAGAATTCTGCCAGGGACAACACTCTTGTTGCCGTGGGTTTTGTGTAACACGGGACCTCGGTTTATCATCTAATCTGAAAGACTAGCGCCCAGAGCACCACTCATGGTCTAATGGATGGGGGAAACGTTTCGGGTCCAAACGAGATTGATGGTAGAGTGCTGAAAATCTCCCATCTTTCTCTTCAGGGCAGTTTGGCTGGATCACGTGTTGTTGCGGCGGTCATGAATGATTATGACTCTTGATGCTTTTCACTAAATGGTTAACCAGATGATGATCAGTGATTCATTAACTACGAAAATAATGCAGGCAGTTTTATCTCTGTAGACTTTTATAATTGTGTCACAGACCTTGCCTTGTGTGCTTGGTACGCAAGGTCTGTGTACAGTAGAAAACCAGCGCATTGGAGAAAACTGATTCAATCCATTTTAGTAACGCATTCACTCAAACATCAGTGCATTAGTTTTCCAGCATCAGATAAACGATTGTGTAAACTTATAAACACTCCATTATGTTCAGGAAAAAAAGCCACTCATAATATGAAAACATAAGAAAAAACTGACAGGTGGCTTTGTGCTTGTAGTGAATTAGCATTCTCCCATGGGAGAACAGTCCCAGTTCTGTGCTGACTTAGAAAATATGCTACCACTGAAATCAACACACACACTCTCTCTAGCCTCTCTGTCTCTCTCTCCTGTCTCTCCTGTCTGTCTCTGTCTGTCTCTCTCTCCATCTGTTTTTATCTGTCTGTCTGTCTCTTGCCGTGTGTATATAACGCATATCTGTTCGTTTTTGTTGCCAGGCGTTTCCCAGGAATTTTGGACCTTCTCACTACAAACTACAGACACCGGGCAATAACTTAACCTTGCTAGGCCCTTGTTTTTGAAGGATTAGAATGGAGGATTCCTTCAGGATTTTGTTTTCTTTGTATCTGGCGCAGTAGAATGAGATCTTTGGCTTCAGATTGGGGATAGTATGCAGTGGTTTATAGTTTTCATAAATGTCTATTGAACGCTCCCAGATTCCAAAAGGCCTGAGCTAGATTTGTTATATACAATGTATGGTATTTGAAAGGAGGATCTGCGTGACCTATCAGTTCTGAGGTACTGATTCAGAGGACAGGATAGAGTAGTGAGGAATGTCTTGTTCAACATTGGATGGTATGAAGAGGTAGGGATGTAAAGCCATTGGGCACACTGCTGCCGCCTTGCACAGTCGTTCATCCTTCTTTCACCTATCCCTTAGTCTAGTAGACCATGGAGGCACCACTGAAGATTTTGCAACCAGCTTCCTCTACTCCTCGCTGTTTTTATCTTTCCATAGCAAGTCGTTCCACCCAAAGACAAGTCCATTCTTGTCTTCCTGTTATTTTCTGTCTGCCTCTTAACCTCTCTCCTACTGTTCCCTGTAGGATAGTCTTTGGCAGAATGTCTACCATGATCACGGAAAGGGACAGCTGTCTTACTTTCTGATTTTCTTCCGCTTTAACTTAACTTTATTCTTTTATTTCGAGGATAATAGAATAAGCACTCCTTTACCTTATTCCATCCAGTCTCCGTGTATCAGTCAGAGCAGGCTCTTTTCTGTGTAATGACCTAGTCAGTTGCCTTCACGATCACTGGACACCAAACAGGATTGCATTTCTCCTCAGAATTAAAAATAAAATCAATAAAACTAAATTGAATTTAAAAAATGAAATAAAGATAAGAAGAAAGTAAACAACCCCCTAAAAAATTAGGACAAAATAGAATGAAATAACATGCTAAAACTAAAATGAACTTAAACGATGCAGAATATAACTAAAAATGAAATGAAATCAAACCAAAATAAGATAAAATAGAAAATAAAATAAAACGAAATAAAAATAAATCGAACTAAAGTCAAAAAAGGGGGAAAATTAGAGGAGAGCAATCCTGGTGACAGTGATCTTGGTATTAGAAAATCATTCACCTATCCCATAGTCGACTTAGGGCACCACTGACGATTTTGCAACCAGCTTCCTCCACTCCTTGCTGTTCAGCTTTCCATAGTATGTCGTTCTTATCAAGGCCAGTCCACTCTATCTTCCCATCATTTTCTCTGTCTACCTCTTCATCTCCCTCCTTGCACTGTTCCCTCCACCTTCAGCTATTCCTTAGTCTAGAAAACAGTTAGGGCACCACTGTTTTGCAACCAGCTTCCTCCACTCTTTGCAGTTTTTAACTTTCTGTAGTATGTTGTTTCACTTGAGGCCAGTCTCCTCTGTGATGTAGTCTTCCCATCGATTTTCTGTCTGCCTCTTCATATCCTCTCTAGTACTGTTCCCTTCACCTCCTCCTCCCATCACGTATAGTAGACCATTAGGCAGCCACTGAAGATTTTGCAACCAGCTTCCTTTACTCCTCAGTTTTCTGTAGTAGCCTTTGTCATTCCACTTGTTGAGGCCACTCTCTGAGGTTGTCTGCCTATTGTTTTCTCTGTTTGCTTCGTCTCCTTCCTTGTACTGTTCCCTTAACCTTCACCTGTCGTGTAGTCTGGTAGAGCTTTAGGGCATCACTGAAGATTTTTAAACCAGCTTCCTCCACTTCTTGCAGTTCTCAGATTTCTGTAGTACGTCGTTCCACTTGAGGCCAGTCCAATCTTTGTTTTCCTATCGTTTTCTCTGTCTGCTTCATCTTTCTCATCTGTACTATTCCTCGTAGGACAGTCTTGGCCAGTCCAGATGTTTATGTGATGTACCCATACCAAAGTTTGCTTTTTCCCATTGAAGTTAGCTCTTCATAACTATGGCCGGATAGTTTCCACTTCTATTTTTTACTCTATTTTGTTACGTGGTTTCTTTATGAGATACCAAGAAGTTTGTGATGTTCTTGCTGTTCCAGAGGATTTTTAGTTTGGTTATCACAGATGTGTTCTGAGCTATCTTGGAAAGAAATTTAGGTTTTGAAAACAGCAGCACCTAAAAAGGCTTTGACATAGGGGTCTTGAGGGGATGCGACTCCGTTACTCCAGTTTAAAATAACTTCCTTGGGAGAGATCCCTCTTCCTCCCTGTCCTTTGATACATGGGACCTAACTGGGTGGTTGGAAGTCATGTGGATCACACGGGGCGTCCTCTTCACCAGTGGCTGGCTGGCTGGCTGGCTGGCTGGCTATCAGCTGGAGGGAGACGTGCTTCAAAGCCTTGCATGTGCAAGTATGTAAAGTATTGTACAGCTACAGTAGAATTTTTTATCATTGTATAGTGGTGCCGTTTTTAGCCATGACTTGTGTTTAGCCGAAAGTTTATAGTAAGAGATATCTCGCTTATTTGTAAAGAGCTTGTACGTAAATTTTTCGTCCGCTGTTATTTCCTCAGTAATTGGTTGTAAAGAGCTTGAGGTTTTTGGTTGCTTTAGATATGGCACTAGCTTCATCTGAATGAGGAATATGCAGAAGTGCCTCTTTTTTTTATATTTAGTTATAATTACTGAAAGGTTAAATATTTTATATGCTTAAACACCATACATTGACTACGTTATGGTTTGGGTATTTGTTTTTAAACTAAATTGTTAAGGCTAATGAAGAATATGAGACTGAAATGTCTGTTATAAAATCATATCGTATTTTCGCCAATGGTAGTTTTCAGTGTGACTGATGGTGGCCTACTGCTTTCAGGGACTGTGGTGCTGGAATCCATTGATCCACAAGTGTGACAGCAGCCACCAGGACTTGTGTTCTGCTGAACGAAAGGTATGTCATTTTACAATTCTATGTCAGTCTTCGTCCTTCCCTCAGTAATCGGTCCAGTTTGGTTTTGTCTTTTGTTAGTCACTTGTTTATTGTTTCTGTCCGTTGTTGCTTTGTTAGTCACTTGTCCGTTGTTGCTTTGTTAGTCACTTGTCCATTGTTGCTTTGCTAGTCACTTGTCCGTTGTTGCTTTGTTAGTCACTTGTCCGTTGTTGCTTTGTTAGTCACTTGTCCGTTGTTGCTTTGTTAGTCACTTGTCCGTTGTTGCTTTGTTAGTCACTTGTCCGTTGTTGCTTTGTAGTCACTTGTCTTGCTTGTTAGTCCTTCGTTTGCTTTGTTAGTCACTTGTCGTTTGCTTTGTTAGTCACTTGTCCGTTGTTTGTCACTTGTCCGTTGTTGCTTTGTTAGTCACTTGTCCGTTGTTTGTCACTTGTCCGTTGTTGCTTTGTTAGTCACTTGTCCGTTGTTTGTCACTTTTCCGTTGTTGCTTTGTTAGTCACTTGTCCATCGTTGCTTTGTTAGTCACTTGTCCATCGTTGCTTTGTTAGTCACTTGTCCGTTGTTTCTGTCCGTTGTTGCTTTGTTAGTCACTTGTCCGTTGTTGCTTTGTTAGTCACTTGTCCTTTGTTAGTCACTTGTCCTTTGTTAGTCACTTGTCCATTGTTTCTGTCCATCGTTGCTTTGTTAGTCACTTGTCCATTGTTTCTGTCCATCGTTGCTTTGTTAGTCACTTGTCCATTGTCTGTCCATCGTTGCTTTGTTAGTCACTTGTCCATTGTCTGTCCATCGTTGCTTGTTAGTCACTTGCCCATTGTCCATCGTTGCTTTGCTAGTCACTTGTCCATCGTTTCTGTCCATTGCTTTTTTCCCCCCTAAACTCCCAAGACGTGTGATACTCTATACTTCCATATTTGTCGCATATAAAAACCTACCTCTGCTCTTATTGTGCACTTTCTTACTGACCATTTTCCTCCATACTTCCATATTTGTCACATATAAAAACCTACCTCTGCTCTTATTGTGCACTTTCTTACTGACCATTTTCCTCCATACTTCCATATTTGTCACATATAAAAACCTACCTCTGCTCTTATTGTGCACTTTCTTACTGACCATTCTCCTGGTCCAGTCGTCCATTTTACTTAGTGTTGTGATCAGTTGCTTGTTTTTCTATCCATTGTTTCCCGTTTGGTATGCCTTTTTCTCTACTTCCCTATTCACTTTGTGATGTACATGTTTTACCAGGTGCCACGTGAAGCAAGAGAGCCACTGAAGTCCAACGTCACCCGGCAGGGATACCCCTTCGTCAGGAGAAAAGACCCAGGCGCCATGTACTTCAACTGGTCCTCTTCTCAGGACCTGCAATTCAGCTTGAAGAGGTTTCAGTGCTGCGCTGTAGAATTGCAAACATGTCATTGCCACCACTTGTGTAGCTACTGCCTGCGTGAAGTGGAACAAGACTGCCTCTGCCAAAGTCTATGTAAGAAAATCGCCATTCTCAAACTTCGACCTTTAAAAATTGCTATTTAAAATTTAGTTTGAAAAGTAGCAGAAAACATTTCCTGTGAACTAGACAGGCTGAGTCCTCCCACTCCAATCGCCTGTCCGTGTTAGTGTTAGCAAAGAGAACTACCCGATTCGCCTTTAGGCCAGTGTAATGTATTAAAGCAGTAAGAGAAATTAAAGAATAAACTGAAATGGTTCCAGCTGAAAATATTGACACTAGGCACAAACTGTAAAAAAAAGAAAGTCAAAGATTTTTATGCTTAGGTCGTTTGGAGAGGTACTTAGATGTCTGCATAGCATAGGATGTTCATACATATGCACGAGCACGCACTCACACAAACACATCTCCCACTCTCCCTCCCTCTCTCTCTCTTCCCCCCCCCTCTCTCCCCCCCCCCCCCATCTCTCTCTCCCCCCTCTCTCTCTCCCCCCCTCTCTCTCCCTCTCTCCCCCTCACTCTCCCCCCCCCCCCCTCTGCTCTTTCCCCCTCTCTCCTTCTCTATCTCTGCCCCCCCCCCCCTCTCTCTCTCTCTGAACATCTTGCGCACACGTTAAATCCCATTCCGCTTTTCGGAAGAGTAGGCCATTGTGTGCTGGTGGGAACGGATGACAAAATTTACAAAGCTGCATACACACGGGTACTAGATGAAAAAAGCACATGTGTGCTTATTCCATTATCCTCGAAATAAAAGAATTTTTTAAAAATCCATCCCTCCGCCCTCTCTCCCTCCGCCCTCTCTCTCCCTCTCTGTCTCTTCCCCTTTCCCTCCTACCCCCCTCCCCTTCCACGCCAAAGTACACTGCTAAAAGTCTCCATTCTTTGCCTTGCCCGGATGAAAAGTGTCACTATTTCATTCTTTATTACCTTACTATACCTCCTCTGCCTTTCTTGCTTGTTTCTGCTTTCCCATTCCATACTCCTGCTTTTTTTTTTAAAGCAAGCCTGACATTTTCATTTTCAGAAGTTTTATTTATTTTTTAGAAGTCGCCTGGGGATGATAAATTAGATGGAATGGCTGGCACATTCAGCACCGCCTGGTTCTATTAGCCTTAAGGAATGAAAATTGATAGTCAGGGGACTTTGTCATTAATGGATTTTTTACTTTCAGATTGGCAGTGTTGGGTATTTGAAGGGATCAGATGTTTTGATTTTGAGGTGAATGTTACTATAGCTACTGAAACTGAAAACGGTGACAGCCCTACAAACATGAAATGAAAATAAATGCTGGGGTGAATAGGTGTCAAGAGTTAAAAATAGTTTTGAAAAACCAACGCCCTATTTTTTCAGATTGAATCAGTGTGGAACACCAGTCCCTCAAGAATGCAGCCGCCATCGAGGACACAGGCAGCCCCAGTCATTGTGGAGGACTCCATTCTTGCTGTAGACGTGGGCATAAAGGAGAGAAAACTTAGTTTGTTGCTGGTGTTTACCTATGAAGAGATGTTTAAAGTACCCTATTATCCAGAAAAGAAAGAAACGAGCGGGAAGGAGGGAGGTTGTTACACCTGCCATCCACACCCCTAAGAAAACGAGAAGAAAAAAGTTGACAACATAGAGGAAAAAATGTACAAAATTGACACAAAACGTTAAAAGAAAAATGGATGACGCTTTGCAATCGTGTAAATGAGGCAAAGTAGTAAACATTGTCATAATAAAATGAAAGGGTGCAAGCTTTACATGAATAGAAATAAAACTGGAAGACTTAGAACTTTTGTGTTTTTATGCCATTTAAATTATGAACTTGTATGTTTCATAGAGCAAAATGGCCATCATCATGGCCCCTTAGGAAAATGATTAGTGTGATATTGCCATTGGCATTTGATATTGGAGGGAACTAGTATCAGATTCTGTTACATGGTTGGTTATTCATTTCAAATTTGAAGTGGATTGGTTTAAAGTACATGGCTATATTTCTTGGTATATTGAAAGGGTTTACATGCCTAGTTTGGCTTTTGAACTTTGAGCTTTAATTTGATCTTGATTTTGTGTGTGCATGCTGTGAGAGGGCTACTCATTATTCCAGAAATAAAAGATAATGCAGGATTGAGAATTTTAATGCCGCGTGGGTCTGGCAACATTTTTTCCCAGTGAACTGGATCAATGATTAAAGAAAATATTTTGGTACTTATCTGCCCCTTGGTGCTAGAATAACTGGAAATGCTTTGTAATTTTTTTCTGCCCCTTGGTGCTAGAATAACTGGAAATGCTTTGTAATTTTTTTAAGGTACGAAAACAAATTCAGTTATTGAAAAATGGGTGTGTCCATTACCTATGTGTCGTTGGGCAGCAAAGTGTCTTGGACATGAAAAACAGAAATTGAAAAATAGGTAATGAAATAGCCATTGGTTATGAAGTACAAAATGTGTATTTAAAACTATCCTAAGAAATATGTTGAAAACTTAATAAACTGTCATGATAACTTTAAGCACGATACTACCATTAAATTTGTATGTAGGCTACTTTATACCTCAGTGCAAGTCAGGAAAGGCATACCACTGGAAAATCGGAGTTGCTCACAATGCCCTTAAACTTTACACTTCTGCCAACAAAAATCTCTGACTTGGAAGTGCTTTCTCAGACTTGGAAGTGCTTTCTCAGATCTTGCAGTGATATGTCAGCAGCATCAGCAGCATAGATTGGCCAACTACAATGAGCTTTAAAAAGTTTCATACTTCACAAAATTTTGTAATCTTGGTTTTGGTGAGATGTGTGTGTGTGTGTGTGCACGCGCGCGTGTGTGTAATGGGGGTAGTTGTGGGGAGGCATCGGGTTAGAAAGAGAAGAAAAGGGAAAGGGTTTTTTTTTAGGAGGGGTACTGATGCATATTGAGAGCAGTTGGAATAAGGAAAAAGAGGCCTAGCTGACAAAAAATTTTTGTATAAAATTTTTGGCTCTTTATTTTGATGGATACAACTTTTTCAAAAGTGTCTTCGGCCTCAAGTCGCTTTAATAACAAAACTGGAAATTAGTGCACGTTGAAGCCCAGTGCATAGTCTTGGCTGTTGGTAGGACTGGTGGTTCTGATTTAAAGCTCGATACTATTGCAAGCTTCATGCCATTGTACCTACAGCTACATACCATGTGTCTATGTGCTATTGTGTCCACATGCAGTCTAACATTCTGACTGACCATCTGACAGACAGCCCTTAACTGTTATTAACTCCTAACACTAACCCTAACATTAACCTCAACTCTAACCCTGGCCCCACATGTGGACACAAAAGGCAGGTGGAGAACAGGTATATGCTGTCACACAATGGCTACTGAGCGTTTTTTCTGTGGGGTTGGTGGAAGAGAGGGGGGTGGGGGACAGTCTCTCTGGGTTCATGGACTGGGGCGGGAAGTATTTTAGAAAATGTTTTTTTTTTAAAAAGTAGAGATTGCTTGTTGTTTTAGAATGCAAGTTTGAATAAATTGAAAGAACAGGGTTGCATTTTAGGGGGGAAAGGCCATAATAAAACGGAAAGGGCGCTGAATATGGAATGCATTATTGAATAATAATGGGGGAGGGGGGGGGGGATAGTGGGAGACGGTGATGTATTAAACAGAAGAGGGTTAAGAAAGGGGGGTAGAAAATGTGTTCAGGTCAGTGGGAGAGAGAGTGTGGTGTAGGATTTGTGCTGCAAATTTATCTATGGAATGGTATACTGCAGGTATTAATTTTGTCATCAGTGTAGCTGTATTAAGCAGCCAGCACAAAAGTTAATCTGTATGTGGTTTTGTTTAGGGGGGAGTCTGTAAGTGGAAAATAGCAGTTACTGAAATATGAATTTAAGAGCGATGTGTGTGCGCGTGTGTTTCAAAGAAAACTTTTAGAATGCTCGATTTTAAGCTTGAACTTTCACTTTAAAAATTTACAAGAAATTTGGAAAGGATGTATTGGAATGTCGCATTAAAAAAAACAACGCAAAAATAAAAAACGTGCACAGCTTAAACAACCTTGCATTTATTTTTCCTGTTTAATATTGTACAAAATCTGATGTAAGAAAAAACTTTTCTTTTAATTTTATTGTGTATAAGATTGCAGTCATCTTGAAATAGTCGTGTCCTGTTCATTTCTTTCTTGCCCTTTGCTTTGCCATAGGTCATGGACATACTCATTACCCAGGTCATAGCACTCCCGGCCCATTGGTAGATCTCTGCATCTTTCCCCATCAGTTTTTGATTTTCAAAGTTTGCATAAATGCACTCTTGACATAGCCTTTTATAAGCCTCAAAAGAAAATGGGGAAAAGGTTGAAGACCTCAAAATATAATGAAGAAATCAAATTGATAGATTAACGGGAAAATGACACTTTTAAAAAGTCAAAAGCCCCCTATTGACGAGATTAAAGCGATTTGACATGGATGATTCAACATTGATCATTGTTTATTGCTGCATAGTTCGTCTGATTTCGTGCCTTTGTCCAGCTACATGTATCTTGACATGTTCATCAAAATATTGTGCTTGTAAAGTTTGTTTCAAATGTGTGTATTCTAAAATTCTAGTATAGCAAATGTTACACTGTATTCCAGCAGATATCTGGGATAATACAGTGTGGTACATGTTGGTTTTTTTGTGCTCAGCTTTTATTCTTAACATGGGTTGTGTAAAACTAGAAAGTTAGCAGACGTTTATGTTTAGTGAGAGATCATACATTGTTTACAAGCTGTTGTACGAAACGCTTGGCTGTTTTAATGGGGTTTTGCATTAAATCACTTTGTTCAAGCAGAATAAGAACGTTTAAACAAGGAATTCTGGTGGTCTTGTATTCAAAGTACTTGCCTTTTCCAGTTTCCTCTTGTCGATCACATTCATTTGGTATTAAGTTTTTCTTGGACTTGACTACTAAAATCTGTAGTAAGTTATGCTTTTTTGATGTGCTCAGTTTGGAGTACAGAGTGCACACAAGAAGTTTACTGCTGATTGCCCTTTTTCTTTTCATTGTATGTGGTAGTTTGGATAGTGTCAACTATGCCTGTTATGCGCGTTGTGTAATTGGTTTAGTTGCATGTTATCTTTCCAAGCAATGCCCACATTTGTCACCCTCTAATGGGGGTAGTAGCTGTGTGTAGCTTGTTGCCTATATCAGTTCTTGATCATAACCTGAAAGACGTGGCTTAAGTCACACCTTTAGCGTATCATTGTGAAATTCCTAGACAATAGTTTTGCATGGTATTTGATAGAATCTTTTCAGTTATGCGGCTTATGATCTCCCTTTTGCTTGCTGGAACCTGTTAACTATTATTTCTGTGTTACTTAGTTTTATGTGCATTAGTTTAAAATAGGTTGCATTTGAAACAGTCTGAAGCAATTGATTTTACTCCCATGAACAGGTGAACTTTTGGTCTGTGTATTATCAGTCGCCATAAGAATGTTTGTACTTGAGCACAACATCAGCTATGGTATGCTTTTTCATGCTTATTAATGAATAAACCTTATTTAAACCAACAGGTGAATTGGAAACCCCATTTGCCTGTAGAATTTTTGTGTTGCTTTTGGGCTGCATTATCTGTGGTTAAAAACTTTTTGGGGACCCCAAACCAATTAAGCCTGTTGTCGAATCCCAACTGGAAATGTACGAAGGTATGGATACAATCTTACAACCAAATGTAACTACTTGTATATGATGACAAAACCATCTGAATTGGTGGAGAAAATGTTTCCTGTTCCTTTGGAGGATCAACAAACACACGTTTTCAGTAATCAGTTTTGCTTCCATTGTTCCTGTACTTCTGAACAGCCCTGTGCAACCTTTACAAATGTATACCATTTAAAACGTTTAAAAATCAAGTGGGCACACACCACTGGCACTGAACACCCAATCCACTGTATCTACTGTGAAACATGCAAGCTTTGTATAACTGTCACTGCTTAAAAACTTGCCACCTGACGTTGTACTTACTTATTCAGGGTGTCTGTGCTTTTGGGATGAAAACATAAAATGATAGGAATTGACTTTTGCCAGCTACTTCTGTGCTTTAAACGCATTATTGGAATGAACACATAGTGGTCTGAGATTTCAAATGTTGGTGTGAGAATCAAAAAGCAGTCAGTTGGTTGGTCATTGTGTCACTGCTGGTCAGAGCATTGGGAAAAGCCTACCTCCCCCTTCAGCCAAAAAAGAAAGGCTGGAGTTAGGGTTGGGTAGCCGGCTCGCAGCTGAAACAAAATGGAATGAAAAGAAAGCTAAGAATGACTTGGAAAAAATTGACAAATTTTGATGAAAAGTTGTTCTCAAAAGTTGTACTCAACCAGTATTGCTCCCATTGTTCCTGTATTTCTGAACAGTCCTGTCCAAAGTTTACAAATGTACCCATTTAAAAAGTTTAAAAATCAAGTGGTGAGCACACACCACTGGCACTTGATCACCCAACTGACTTTTTTTTACTGAGAAAAATGCAAGCTTTGCACAACTTCACCTTTAAAACTTACCAGATGATGTTGCATTTACTCATTCATGGTGTTTGTGCTTTTTGGCTGTAAAGATTGGTTGGACTTCAAAGAATTGTAAGACCAAAAATAAAACTTGACCCAAGGTCTTGTTCAGAGTTCCATTTATGAATGACCGACTGTATGTCAAGTGTAGATCATGTGCAAAAGATCTGGGAGGCATACATATACACCTTAAATATATTTTTTTAATCTGTGCCTCGTTCTCTTCCCCCCTTTTTTTTTTCTATTTGCTGGTCCTTTTTCCCTCAACATTCCAATGTACCCAGATCAGTCTGTCAAAATTACTGCAAACTGGCTGACACATTCACACATATATAACTATCGGAAATCAATATGCATGCACAAGATGATGTACTATATAGTAGCAATCCTTAACAAATATATTTCTCCAAAGCATGGATTTAAACCTGTGCAAAGTGATAACGAAATCACTTTAAAAAGTAACGTATTCTATCAAATTTGTGTGAATGGTTTGGTGCTGATGCACCTGGGTTTATGAGAAAACTTTCATCTAGGTTGTTGGCCCATGCATTTTAGAAACTAACTGGCTGGCGGCAGCAATAGGCCTAGTTCACGGAAAGTAATTGGTAGTAGACTCCATACCACAGACACGTCTTGGCGGAAAAGATGTTCTGAATTAGTATAATTATGCCCTTAAAGTGAACCAGGATGGCGGTGCCATTTCCTGTCGGGCTAAAGCTAACGTCACCGATTTCTTTGAGTGGAAAATTTTGAGTGACTAGGTTTATTTAAAGAACTCGTGTTTCTATTATTTTGTGAAAAGCAGTGTTGAAGATTTAGAGTGACTAGGCTTATTAAAAGGCAGAAGTTTTTTTCAAACTTAACGTGAGACGCGAATAGCTTTGATTTGTGTGTGTGTGTGTGTGTGTGCAAGATATAGCGCTATATAAATTCCATGTATTATTATTATTAGCTTACTAGAAAATGGGCTGTATTTTACAAATTTTATTTACTTTGATTTATATGATGCATATTAAAGTCAAGATAGAAAATGAAAGAATGCGTGAGATATGCATTTCAGAAGTGGTTTTGCACACTGAAACGTTTTTTTTAGGATCTTCCAGAAAGACAAAATACGTGTAAAAACCAAAGTAACAAGAAGTACCAACAAACAAAACCACCCCCACCTCCTAACAAAAACAACCATCACACACAACCACTACCACCACAACCTAATATGTAACCAGCCTGTGAAAAATGTTGCTTCAAGTTATTTGCACAATCAGTTTTAGTTTGGGCTAATATGAAAAGTTTCTGCTCTTTCCTATTGCTTCCTAGAGTGTGTGCATTTTTGTTACACTTTCTGTTTACTTCAGTTTGGTAGCGTTGTATATTTTAAATTTTTGTGTAATGGTTTTTGTATATATGGAAGTTTTGTTTATATATATGTCACTTGTCTGCCTAAGAATCATAAGTTAACTCCCCGGGGGAGGCGGGGGGGGGGAGCGGGGGTGGGGGGGGGGGGGATCAAAATCAGCTGTAGCTTGATGCCTTTCCTCTGCTGTATTGATGTTTGCTTATGTTGTATGGATATTGAATAAACCATGTTTAAACTAACCAGCTTACAATAAGTACTACAAACGGCCATGATCGTAGTAAAACAAACACTTTGTATCTTCCGTCAATCGTCTCATCTCACCTCCATATCCCTCTCTCGCAGGTGACAAACGTACATTACAGATGACCAATAACAAGGAAAACAATTATCTTGCTGTCTATTGAAGACTGTTCAGAGTTGTAGATGATAAATACTATCGGAAAAAAACACGTTGAAATAATTTGAAATAATTATGACAACAGAAATTTTAATTTGTTCTATGATATTGTCTTGTAAAACGATGCACGGAAACACAGTTTAATTTGTTTCTTGATATGTAAAAATCCTCAGTATTCCTAAAGGGATGACAGGAAATACAGAATTTGAAATTGAACCAACTCTTTGGTAGTTATCAGCTTCTACAATTCACTTACGACTAGCTGGCGCTGACTCGTGTCATCAACCATAGCAAATGCCGGCATCTTTAAGTTACAGACGGCAGAGAAAGCCGGTGGAATTGATTACACGAACTTACTCAGCATATAATGCATACTGAATAATAGGCGTAGATGCCGATTGCAAGCGCTGGAGTAGCTTGATGACCTAAAAACTTAAATCAGTCCAAGACCAATCTGTTGAGTTATGAAAGTGAAAGTAAGTCAAGGGAGCTAAAGCGCTCAGTAAGGAAGTCACTCTTGTATCTTATGTTATTATCATTATGATGGCTGCGCCCTGCGCAGCAGAAGAAAGCTGTGCAATCGGCTGTGCATACAAACTTTTCTACTTAATCAAACACGATCTAAGAGTTGCATTGAAAAGTTCTTACATTTTTAACGTGATTGTGCAGCAGCTAAAACTTGCGATTGAGAAAGATAGCAGCATTTTGATTTCTTATCAGGGATGGAGTCGTCTTCCAGTTCCTATGAATTTGTCGTCTGCCACTGCTGCTTAGTGTTGGCGTCACGGGGGTCACAGCTGTGCTGCAACATCTGTTTTCATCCTTTTAGGCTACTGCAAATGGATGTACCTCTTTCGTCTATATGATTTTGTGAATACCTCGTGCAGATCTTAATTAATTTTAAGGACGACACATGTGTCAGTTTTCTCCCAACAGGTACTGAACAAAAACAGCTTGATCGATATTGTCACAGTGTGTTTTCTGTGTACACACAAACTGGGGTACACATATCACCATCCGTTTTCGTCGTGATGTAGGATATTTTCGTGAGTTGCTTTTAACAGTTCAGTGTATTGGTTAGGATGGAAGATCAACATAAGTTAGTTCTCATAACTAGCAAAGAGAGGCGTTGCAGCCTAAAACTGACAGAGATCAGGGTATTAGAAAAAATCTCATTGCAACCATACTCCTGCTACTGATCATCAGATATGCCTTGACTTGTCATTTTATGAATCAGTGACCATTACCCTTAACCAAAATGTTACTTGAAGTAATAATGGTGTCAGTGCTGTTTGGAGCAGTGCTGACACTAATAGTTCAGGTGTTTGTGCTACGCTGGTATTTGAATCGAATTCCACAACAAAGTCCACAAGACCGAGAACAGTTTCCTGTCATCAACCTCCCACAGGTAAGCACTTGAAAAAAAAGATCTTAAAGGTTGCTAGCGATTTTGCAGATTTTAGGATAGTAGTACTAGTAGTAAGTACTACTAGCAGTAGTACACTAGTACAGTAGTAGTCATTTTCATTTTATGTTGAACATAACATGTTTGATAGAATGTATCAATTGACACAATTGAGGCAGTCTTGATCAGTTGATGGTTTTGGAAAAGAAGTAGCCTAAGTTTTGTATGGTTAAATTTTTTTTTTACAACACTTACTAAAGATGTATGAAACGAAATGGTGTAATATAATTTTAAAAAAATCCATGTATTAAAATTATTTTTTGTAATTAACAGGATTTATTTGTAATAATGGCTTAATGCCTAGTACTGTGTAGTAGTAAACACTGGGAAGCTATGAATTTTTTAATAAATTTTTTTTATTATGATGAACATCCACCTGATTCAACAAACTCCTCAGCAGTTATGTTATTGTCAGTCTTTTTTTTTTCTTTTACCAGCTATCAGCTGCATTTTTAACAGAACTAGAAGTAAAAGTCTTTAAATTTCATCTGATCAAATCACTTTCCTTTCAGTATCAAATATTTCACAATAATGCTTAAAAAGGAACTTGTTTTTTTCATTTAATGAATCATAATGATCCATCACTATTACTAGTATTAGTATCACTTTGATTAAAATAAAAAGAAAAAAGTTGTACCCAAGGACTTTTTTTCTATGATTGTGGTCTTTATGAATGATGTTTTTAAAAATGAAATTGGGGAGTTGAATGCCTTATCCTTATGGATTGTTACATGTCATTTGATATTCATATGAGCACTTTAGTTAAATATTCATCTGCTCTGATGTCACTGGCAGTGATGAGCTATGTATAGGTAACTATAAGTATAAGCCTGTCCAGTAGTATTCAGATATTAGAAATACTGTATTATAAATTTGCTGTCCATGGTCTGAGTTTTGTCACCAATTTCCTTCATTGAAGATTGCTGCTATGTACTGCCACAGTGCTAGTCTACTACCACTACTACTGGGCAGTACCAGTCACTGAGTCAGTCAGATTGTTGACTTGATTCAGAAATATTTAAGCTACAAGTTATTGAAGGACACAACTAGTATTGAGATTTGGGGAAAGGGGGGGGGGGGGGGTAGATTTGTTCAGTTAATAACTTTCTGTATTATTATCAGAAGGTGAGAAGTGCCTTTAGTTTAGATTTGATCTTGAAATTTAAAATTATTAATGTTGATCTGGTGAGAAAGTCCCTGGTGACAATGTACATTCTGCATGAGACTGAGACTGTGAGAATGAGAATATCACACTGTCTTACATTTGATTTGGATTTCAAGTTTGCCTGTTACAGTGTTAGTGTTAAAACTGGAATGAAATATTGAATTTATAGTTAATTGTCTAGCCAGTTTGAGGAATTATTACTGTGTTTTCAAGTTTATTTTCGATATATTAATTTCATGCTTGATAGATGAAACTCTAATAAAAAAAAAAAAAAAACAGCCTTAAAAGGCCATACAAAAATTAGAAGTTTTATTTTAGATTTTATAACACAAGTTTACAAATTTGTTATTACAGTATACTATAGACTATAGACCGCAATACGTTCATTGAAGTACTCATTATAAATCATTTTGAGTGTTTGTTGTGTCTTGATGGTATGCCAATAAAGAGAAAGGACAATTTTACACAAATCTGTCATATTTAAAAAAAAAAAAAAAAAGGGGGGGGGGGGGGGGGGGGGGCTAGCTGAAAATGTTTTTTCATTGAAGGAAATTATAACTCATACAAAGTGAAAGATAAGAGAATTGACAGTGGTTTTTTTCTCTGGCTATGACCCAGTCCTTGATGATATTGATCTATGGAGCCTGCAGCATCTAAGAAGATGCGTTTTAAAATGTTTTAATTGTTCAAGAATGAATTTCAGTTCTAAGCTTTATAGATGAACGTCATGTTCAAAACAAATAAGAAAACAAACCCAGCCCATATAGCTGGTTAGAATGGCTGTAATTTATCATTAAGATATGTTGACAACAGATTACATTTTTATTTTATTCAATTCTTTTATAATTGTATGTTAAATGAAAATGTTTGAAGCGTATTGATTTAATCACAATTCTTTTCTGTAAAGAATAAAACAAACTATTACCCCCCTCCCCCCGTCCCACCCCCCCCCCCCCTCCCCCCTCCCTCCACACACACACTTTCAGCCTTGTTGACCACAAAGGCTGCAGCAGGGCAGACATGTTGTGAGAGAATCATACCAGTGGCTTTTTAAGATTTATTCATCTGAAAACTAAACTAAAGCATCAGAGCATTTAGTCTGAATGATCAGCTGAACCTAATGATAATATGAAACAAGGAAAGCCTGTCTACAGCCCTTGAATACGTGAAGGAGATTTTAAAAAATAAAAAGATAAAGTGTAAAGTTCTTTGCCACTTGATGACTTGTCATGGCAGTCTCACCATTAGACTCTCAAGTGCTGCAAACCTCCCTGAGGGCAGACCAAACTTGTCCAAATGTGTGGTGAAGTAGAACAATAAATTTCCTAGCTTAAAAACTATCAATCCTTTTAAGTTCAAGGGAGCATTACTTTGTCCACAAATCCATAATAAAATATGACAATGGGAGTTAAAAAAAAGAAGCAGCAAAACTGCATTTGGTGCCTGTTCCTTTCTTTAATTACTTAGAATTGACACATCTATTCATATTTTATGTGGTTGTAATCAGTAGGCAACTGAGTAAAGTTTGAAAATCATTTGTATTCACTTTGCTTTTTCTAGGAACTTGAAATGAATGATTCACACATCCAGCAGGAAAGGTGTCTGCCAGTGTCATCCGTTGCACAACACAGTGTATTGATCATGTCTACTGCAGGTGTTGAAAGACAAGCTGAAAGACGGAGCCACCTTACAGCAGAAAGAGAACTGCTTGTGGATGAACCTGATGGGGCAGTTTCTGTTCCAGGAACTCAGGGACACCAGCACCGTTAGAAGGTAAACTGCACTATCACAGAGAGACAATGAAGTTATTAATCCAGTTGCTGTGCAAAACTTGCTTTACTGATTACATCACTTTGTGTGTTGTTTATTCCATGTCCCTGAACGTGATCTTATATTTTGTCTTACTTTAATTTAGTTTTAAGTCATTGCCATAAAACAAAAACAAATGAAACCCCAAACCAAAAAAAAATCCAAACAAAACTGAAGCCCAAACTGCAAAGAAAACAAAAAAACCAGACAGACATTTATCTGACAAAACCTTGACCAAAACAACTATCCCCTGAAAAAAGCGCCCAATACCAAAACAATGCAAAAACCCCCCAAAATCTTTAAATCTGAAGTTCAAGAATGTTGGTGTATTTTTGGTTGTTTAAAAAACCCCCCAAAACCATGAACCATTAACACGATAATTTTTAACATGGCTTCAGTATATTGTCAAGTGATTTTGCTTGCTGTACATGTTTCATTTGTCTGGGTCTTTTTTAGAAACTACTTTTGCTAGCAGCAGTGAGACAATATAACTTTTGTGTGCATGCCTTTAATGGTACGTGTGTGTATGTGTGTGTGCGCATGCATGTATCATTGTGACTTGTGAATAAAGGAATCAGAAAATGCTATGCAGTCACTGAGTCAGTGTGACAGTGTGTTATTAAGTGTCTGGGGAGTGAAATTTTAGAGGAGTAGCAACTTTACATTTCAGAATGCAATTATTTTTCCTTGAAAGCTAAGTAACTGCAATTTCTGTGTCTGTACATTCTTTAGTTTAGTTCACTATGTTAGTCAGTTTAGGATTCTGTTATTGTCCAGGTCCAAATGGATCTTGAGTGTGATTTATAACATGATCAAAGAAAGGATGCCAAAATATAAACAAGATTATGGTTTTGTGCATTGCAAACAAGTGTTTATAATAACCATCATATGCAGTAGCAGACAAGGCAAATGTCAGCTACATCTGATAATATCAGTATAATTTTATTTAAAACAATTTGTATTCTGGCCACAAGAAACGGGCCTTCATGAAGGAGAGCTATGCACAAGTGTTTGCTACTGTTACTGTTACTGTGTTAGTGTTATTGCATGCAGCAAAGTCAAGCTATATTTACCAGGATATCAAAACAAAAAATTGGCTGGCATCTGAAAACATTTCCTTTGTTTTCATAAACTAGACTCATTTAATTTGAAAAAAAAATCTTTTGCTCTGATTTTTGTTAGTAGTGAATCACAGTTCTACTAGAAGTAGCAAAACTTTTGTAAAGATATATATATTATAGCATTCTGTTTCAACCTCATTGACTTAATATATTGCTTCACTGTTCTAGACTTGAAACTTCCGTGACAGAAATGAATGTGTTCTGTGCCAGTAAGCTGAGCTGTAAATTTTCTGAGGTGATGAGAAATATACAGTACTTAACTCCTTTTGAGGGAAGTATATACTTGTACAGCTGATTTACTTTGAGACTGTTAGAAACTGCCTGTCTGCAAAGTTTCAGAATTTTTATCCCATTATAATGTGACGTATGGGCCATTTACACCCAGTGGTGAAAAGGTTGATAATGTAAAAGGCTGAATGTAATTTCTATACTTACTAGTTACATGTGTGTGTGTGTGTGTGTGTGTGTGTGTGTGTGTGTGTGTGTGTATGTATGTATACATACAGTATTCTTTGATTGGTGTGTGTGTATACATGTAGTCTTTGATTGGTGTGTGTGTGTGACTGTACTTTGATTTTCATCATTTGATCTTCTGCCCCACTTTAAAAAAAAAAAAGTCCAGTGTGTATATATATATATATATTTTTTTTTTTATAAATTATTTTTTTTTTTTATAGTTTGGCACCATGTGTTGCAATGCACATGATGTGAAATATGTATGTGTGTGTCTGTTTTAAGTATGTGTCTGTGTTTTGAGTGTGTGTATTTGCGTGTGTGCGTGCATGCATGTGTGATTGCGTACGTGTGTGTATCCATGCATGTGAGAGTGCGCTGTGTGTGTGCATGGTGGGGTGTGTGGTGTGTACTTGTGTGTATTGCTGTCTCTGTTTTGTCAGTGTCTGTCTGTCTGTATAATATAGATATATATTTGCGGTGTGGAATGTGTGTGGGCATGTGTGTGTGTGTGTAAATGTGTGTGTGCATTTGATGTATGTGTGCTTGTGTGTGGTTTTCAGATGTACATCTCTTCACAAATGATAGTAGACACAGAAAAAAAGAAAAGCTGAGTGCATGGGTGCATTATGTGTTTAAGTGTATGTGCATGTGTGCGAGTCTGTATGACAGTGTGTATGTGCAAGTATGTGTGTGTGTGTGCGTGCACCTATGCATTGGAGAACAAGAAAATATTAGTGTGTAAATTTACTATTCACTGTTGGTACAAGTTTGAGCTTTTAAGCTTCAACATACTGTTTTCGTATGTTAGTCTAGAAAGTGGAAATTCTTGACTAGACCATCGCAAGTAGTAGTATATTTTATTAAACTGAAGATTATTCATAAAACACAAATATTGTTAAAGCCATACTCTTAAAATAATAAGTTTGTGAAGACTTTGTTTACTTTGTGGGGGACATTTGCATATTAGAAAAAAAAAGAGAGATGGATTAAAAAATTTTTTTTGTAAGGTATTCAACATGCCATGGATATAAATACCGAAAGATCTAGTCAGACAAACTCCTGAGTGTAATCTAAACCTTGCATGCTTGCCAGTGTTGGTTACATGGGGAGACATTCCAAGAGTGAAGCCTGATTGTTTGGTTTTGTTGGTCTGTTGCAGATGGGTGATGAGAAAGATGAATTTTGAATTTGCAGAGTTGTTACAAACCACCTCTGGTAAACTGCTGGCCCATATCATAGTAAGTTATTTGTTGTCTTTGAGTATGTATACATGAATAAGGGGTGAGGCAGCATAGTGGACAGAGTGTTGAGTTCCTGATCTGACTGCCTGGGTTCAAGACACCCATGCGGGGGGATTTTTTTTCCTGGCGTTAACATCATAATTAACTTCACTTCCCCCCAAATCCTTACATGAGACTATAAATCAAGATCTTGTGTGCAAATGCATGCAGAACATCTTGTGCACACCTTAAAATCCCACTCCACCTTTCAGAAGAATACACCATTCATGTTGGTAGGAATGGACAACACCCCCCCCTCCCCACCCCCCCAAAAAAAACAACCCAAAGAAAAAACCCCACAAGTAGACTGGTGTCATGGTGTGACATCCCCGAAGTCAGAATGTGGCTACCTTAATGTGGGTAAGTGTCACATACTCACAATCTCACCACTGGTGAAACTTGGAAGTTCTGGCTGCAGAACAAACTAACAAAACTGTAAAAAACAACAACAAAAAGTTAAATCATGAAGATTTTTCATGTTCCAAATACTATGCATAATATCAACTGTTTTTCTGCTGTACCAAAAAAGGGAGGGATCACTTTATGAGTGATTGCATGAGTGAAATTCAGAAATAGATAAATGTGAAAATCTATACTCTGTAGCGAATGTTTAGCTGTTAATGCATGTATACAACAGTACATATATGTACGTAAACTACTTTTCCAACTTGACATATACTGAAATAGATGCTCACAAATATAGATTTGTCCAAGCACAAATGAACCCATGCATTCACACATCTTTGAATGCATGAATCGTTGATCTTTTGCAGCACACAATACACATAAATGATATGTATCATTACTATACTATAAGGGTGCAACCACAGGGGCTCACATCCTTACAGGCATGGTCACGCTGTCAGAAGCTGACTTCTTTGCACGCACACAAATGCATCCAGCCATAAACACATTACATTACAGTACATGCATGCACACACTTATATACAATAAACACATTTGGTCTCATCTTTTGATGTGATGTATTCACATCCTTGCCTGCACACATGTGCATGCATAAACTCGAAGGTACACAAGTGTACAAATTGAATATATAGATCTTGTCTGACGCATTGTACTAAAAACACTCTTACACTGTGAAACATCAACAGAAGCATGCTTATATGAAAGCCAGCATGAGTACATGACTTTGTACACAAGTTTGGAGGAGCTTGGTTATTGATGAACTGCAGTGAACTTGACACTATTGAACGCACCTGTCTGGAGTTTTGGCGAGAACAGCAGTTGCTCCAATATCAAGACATCTCCAGGAACGTCCTCAGTAGCACAGTGTCACGCAGTATACCTGCTCCATCTTGAAAGATGACTAATACACTGATGCATTTATACATGTATGAATGAAGGGAAGTCATTGCTCATGCAACATGTACATAACCAACACCAAGAGCAACAACAAAGCTAACAATATAAAAGGCTGCAGAATAAAACATTAGTGGGAATTTTCAAGGTATTTTATTTCAGTAACACAAAATTACTGATTCTTTTTCTCTCTGCCATTACTTTTATCAGTTGTTTATTTTACCTTTTGGCGGGGAGGAGTGTTGTATCTTACTTAGTTTATTTTTCATTTATTGTTCAAATTAATCATTTTGTGGTCTTTGTTTTGTATTCACTTGTTATACATTTTTTTTAAGATAAGTTTTTTGTAACACACACTCACACACAGAGAATATCTTGTGCACACATTAAAACCTGTTATGCTTTTTGGAAGAGTAGGCCATTGTATGCTGCTGGGAACAGATGACAAAATTTACAAAATGCATACACACGAATGGGCAAAAAAGCACATGGGTGCTTTTTCCATTATCCTTGAATTTGAAATAAAAGAATAGGTAAATAGATATAGTAACACACACACACACACACACACACACACACACACACACCACACACAGATTTTACATGTTTAAATGCGAACAGATGTTAAATCAAACACACACACACACACACACTCTCTCCCCCTCTCCCTCCCTCCCCCACATACACACCCACATGTACACACACACACACACACACACACACACACATACACACTCACACACACACACGCACACATGCACATGCACACATACACTTACACAAAGGATGAAATGTAATACAATGGGAACTTTTGTAGCACTTTATTGTGGAGTAGCCCAAAGTGCTGAGATACAGTACCACTGATGGGCCCTGTGTAATAACAATAGTATGACAGCGACGGCAATAATGGCATTTAATGGTCTGGGAAATAGAAACGGTAACAACGACAACAAAGCAACTAGTCAACAAATAAAAACTTGACTAATCATTGATATAATTGTTCTCACTGAGACTCACAGCATATTGCCCATAAAGCAAGGCATACACGTGACATATATGTACATATGTGTATTGTGCGTCCTTGTGCAGTTTGAATGTTACTATTTTCTGTGGTGAATGTGTTCTGTTTATTGTTATGTATGGCTTGTAACCCATGTGAATGTATTTGTTTATCAATTGAGATAATAAAGTATTGGTATTGTATTGAAAGACCACAAAATTGTGTGTCTCTACCCTTCTATTAGATCAAGAAAAATGCATTTCAAGAATGACAAAGACTGCCAGAGGGTGAAAAGTAAGGCTAAGAGAGAGATCTATAATTACAAGCCTGCAGGTGAAAAGTAAGGCTAAGAGAGAGATCTATAATTACAAGCCTGCAGGTGAAAACTAAGGCTAAGAGAGAGATCTATATTTACAAGCTTGCAGGTGAAAAGTAAGGCTAAGAGAGAGATCTATAATTACAAGCCTGCAGGTGAAAAGTAAGGCTAAGAGAGAGATCTATAATTACAAGCCTGCAGGTGAAAAGTAAGGCTAAGAGAGAGATCTATAATTACAAGCTTGCAGGTGAAAAGTAAGGCTAAGAGAGAGATCTATAATTACAAGCCTGCAGGTGAAAAGTAAGGCTAAGAGAGAGATCTATAATTACAAGCCTGCAGGTGAAAACTAAGGCTAAGAGAGAGATCTATAATTACAAGCCTGCAGGTGAAAACCATGGCGTTGTGTGTGTGCAGGTGCGTGACTTCAGCCTGGGGTCCAAGTTCCCTGTGATTGGGGGAGTCTGTGTGCAGAATGTGGAGCTGGGGGAGGGGGAACAGCTGGAGGTGGGTTGTTTTGAGTGTGCGGGTGTGCGTACATGCTTGCGTGTGTGTGCAAAGGCTGTCAGTTTTCTCCACTTTCAGCTGCTATCCATTCCATCCCAACCCATCCCAGCCCAGCTGGGGCTAGCCAGTGCTAGGTATAGCAGGCACTGACACTGCCTGGTCTTGGCAGCTTCGGGCGTTCCTTAATGTAACAGTGTAGAAAACTTGGAGGGTCAAGGAAATGGAGGGGTGTGGGTGAGAAAGGAAGGGGTGCCCCGATCCTAGACCGAGTTATGGTGGATTTGTGGTGCCTGTGTGTATGTTTTGTATATATATGTGTGTGTGTGTAATTGTGTGTGTGTTTCCATGTTTCACAGTGTCTGGATATCACCATGGACATGGATTACGATGGAGGGTTCACACTAGGTGTGGATGTGATGCTCCCCTTCAATAAAATGGCGTTCATCTCTGTCACACTCCGGAAACTGTGTGGTCGCGCCCGTCTTCAGCTCACTCGCCTTCCGTACACCCACTGGTCCTTCTCCTTTCTGCAGGTACACAGACCGCCTTCACTTTGTTGTGTCCTGCTATGTGGATAGATAGATATTCCAAAACATGTAGTCAGCGGACCAGCTTGATTTGTAACAAGCATGGATCCTCATTTATGTAGAATATTTTGAATCTTTATCAAATTTAGAGCTTGAAATCATGATTGCTTTGTGAATCATTTCAAATTGAATGCTTGAAGTCAGGATCACTTTGTGAATCCTTTGAAATTGAATGCTTGAAATCAGGATCTGCTTGTAAATCAGTTCAAACTGAATAACTGAATGTTAGCTCATGTTATGGAATTGTGTGCTTGGGCAGGAACCAGAGGCCAGTTTTGATGTAGAATCTCATTTTGAGGGTCGACCATTACCTCAGGTGGCTGCTCTCATCGTCAATCAGGTCAGTGACTCCTTTCATGAAACGGGGCAGATTTTCTCTGCATACTTCTAGTTATCTCCTTTCCTTAGTACTTTTTTCACTGTTTCTCTAGTGGTACTACTTTTCACTGTAAATGGAGAAGGGGGATCATGTCAGCGTCAATGGGTGCCGCTGCTAACGCCAAGCTGGGTGATGCCAACAGGTGAGACAGGTGAGGGTCTTGATCTGACAGTAGCTGAGGGTGGAGTGTGGGTCTCTGTAAAGGTGTTCGTTCAATATTTCCCCCTGGAGTTAACATTGGTACTGACTTCACTCCCTCTGAAGACCTTCGGATGAGAATAGAATTGAGGTCTCGTGTGCAGAACCTCTGGTGCATTTGTTATATATAACCTCATACATGTTTTGTAGAAGAGTAGCCAGCTTTGTCTGGTGGAATGGAGGACTTCAGCATACCCAGCATGCATCTTGCAATGTGGGGACGGATGGGGCCCACCTGGTTCAGTTTGCCTGCAATACACTGCCTGCAAAATGAAGTGCAGTGCCCCTATGAATCCTTGATATAAATAGATGTTGCAAGAGAAGTCTCAGTCAGGTCACATTCACTGTTACCTGTTTTGATATTGGCTATTGCTAGAATTTCTAATGGTTTCCACAGTGACACACATAGTTTGATCCTGTTGTTTATTGCTGCTGCTGTTTATCACCATTTGATATCTGACGATTGCCACTGTGACATAGTTTGATCCTGTTGTATGTTGCCACTGCTGTTTACTGCCATTTCTAGCAGCCACCACAGTTATTTTGCACGATCCTTTCATTTATTACCACATTTCATTGCCACATTTCATTCTTTGATGTGTCATGGAAACAGCTGCGGAGAACCATTCGTAAAAAGCACACCCTACCCAACCACAAGATGCGCTTCAAACCAGTCTTCCCTCGGCCAGAAGCGCCTGTGTCGCCATGCCGACTGAAGGTCAACGGGCAGTGCATTACAGTGGGGCGGCTGTGTGTGACCTTCATCAAGTGTTCCCGCCTGATCCCGGTGTCCAAGGACACCACCCTGTACTGCATCCTGTCAGCAGGTGAGCCTCCCTTCCACCCTTGTTTCGTCTCACAGTTGCTGTTTGTTTGTTGATTTCTGCTGTGTTTTCTTAGTGTGAATTTTTATGATTGTTCATCTGTTGGCCTCATTACAGATTGATTCTGATTGTACAAGTACCCTTGTGAATAAACCTATTCAAAGGAACTGTTAATCTTTTTTCTGCTTGTATCTCCCTGTATACGACCTCATGTGGTCTATTGGAATCAAAGGGCTTATTTGATGTTTGAACGTATAGTTGAAAATGTTTGTATGTTTGCCCCTGAATTTTAAGTCATTCATGAAGAGGAAAACATTTCACAGATGCACTGGCTGAATTATTCACAGACGGTAACTTTGTACATTTTTGTAATCATTGTAAAGGGAGACTTGCTGTTTTTATTTACTGTGTGTTGTTCATGTAAACTAGAAAAAGCTGGTATGTGACAGTGTGTGTGCATGTGTGTGTGAGACATGTGCTGCCATTATTGTGTAGACACGAAACCATGGAAAGAACTTATGCGAGGTCAGCGAAAGGTGTGGGTGACCTATGATGTCGAGGTCAACAAAGGTCAAGCAGATAACATTGGCATCAACTTCAGAGATGTGAGTGATTTTTGTTTTTAGTTATTTGTTTACAATCACACATTATCATGTAATCATAGAATACTGTAAACCATAAAAGATACAATCTGGCAAACTTGCTTATGAACCTATATGTATGTAAATGTGATGGATGCATGCCTCATGTGTGCTATGGCAGATTATCGTACAGGCTTCAAGTACTTGTTGCCCCAGCCTTGCTCCTTTGTGTTAAAAATTGTTCTGGGCCAAGATTTTTTTCATGGCTATTTTGGATTGTTCTCATGGTAACGGTGCATGAAATCAAGCAATTTGTAGTTTTAGGTTTTAAAAGTTATGAACTTGCTGTAAAAGTGACGCACTTGTCTCCTAAAGCATATAATATCTATCTCATATGGCTTTGGGTGTGGTCTTTAGCCAGACCATGTGGAATGCATTGTGATCTATCCCAAACAGGCGACAGCTTGTTTGCTCCTGCCAGTCAGCACTCTGCATTGTGCTGGCAACACTCATTTTGCACATGCCTGGGAGATTGAATTCCTTGGAAGTTAAAGATACCTGCACCTTACTTACATGCTAACATGTCATGTAGCAGTCTGTCTGTTCCATTCTTTAAAATCATTCTTCTCTCCTGTTGATTTTAAAGGCTCTGTGTGTTTGCAACTGCAACTCTGTTTCATTTGAAGTGTATTTAGATACATAGACCAACTTGCCCATTGTTGTCAATGTAACAGTTTAGAAGAGGTCAGTATTTTGATATGATTGTAGACTGTGACTCAGATACTGTGTTGATTAACTGTGAGGTGACATGACAGTAAGTTGTGGTGCTGTTGTCAGGAGTACCTGATGGATCGCTATGGCATGGCTGTCATTGTGGACCTGGTGCAGATGGATTCTCCAGCAGCTAAGGCTGACATCAGAAAGGTAAACAGAGGAATGTAATTATCTAGGAGAAAACAGTTCACGTGACTTTACTGTCCAGTTGATGTGAATATTGGACATGCTGGCTATTCATACATCGTATGGGTTTGTATATTGGAATCACTCCTTTGGTGGTCGCTGAAAGACCCTCAAAACCAAGTTGCAGAAGCTTGGCCTTTTAGAAGTCTCTAGAAATGAGAACGATAATAATGATTATCATGATATGGTTATGAAGATAGTGATTATGATAATGTTATTATTTCATAGTGTAAATCAAAACACCTTTAGTGTATCAGTTGTATTCCTGAAATTGTTCCCCATATTTCTTGTACAGAATTTACTTGACAAGTATTGTTTTAAGATGCTCTTTAGGCAGTTAAAGATTCTACATATCTTTAGCATGCATTTTTGTGGCACTGATTCCTCTTTCCCTCATCTGTCTGTCTCTACTGTGAATGTTGGGGGTTTGACCCTTCATATTGTGCCATCAATATTTAAAAAAAGTTGTAATGATCATTTTTTCAGGGAGATGTCCTCATCTCTGTTGGAACCACACGTGTTGTGTCCATGAAACAAGCAGCAAAGCTGTTCAAGAACTCTGGAGAAAAGTAAGACTGGCATTTGTTTGTAATTTTCAACATGGTGACCACTTTGAATGTGTGTGTGTGTGTGTCTGTAATCATATTTCATTCTTTCAACCCGCTGTTTTACGTAGTTTTGTTTTCTCTTTGATCCCATGTGTGCGCGTGTGTGTGTGTATGTGTGAGAAAAAGAGAAAAGAGAGAGTATGTGTGTGTGCATACACATGTGTATGTATGCAGGTGTGTGTGTGTGTAAATGTATGTGTGTTAATGCATGTGTACATAATCATATTGCTGGATGTAAATGGAGATATGTCTATAAAGTATTAACTTATTGTGTGATCTTTCTATATGTACAGATTCTCAGTGCGAATAGAACGCCCTCAGGTTAAGCTACCTCAAGATGTCAAGTTCCAAGAAGATGCTATATCACTGTTCAAGGTAATGGTGGAACCTTTCTCTGGGAAGGGATTAAGCATAGGTCATAGTCCTTAAACGTACACTTTGTGCACTTTTGTTTGTTTCCTTTTTCTTTTTTATTGCTAGTGCATTTAAATGTTGTCATGGCATGGAGCATCCAAGGCAGCAGCTATTTTGAACAGAAAGTGAAGCTTTGCCCTGTGCCCTGTATTATTGATGCTCATTTATTAAAAAAAACCCCACCCAAAACCTTGCTTGAAAACTTGGAAATACAGTTTGCCAGGCCTTACTGATGCATATGCTGATGATTCAGAGCTAAATGCGTGTTTTTGCATTCAAGAAGGTTAATAAGCCAACTGTCCAAAATGAACTACCCGTCAGCAAGATGCATGTCATGACACCCAGGGTAAGGGTTGATAAAGAAATAAAATACAGCACCACAAAGTGGTACATGTATCTAAATTGATGCAGCGGGAAATACACTGAAGAAAGATAAGAGGGCATGGTTTTTATCTTTCTTCCCTGGAATCAGCCAACTGACGTGGACGTGGTAGAGGACTCCCAGGCAGAGGATGGGGAGGAGTTCATCAACATCAGCATCCACACCTCCACCGCCACATCCCCCGCCTTGGAATCCACCAGCCAGAGCAGCGAATCCGCCACTAGAGACAAGAGGCTGACCTCCCCTGCGCCAGGTGACACGCAGCAGCTGTTGCTGCGGCCCAAGTCCTCCAGCGACCTGACCACCATGACCTCCACCAGCCTGCGCAGCAGGAAGAGCAGCGCCGACTCCACCCCGCCTGCCTCCAGCCCCCGGCTGAAGAGGAGGACTGTGTCCCAGGTCGGTGTTGGGCGTCTGCATCGGAGACGTTTTTGGGGGTGGTTTACAATTTTTTTTTTTATTGCTGCCTCATCTTCAGTGACAGTCCCGTCCTGCTGTTTCCACTCCGTTCATCTCCATCTCCCCATTCCAGCCATACCCAGATTCGTCTCGCTGCATCCTCAGAATCAGAAGTCCTTGGGAATCTTATCAGTGTTAGGCCACTTTGGGGCCACCAGCCAGAGAGGCCCTGCACTGCTGCTGGGTCACTGTTGTGGTGTTCAGTGGTGCCTGTTCTGAGCTAACACTGCACATCACCTGCTAAGCCCTTGCTGATGGCAGTAATAGCTCAGTTGCAGAGCCAGACTGTGTGAGATTCCCACCCAGAATGGCATCCACCACAATGCCCCTTCAACGACCTTCTCCTGTGAACTTCCAGCCTGAAGGCTTTGACACAAACTCGCTACAGGTACAGAAGTAACCAAAACTGAGATCACCGTAACACCAGGGCAACTGGGACCACCGAATTAGAAACAATTTTCTTGTATTGCATAATGATCAGTGGTTTTAGTGTTCCCAATAAGCCCATAGTAAACTAGTTCTGGGCAGCCAGTTCTGGCTGGAACCCCCAAATCCCTATCCTTCCTTTTGACCATCTAGTCTGTAAACCAAGTCGCTTGCCACTGCACCATGGTGGCTGATTCCACACTGGACTTGATGGGTGATGCTTTATTAAGATAAAGGTTCTTAGGTCCCAGTATCTGTTGATACTTAGTACAGAATCTTGCCAAACTCAAGCTTTTTGAGGATATTGTTTGGTAGTAGTGACATGCTCAGAATGATATGCAGACTCATCTTTATGAAGAGTGAGTATTTTTGTGTGTGTGTTCATGTGTGCATGTATGTGCTATGTAGAAACTGTGTGCGTGTGTGTTTGTGGTAGTGTGTGTGTTTATGCTGCCAAAGGTTTTTAATCAATAGGTTTGTATTATTATTATCATATTATTAGCCATGTATTATTGACCACACAATTTTAGTAGTAGCACTTATAAATGTCCTTTTCTGTTTTCCCATTTGTCTTTCAGATGAAAGACGAAAGTCGTATTTTTTATTTTAAAAGCCAATTGTTGTTCTGCCTACTGCTGTGACTTTTCTATATCGGTAATAAGAATTAAATATCTGCCAGGGAGCTCTGGCACCATTAGATTAGTACGGTAATAATGTTGTATGAAGCTTTTTCTCCTCCCCCTTGTATGATCTGCGTCACTCAAACTGACTCCCAAAATAAACAACATACAAGTAAAGTAGGATTTGGATCTCGCTCGCACTGACTCTATGATAAGTAACACGATAGTAGGACTAGAGTTTCCTTCCATGTATCTCCCCTGAAGTCGCGGTGTATGACTGGCTGCACACAGGGCCCACAAGGAGGGAAGGCAGACTTGGCGGTGAACAGCAGCCCCAATGCCTTGGCTCCAGGGCCCAGGCCTAGCCCGGGGTCAGCAAAGAAGGATCACTCGCCGGCCAGGGACTCCTTGAAAACCGTCAGCAGCCTGGGACCTGACAGCAGCAGGGTGAGCTGTCTGTGTGGGTGATAGACAGCTAGCTATGTATGTATGTAAATGCACACACACACATGTATGTGTTGGTGATAGACAGCTATGTATGTATGTAAATACTCACACACACATGTGCATGTGTTGGTGATTTGACAGCTAATTTATGTATGTAAATACCCACAACACATGTGTTGGTGAAGCAGCTTGTATGTAGTAAATAACCACGGCATGTGTTGTATAGAAGCTATGTATGTATGAAATTACCACACGGCATGTGTTGTGATAGACAGCTATGTATGTATGTAAATACTCACACACACATGCATGTGTTGATGATAGACAGCTAGCTATGTATGTATGTAAATACACACACGTGCATGTGTTGATGATAGACAGCTATGTATGTATGTAAATACTCACACACACACGTGCATGTGTTGATGATAGACAGCTATGTATGTATGTAAATACTCACACACACATGCATGTGTTGGTGATAGACAGCTATGTATGTATGTAAATACACACACGTGCATGTGTTGATAGACAGCTATGTATGTATGTATGTAAATACTCACACACACATGTATGTGTTGATGATAGACAGCTATTTATGTATGTATGTAAATACACACACACACACATGCATATGTTGATGATAGACAGCTAGCTATGTATGTATGTAAATACTCACACACACATGTATGTGTTGATGATAGACAGCTATGTATGTATGTAAATACTCACACATGCATGTGTTGATGATAGAAAGCTAGCTATGTATGTATGTAAATACACACACACACGTGCATGTGTTGGTGATAGACAGCTAGCTATGTATGTATGTAAATACACACACACACACACATGTATGTGTTGGTGATAGACAGCTAGCTATGTATGTATGTAAATACACACACACGTGCATGTGTTGATGATAGACAGCTAGCTATGTATGTATGTAAATACTCACACACACATGCATGTGTTGATAATAGACAGCTAGCTATGTGTGTATGTAAATACACACACACACATGCATGTGTTGATAATAGACAGCTAGCTATGTGTGTATGTAAATACACACACACATGTGCATGTGTTGATGATAGACAGCTATGTATGTATGTAAATACTCACACACACGTGCATGTGTTGATGATAGACAGCTAGCTATGTATGTATGTAAATACACACACACACATGCATGTGTTGGTGATAGACAGCTAGTATGTATGTAAATACACACACACACATGCATGTGTTGATGATAGACAGCTAGCTATGTATGTATGTAAATACACACACACACATGCATGTGTTGATGATAGACAGCTAGCTATGTATGTTGTAAATACTCACACACACATGCATGTGTTGATGATAGACAGCTAGCTATGTATGTATGTAAATACTCACACACACATGCATGTGTGGGTGGTAGACAGCTAGCTATGTAAATAAACACACACATGCATGTGTTGGTGATAGACAGCTAGCTATGTATGTATGTAAATGCACACACACACGTGCATGTGTTGATGATAGACAACTAGCTATGTATGTATGTAAATACACACACATGCATATGTTGATGATAGACAGCTAGCTATGTATGTATGTAAATACACACATACACGTGCATGTGTTGATGATAGACAGCTAGCTATGTATGTATGTAAGTAAGTAAGTCTTCAATTTTAACGTCTTTCCACTTTAAGTGATACCAGACGGCCCTAAAATAGGAGACTGAATGAGAGAGAGAGAGAGAGAAATAGATAGATCTACTCTGTGTGGTGGTGCATGGGTGTGTATAAGTGTGTGTGTTTGTGTGTATGTGTGTGTGTGTCTGTGTCTGTGTGTGTGTCTGTGTCTATGTGTGTAATAAAGAGTAATAGCAAGGGAAATACACGGGAAATGTATGTCTGTAAATACTCACACACATGTGCATGTGTTGATGATAGACAGCTATGTATGTATGTAAATACTCACACACACATGTATGTGTTGGTGATAGACAGCTATGTATGTATGTAAATACTCACACACACGTGCATGTGTTGATGATAGACAGCTGTGTATGTATGTAAATACTCACACACACATGTATGTGTTGGTGATAGACAGCTATGTATGTATGTAAATACTCACACACACACACATGTATGTGTTGATGATAGACAGCTATGTATGTATGTAAATACACACACACACACATGTATGTGTTGGTGATAGACAGCTGTGTATGTATGTAAATACTCACACACACACATGTATGTGTTGGTGATAGACAGCTATGTATATATGTAAATACTCACACACACACACACATGTATGTGTTGTTGATAGACAGCTATGTATGTATGTATGTAAATACTCACACACACACATGTATGTGTTGATGATAGACAGCTAGCTATGTATGTATGTAAATACTCACACACACATGTATGTGCTGGTGATAGACAGCTATGTATGTATGTAAATACTCACACACACACATGCATGTGTTGATGATAGACAGCTATGTACGTGAAGTATACACACCCACGCATGTGAACATTAACTCTTTCTTTTGCCAGTAACTCAAGCTTTTGGTACTTAGTCATTTGTATGATTTATTTAAAAGATTATTGTAAGTTGTACAAAGTTTGAACGCTGTATTTTAAATCATAGTTGGATGCAGACACACACTTAGCCTTGAGCAGGCACTGGAAGAAGTTTTTCATGATTCTGACTGTGGCAGCAAAGAGGTTGATCTAGATAAATCAAATTGTGAAGTCAATGCAAAGAATCATTATTTTGACCCAGTTTCAGACATTGGTGACCTTGGATAATTTGTGTGTGATGTGTTTGGTTATGCAGGAAGAGGAAGCGCGGAGTGTGTGCAGTGTTGACAGTGACAGTGATGATGACTCCTCACCAGTCATGAAGACCAGAGAAGTGCCTGCCTCACAGGTAACTTGCTAGCACCATTGATCTATAATCTCTGAGATTTTGTCACGTGTGGAGGGGGATTGGATTATGTGTAAATAGGTGTGCATGCGTATGTGGTCTTCATATTTAATTCTGACTGTGTGTGTGTGTGTGTGCAGACATGTGTGTATGCTTATGAGAGCATACATTGCAGACATAATAATACAGAGATAAAAAGTCTTCTTGTAATTGTGTTTGTGTATGTGTGTGTGCATGCATGCATGCGTGCGTATGTGTGTGCTTATAACTTTTTCAATTCTTTGTATATGGAGTTTTAAAAATGGTATGTGTTTGAGATTATGTCTTTTCACCCAGGATTAAGCTCCTGTCTTACGATTCAGGTGTTTAAAAATATGTGTATATATTATTTAAGTGCTTATTTATTCATACAGATATTCATATTCTCTTTAACATTTGAAGGCAAAAGAAAGAGGGGGGGGTGGAGAGGGAGAGAGGGGGGGTGAGAGAGAGATTGTTGATTTCTGTCTTCATACATCAGAGTCTAAATAGCATCCTGAAAAAGAAGGAATGGAATGTTGAAGTACTTTGTTTAATTATTATTATTATTGTTTGTTGTTGTACAGAACCCCAGATGGCATGACCCGTTGTCGTTTGACCTGAGTGAGCAGCACGCCTACCTGAACGTGTGTGTGTGGTGTCACAACACCGAACACATGGACGTCAAGCCTGACCGCCCCACCCCACCCCCCCACAGAGACTTGCTCCTCGGTCAGGTAAAGGGGGAGCAGCGGAGAGTGTGTGGTGCTGTGCTTCAGTTCGTGCTTATGTGTGGATGTTCTTGCTGATTTTTCTTTGGTAGTGACCTTTTCAAGCAGTGGATGTTTATGAAAATCTGTTTAAGATGTTTATTTCAGCATCATTTGTATGGCAGAAGAGGGGGATAAATTGCATGAAATCATCGGAAAAGCTAGGGCTGTTTGATTCCCTTTTTTTCCTTCTGATTAATGTCAGTCCCAGCTCAAAACATTACCTGTTTTGTGGAAAGGTTGTGTACCAGTAAATTTGCACAAATGTGCTTTTATCTTGACAGTCGATGACTTTCATGTGTGTGTCAGTGTTGATTATATTGTATTAAATTGTACTGTATTGTACACTACTTTGAGTCATGGCAGGTTTCTCTGAAAGTTGGGGCTGCTCTTCCCAGCAGGAGTGAATTGCCTCTGGAGCAGTGCCACCCCCCACCCCCCCCCCCCCCTTTTTTTTTTTTTCAATTTATCTGTCTACACTCGTATTTGTTTCCCAATCAGAGTGGCTTTTCTGTACATGATTTTGCCATGGACAGCTCTCATGTTGGTGTGGGTTCTATTCCATGCAGTGAATGTGTGTTGCCTACCAGACTTCAGAGTATTCTTTCACCTGAAAGCGAGCAGCCATACAACCATTGAAGGTCAGGTGGATGGAGGAAAAGTGTGGTCACTAATGGGTATTGAACCCACTTTTCTTGCTTCCTAGGCAATGCATTATCTTTACACTACCGATTCACCAAAAGCCACACATGTGCAAGCATGTACATGTGGAATTGATATGATATGTACACAGCCTGCTGTGTTTGTATGTGTGTGTTTATGTGCATGTGCCTGCAAGCATGCTGTATGGTTGCTGAATCCAGTGAAAGTGATATGAGCATTGGATGTTAAAAAGACTCTTTGTAGCACAGTTAGCTTGTATGTTCATTGTGCTATATGTTTTGTGTTTTTATTTCCATTCCAAAGCTTTTTAAAAATTCATATTGGAGTACATAGGTGAAACAGGTACTATTTCTCATATTGATGTCATAGTAAATGCATGTGAAGTATGAGTCATGACAAGGCAGGGGTGCGGGTCACTACCGCGAGCATCACTACCGCGTGTAACACTAACGCGAGTATAACACTACCGCGAGTGACACTTCCGCGAGTAAAATTTCCGCGTGTGTAACACTAACGCGAGTGTAACCCTACCGCGAGTAACTCTTCCGCGAGTAACACTCCCGCGCGTGGAGCGTTGTCGCACGTTTTGTCTCCCTCTCTTTCCCTCTCTCCTTATCAAGTGTTTAGTATATTTGTACCAAAAGCAATACTGAATAAAAAGCAATGACATTGAGCACATAGTATATCTGGTAGTAAAAGCAATACTGAATGACATAAACACACACGGACACACAGAGAATGCATAGACTGTTTGATGATTTTTTATTTATAAAACATAACACACACACACACGCAGAATGCATAGATTGTTTGAAATTTATACACACACACACACACAACACACACACACACTCGCGCAGCAGCCCGCACGCGCAGAATGCATAGAATGTTTGAAATACTAAATTAAGAAAAATATAAAACTGAGCACATAGTATTCCTCTCTCTCTCTTTCGCTCCTTGGATCACAAATGTAAATAAAGCAAAACAAACAGGTGCACACAATATTTTCCCTTTGATCGTCTTATTCCTAAAACAATATGGCTGTTGTCAAATGTCACGATTGGTTCAACACACATTGAATTCAATGTTTCTGGCCACTGACCGTAAGAAAGGAACCTGACCTTCTTCATCACCATCCCCGTCCTCGTTGTCTTCAGCCTGTTCGTACGACTGGATGAGCGTCTGGAGTCGTTTATTGATGGCCGAGAAATGTTTCTTTGACGTTGGGCCAGGGTGACCTCCTTCCATTTGAATTTTAACACCGTGCTGCAGACTTTGTTCTTTTTGGATTCCGGCGATGAATTTCCAGATGGATGGATTCGGGCCGTCAAACATGGATTGCAAGCCCCTGTGCCAGCCTTCCAGTTTATTATTTGTACGTGGGAGATCAACTTGGTTCCTGTCTCGAACTGACCAAAACTGGAGAGAAAAACGTGGAGGGGCCCGCGTGGGATTTGGGTCCCGTCTTCTCCCACGGCGGAATCTTCCAACATAATTGTCCTCAAAGTAGTCATAGAGTTCACCCAAGCGTGGGTCCATGTCTCTTTCACTCATGTCTTCCTGCAGTTTCTCGAAATGCCCTGTTATCTTCTCTGGTGATAAAAATGCCAATGATGTGAGCATGCGGCAGTACAGCCGGGTGTCTTCGTTGTCGGTATAGGTGAGTCGTAACCCAAGATCCTGTATCTTTCTCCAGATTGACTGGCATAAGTGGAAGAAGCATCCTCTCACCTCGATGTCTGGAAACGCTGCGATGATTGCGGCTTTGGCTGTCAATTCAAAATCAAGGATGCAAAACCGTGGGTTCAGATTTGGTGCGTACATTTTGATAAGGCGCCACATTTCATCATATGTCCGTCTGTTCTTTCCTGCCAGAAGAGCATACAAGCATGGGAAGACATGGTTGCCTTTAATGACATGAATGGTGTACAGCTGAAAGAACAGTTGTGGTGCTACTTTGAACGTGCTGTCGGCCATCCAGTTAGAGTTTGCAGTCATAAACCGCAACATTTCGTTGGTTCCGAAGAGAATAATGCGTTTCAACCGGTTTTCTTCTTCTTCAGCATCATTATCAGCGTCACCTGTATCATGCAATAGAAACCTAACTTGAGTGCCTCCAACTAAAACGTCTCTGAATTGTTCCGGAATTTCGATGTCTTCCAAATTTCGTGGCAGAGGGGGAAAGGCATCATCTCTTTTCCGTTTTCTCTGAATTGTTCACCTGAGTGATGATCTCTGTGGCAAATTGGTCAGCGTCTCATCAGTCAAATTTGCCATCATTTCACCAATTAACCTTCGAGGTGGTGCATCGGTAGCAGCGGCTCTTTCTTTCATCTCAGCAACACTTTTCTGCTTCTGGACGTCAGCTGGGTTGGCAGGGTGGTTGTGGTCATATTTTACATTGGGGACCGCACCATTGCGGTAGTCAAGCGGTGTGCTGATTCTCCCTTTACATGTGTCCTGTACGCAGCGCCAGTTGACCGTTGTTTTATTTATACGGTCTCGACGGTAAATATACCAGTTGTAGAGGATCTTGTCATTGGAGTAACGAGACTTTATTACCTCCATGGCCATCGTTTGAAGCAAAGTGCGTGTTCGACAGAAGAACACTGTCCTTAAACACTAACTCAACGCTTGTTGTGCTAACCAAAAGAACTTCCACTCTCTCTTGTGGCCGCTCAAGCTCACTTGAGTGAACTCCCACTCTCTCTTTGCGGTAGTGACCAGCACCTGTTTGAAACAAAGTGCGCGACAATGCTGCACGCGCGGAAGTGTTACACGCAGTAGTCTTACACGCAGTAGTGTTAAACGTGCGACAACGCTGCACGCGCGGAAGTGTTACTCGCGGAAGTGTTACTCGCGGTAGGGTTACACTCGCGTTAGTGTTGCACACGCGGTAGTGTCACTCGCGGAAGTGATACTCGCGATAGGGTTACATTCGCGTTAGTGTTACACGCGGTAGTGTTACTCGTGGTAATGTCGCTCGCGGTAGTGTCGCACAACCACAAGGCAGTACAGGTGTGTTGTGCTTATACCTGCCTGCAGGTGAGTGTGCCGGTCAACATGGTGGTGCTGCAGTGCATGATGACCATGCAGGGGGACTCCCAGCAGACGCTGGAGCTACAGCCAGGACAGATCAAAGCCGGGGCCAGGTCAGTGCTCTGCCTCTTCTCTCACACTTTGGCAGCGGGAACAAAAAACCCCACTTTAGTTTACAGTTAGGCCTCTGTGTGAGTGAGTGTATGTGTGTGTGAGTACGTGCTTGCATGTGTGTGAGTGTATGTGTGTGTGAGTGCGTGCATGCGTGTGTGAGTGTGTGTGTGTGTGTGTGCGCACATGCAAGTATGTGTGCACATGTACTGTATGCTTCTGCTTGTGTGTTCACAGCTCGTAGTATTTTTCTCTGCATCCTCGCCATTTCTGCCACTTATAAGTAAAGAGTTGTAGGAAGCATCAGCTGACCTATTCACTTGCATTTATCCTTTGCAGCCGCAAAACTTGGGCAGGGCATATAGGTTTTGAACCTCATCGCTGCTATGGTGATGTGACACTACGCTTCCAGTTTACACCTGCTAATCTCGATCAACAACAGCGACAGGTGTTTCTTCCGTGACCTTGACCCAACTGACCCCACTGACCTTGCCAGCGTAGGCGTTGAGATGGAGGCCAATGACTCCAGCCAGGAGGAGCTGTCAGACCCGGAGTCTGTGTGAGTGAAGTGGATGTGTGCAGGATTGTCTTGGTGTTGATAGTTCCTAACTTTGATAGCACTACTTCAGTCCCCATAGTCAGAATGCACTGACCACAGCTGCCTGGTCTGAGCTGACATGTGCAGGGCACTGCCTAGTATTTGTTTTCTATATTCTACTGTCCACCCACAATAACAGCCAGCTTGGTGTGTGTGTGTGTTATGGTGATCTGGATGCCCCCTCTACTTACATGCCTGTTGTTAGCTTTGTCTAGGTCTGTGGATTGATAGGGGACTGCTGCTGTTGAAGGACAAGGGGGTCAGGGTCACTTCTTAAAGGGGGGCATCTTACTCGGTCTGGGTCTGGAACCAAGCTCTGATTGCCCCTATAAGGGTGCCCAATACGGGAGATCAGAGCAGGTGTCGGTGACTATTTTATAAACCGTTCAGCAGCAGTGCAGGGCCTCTTGTTTTTCTCTTTTATTCTTTTATTTTGAGGATAATGGAATAAGCACTTATGTGCTTTTTTTACATCCAGTCCCCTTGTATATGCAGTTTTGTCAATTTTGTTATCTGTTCCCACCTGAACTGACTCTCTTGTTGTTGGTGTCCATATAAATGTCTGGTGCTTGTATTTCTTGCAAACTGCAGGCTCTGTGGGTTTGGCAGGAAGAAATGGGGTGTGGCTGTGTGAATGGTGTGATCAGGATGAGTGGAATGAGAGCAGCAACATTATGTGTGTTATAGAAAATGAGAAAGGAAAAAGAGAATGATGAAAAAAACCCCAGAAATTGACAAACCAACAAGAGCCACAACATTAAACAAACGAGCGAACAAGCAAACAACAACCAACAAACTAAGGAGAACACCAAACTAACAAGCCAACAGGAAAAGGAAAATGAAGAAGAAATAAATCCCTTACCGTGGTGTTGTATGTCTGCTATGCTTAGGAGCGGAGAAGGGAGACACCTGTTTGCCAGGGCTCAGTTTACCACAGCCACCTACTGCAACTTCTGTGGGAAAAAGGTAGGTGCAGCAGCGACGCTGCTGCTTTCCTTCAGATCTCTTTCCTGATCTCTTCATTCTGGCTATTTTTAAGGAGAGTGGGTGTGATGAGGTGACAGCCTGGATATGGCCTCTGTGGTTGGCAGGGCTATCAGGATTGCAGAAGATCACATAGAAACAGCACACTTGCAGACACACTCTCTCTCTCTCTCTCTCTCTCTCTCTCTCTCTTTCTCTTTCTCTTTCTCTCTCTCAGACACACACACTCACACATACACACACACAAGTGCATATGCATGCACACACATTTTATACACATACATGTTACATAGAGGAATACCTGGCAGGTTTAAAATGTGCACATCTGTGTGTTATATGTGTATTGACGTGTGTTCCCATGTATGTATGTGTATGCATGCATTATGTGTGTGGGAATGAAGTAGCAATACTAATAATCACTTTTCATATATAAAAAAATTTGCCAACTAATTTCTTTCAAGTATCAAAACAAAAATATTCAAGTGAGGTACTTAAGCCTACTTTGCTGTGTGTGTTGCAGATCTGGATGAAGAATGCATTCCAGTGCAACACGTGTGACATGATCAGCCACAAGAAGTGCTTTGAGAAGTGCCGGGCAGAGACCCTTTGCTCAACGTGAGTTACTTCATTCACTGTAGTATCTGTGACAAAATTTCATAACACAGCATTGCTAACTGGACAGGAATTCAGTTGTCAACTGAAAAATTTAAAACTCGACCAGCTTGTCCATATTTGATACTTCATACACATAGCCAATCATGTTTATACATCAGCTCTCTTTCTCACCTGTCACATATACTTACTCGAGATGATGAGGAGAATTTTGACATGAAGCAGAAATACATGAATAGTTGGACAAGGCCACAAGAGACCATTTACTATTACCCTGTGAATGTGTTTTTGTGATGTCAGGAATGTGTCAGATATTCTGTTTGTAATTGCAACTCATCTCAAGACTGTATCAGGTATGTGTTTCATGGAATGGAAAGCAAGTGTCCTGTATCAGGATGAAATCAATCATTCATATTTCACTGCTGCCAATGGCCCAGGCCAAAAGGTGTACCAGCTGTGGATGTGAGCTGAGCGCTGAGGCCTACATTAACATGTTGTAACATGTGTTAGCCACGACAAGCTCTCAGCATACCCACTTGCACTCTCCTTTAAAGGAGATGGAAATCCTCTGAAGGTGAAGTATGGCTGCCACATGGCACGGTAATTGAAGAGTCATACACACAAACTTCTCATCCAATGTGTATTATCAGTCTCACAGTGATTCCCAGGTGGGTAAGTGAGTTCTTCCTTAACTTCTGGGAGAAGTGTTAGACTACTGCTCTTTTCTTGCAGTGTGTCTGGGGCATGTTGACCCTGGAGGAGCCCATCCCTCTTCAGGTAGCAGGGTGCATGCTTGGTACATTTGTGTGTTATCCATGCCGTCAGCCATAGCTAGCCTGCTCTCTAGGTAAGGTGGAGGGTTGTGAAATGTATGCACAAAATGTTGGCATGGTTTCACACAGAGAACTTAGGTTTGTAGTTTCATCTGGAGGACTTTCAGGGGAATGCAGTCAGTACCAGGGGAAACAAATCTCCTCAGACGCCTCAGTGGAGATGTGAGCCTGTGTGTCTCACTGTTCATTCATGCAGACTGTTGGCTGGTGTGCAGGGATGGGCCAAGGCGCCGCAGCGCTCCCGGAGAGTTCTGGAGAACGCCAACAGCTGCCCGTAAACAGGCGGAGGAAGAGGCCGGGTCACAGTCACCACGGCAACAGACGCGCAGCAGTCGCATTCTCAGCAGACTGAAAGGAGTGAACAGAAGTAAGCTGACAAACAGTAGTGTGTGTTTGCATTAACTGCTGTTATTGTTCGAAACATAATTCTGTCTAATCAACAGTATTCAAGGTTTCAGTTTTTCATTTGTTTGCAATTTATTGGTACTTTTTTTTTGCATTTCATAATTCAGAAAACTGCTTGAAACTTGATTTTTAACTTCTCTTGTTAATTCTGTCATGCTTTAGAACAGAAGTGCTTGCCAGTTCTTTTCCTAGATTTTTTTAAATTGTCGGTTGTCGGCAGATATTTAATTAAAAAAATTCCCCTTAAGTATTCCACAAGTATTTATAAAAAAAGTTTTACATTGTATTTTTTGTTCTCTAACACTGTGACAAACTGCGCAAATTGTTTTTGTTCACAACTGCACATTTATCATACGTCTGATATTGCTGCATTGTTGTTATTAACACAATTTGAAAACTCAAAACTGTAAGAAGTTAAATGTTATTGTGTGTTATATCATATAGTGGGCAAGTTGCAGTGCTTGTAGTCATTGTGAACTCTGAACTGGTGATAAAATAATGACATATAGAATTTTTGTAGTGCTCAGTCTTGTAAAGTAAACATATCAAAGCACTCATATATCATAAATGATGAGGCATACTGAAGTGCTTTTTGTTTTCTATTTTCAGCTGATAGCTCTAAGCCAAACACCAGTCCACAGACAGCAAGACGTTCTGCATCCAAGGACAAACCAAAGGTGTGCATAGTGGATTTGTTGTTTTGTTTGTATGTATATTCTCTGTATAAAACCCTCCGTTAAAATTTAGTGGTTAGATGATGCAAGCATAATGGTAAAAGGATTGTCAGCATACACCTTTCTTGGGCTGTTTTGATTGTTGAATAAACATTTTTAGTGTCATTGTTTCATGTGTTTCTATGCATAGAGGAAGAGTGGTTAACTGGATGACGTGGGGCTGATGCTTTGAAAATATTTTGCTGTCAGTTTCCTTCTCAGGTTGCAGGAATGGTTGTAGTGATAAGGGAGAGATGGAGGGAGGAAGGGACTGAGAGGGGGGAGGGAGAGAGAGAGAGAGGCGCAGACAGATAAACCAGCTACCCAACCAGCAAGAGGAGCTTAGTGTGCACTCTGTTGAGGTATTGACGTTCAGCACATTTTGAAGAGAGGTTTTCTTGTTTGTTTTCTGTTTGTTGTTGTTGTTGTTGTTTGGTTTTGTTTTTGGTTTGTTTGTTGGGGTTTTTTTGTTGTTGTTTTTTTTTTTGGGGGGGGGGGGGGGGGGGTTTGGTAGCTTACATTTCAGAGTATTACTTTTAGAATTGGTGAACTGGTGACCCAGAAAATAGAAACCATTTAAAAAAAAGCTTTGTATACACTAGTACATACATGAGAAACAGGAAGGAGATTCAAGGAAAAGCACATAAAAAAAGGTGTATTGTGTGCAGACGAAGGAGGCCAGTGAACCGGCCATGCCCACAGACCTGCAGTTCTTGCACAGCACTCTGGACGATGCTGCCATCAACTCCGCCAAACAACTGGGGAGACAACTCTTCTCTCAGCTGGAAGTCAACGAGCGCAAGGCTCGTCTGGATCACATGGTCTGTGCAAGCTTATTGCCCTTGATCATGTTGAAAACTGTGGGCATGAGCTGTGTGTGTGTGTGTGTGTGTGAGGATGTGAATGTGTGTGAGCAGAAAATGTCACATTCATTTTCAGTGGTACCCTGTGTATGACTAGTTGTGAACACGATCTCATGACTTTTGTGTTATTCAGTTTAAATAGTCACTCCAAATTTTTATGTTTGAAATTTGGGATGCATTTCTCACAGAGACTATTGCCATAAAGCAGCACCCTTATTTTTGTTTTCTCTTTTTCATGTTGATGTATTTGTTTGCCCCTGATAGTGGAATTTAGAACAGAATTTTGCCATGTACAGTTCCCTTGTTACAGAGGATCGTTTTAATGCACTATATGCGTTTTATACATAGCTCTCTGCATGTGTATGATATGAACCCAGTGCTTTGCAGTATGAATAAATTTAGCCATTCTACAACAAGCACCTGTGTAGCAGACTAATGTTTGAAGATATGAAGGTTTGCCCTTAGCAGAATGACTGACTGTGAAATATTTCATCATGTAATGTAGAGTAGCATATTGGTTGTGATGTTTTTACTGACCCTCAAAATCACTCAAAATGACATGAAAAAATAAGGTTAAAAACATGCTGGACATTAACAGTGCCTCATTTTGTGAACAAGTGCAGTGAAAAACATATGAATAGATCAGTAGTCAGTCATCCTTCTTTTGATGACGACATTTGAGCATGCCGATTTGAACCACAAAACAAGATCAAGAATGATTTCTGCATTTTGTTTCTTTGCCTATCTTGTACACATTGAACAACATTACTGTAGAGGCTACTGGGCCAAGATTTTGACCAAGTTTGGAATTTCACTCTGGTAGCAACAGTCGTAAGAAGATTGCCTTATAGAAACATTTCAGTATTTTTCTAGATGATACCTATCTGTTGTTCATGTCTGCTTTATGTGACCTTATTTGTTATGAGAATGTGCTCAGTTGTATTTGTATCTCACCTGTGACTTCATTATATGTGTATCTGCCTCACAGGTAAACAAGATGCAGCTGGACATAGATCAGGAAACAGCCAACAAGATTGCACTTACGAAACAACTGCAGGAACCAGATTCTCAGACAAGTCGCAGTGGTTTGAAGTTGGCCATTGACAAGTCGAACGAGAAGATTGAAACGTTGATGCTGTTGCTGCTGCAGTACTGTGCCGGGCTGCAGCACTGCCTGGACCAGGAGGAGGAGCAGCGCCAGCAGATGTCCTCCTCCACCGCCCCTGTGGCAGATACCGCCACTTCCTCATCCACCGCTGTGGGCGTGGTGGTGGAAGCATCGCTGACTGCTGATGCCCTCGATGACACAGACAAGGACACGGCTGCAGTTATGGATGAGCAGCAGACAGAGGAAGCTGTTGCACAAGTGATCACAGAGCTGATTGATGCAGATGATGATAATGACAGCTCGTCATATGATGAAGTCAACGAAAATGACAATGACGAGGATGACTTACCCGTGGAGCAGTTTCGGCCCATCTTTCAAAGCAGAGGGAACGGTAAAGAGCCTGTGACAGAGATTGATCCAAAGAGTGTGATACCTAAAGCCAAAGCTATCCTGGAAGGGGGCAGTGAGTTTTGCATGGATAGTGATGATGGCAGAGATCTGGAGGAGACCACAGCTCTGTGATTTTCGTGTGATGGATTAATTATCATCCTGTGATTTTCATGTGATGGATTAATTATCATCCTGTGACTTCTGTGTGATGGATTGATTATCATCTAGAACTTAATGTGGAAAATCTCGTGCAGCCTTATCACAGGCTTTTTGGAAAGAAAAATGAACCAGGTGGTGAAAAGTGTAATCGGATTCATACTGAGACCAGTTATCATTTTAACCCAGTATTGGCTAAGCATGGAATAGTTGGTTGACTTGTGCAAAAAAGCTGATGTTGAGTGTGCATGAAGTATCAGATGTCTTCAGTGCTCATTAACTCTTTGTTGCCTACATCAGTGGGGAAAGCAAAGAAATAATGTTAAATGTGAGAGCAGAGACTTCTCTATACATGGACAACACACAAGCATTCCATACTTACAAACTTACTCTTGGTCAGAACTTGTTTAAAATATTACAGAGGCCCAGAAACAGATCCATTACTAAAAATTTATAAGTTGATGTTGATTGCTTTTTTGAAAGAGAAGTGAAGAGACGAGAATTTTGGCAGAAATTTTCTCTGGAGTACAGCAACATATGTTATGTCTTTCATTTGGTGCATTATTTTGAGGTTCATCGTTTTTGTTCTATGTTTTTAATGTAACTGTTCAAGTAAAGTAATAGAGGTATGTAGATATAGATGTTTGAGTGGACTACAACCACAGTGGCAGGGGCATAACAACCAAACAAGTCTCAAAGGGCGTTGTAACTTAAAGAAAATATTCATCCAGATATGATTTTGATGCTAAACTTTTATATTGATAACTATTTATACCCTAGTTCAAGGGTCAGGAAGATGTCATGTTATTGCTGTGAATATTGGAAAGGAAAAAAAGAAGATAAGCAAAGGTAGTAAAGGTTTTCAGAGAAGCTTTTTTCTTTCAGACAGTATCTTAAGGTTTTGGGTATTTTTCTTTCAAAGGATGAAAAAAGTGAATGATGGAAAATGTATAAACATATATATGCAAGGAGAAAGAAGAAATGGCTGGCAGAATGAACTTATTTTATTTTCCAAATGATGCGACCAAAGTCATAGCTTTTCATCCACAATCTGTGTGATACGCAAATCTGTTTTAATGCACCTATGTAATGATGACATGCACACAAACAGTTACTGCACAGTACATTATATAAAGAAAGCTAAAGCTTTTTATTTTGCTACAGCACTTGGTGATTATTACATTTGTTTGCTTGTTTTAAAGAAAACTTTATAACTACAGCCTGCTGTTTGCTATCCTGCCATGACTACTTAAATGTTTTATTTGCAATTTTTTCAGTTGGCCATTGACTTTACAGAATGCAGTTTATTGCAGATTGACATTTGTCAACTGGAAAGTGGGTCTTGGAAAGTAAATTTGTTAATGTATTGTGTATTGCTTTCAAACGAAAATATGACCAGATCCATAACATACTGTTTTTGTACAGATACCGAAAAAGAAGGATACTATATATTTTTTGATTTTGTTGGTGTCAAGAAGTTTTATATGGGCACATGTAAAAAAACAAAAAAGCAATGACCAGTGTTTGTAGTGAGTGTGTTTCATTTGCATGGCATGTAGAATGGACCAAATCTTAATCAAGTGAGTGTTTGCTGAATATTGTGATACTTCCATACTTAGTTGACTGAAGGGGTATTATTTCTGCAGAATCTCCAGAATATACATGCATGTATGTGTTTTTGAACTTATGACATACCTCATGATTGGTGAAATTTTCATTCCATTATCCTTGCCTGTGCCTCACTCAGTAGCTGTCACATACCAGACAAACATGTGAGTAACACACACACACACACCACACACACACACACACACACACCACAACACCACACACACACACACACACACACACATGAACTCTTGCAGTCAGCAGAAAAATCAGCTTTTTGATATTGAGGTAGGTGGTGCATTATCAGGAGTCTACTTTAATCTGCCATAGCAAAATGCAAATTGCTTTTCAGTCACCAGCTCACACAGTTTCTACTTCATGCTTGATATCACTTGCAATATCAGTCATACTTTAAATTGAAAGGGCACGGTTTTTGCATGTGTTGATACAAGCAATTGTGAACAACTTGCTATGGATTCCAGACACTCAGAAACTATTGAATGATAAATGTGTGTAGTAGAGCACAGATGGAAGAGATCGTTTATGTGGTCATGCTATAGGCGAGGCATGAAATATCACCTGGTCAGAATAATAAAAGAGAAAAAAAAAACCAAGACGCCTCCCCCCCCCCCCCTCCCCCAACCAAAACCATTCCCGAAAACAAACAAGTAAAAAGATACCTAAACACATACAAGCTCTTGCATGAATTTAAAATCTACTTGATAAAGATGAATGCACAAATTGGTGAAATACACAATGTGATTTATTGTGTCTTGACAAAAGCATTTCACCAAACCAGCGGTAGACTGTAGAGAATGTATGTTGTTTGGACAAAGATCTGATCTATATACTTTCTCTCAAAATCAACATAGACAACGACATCACATGACACCAGGTCACAATTGTCCTGCCACTTCATGACCAACATGGAGAAAGGAGGCTTGAGAAGTCATGCAGAAATGGAAGGGGTGAGATTGGTAAATGTCTGGTGTGTCAATAGTTGAGGAAATGGTACTTATGAATGGATGACTGTAAATGGATAATCAGTACTCTGTTTCTGTTGGTTGATTGTCTTTTATTTTTGCTGTCCAGATCTGGTGCCAAATGCTTGTTCAGTTGTGGTTAAAAAAAGAATCATCATCTGTTTGTGAATTCATGTTTTCTGTTCTGTTAAAGGATGAAACGCACTCTACTCATTGCATGTGATAGATTCTATACATGTCATTATCTACTCATTATATTTGTACATTTTGTTTGGGTAATGTGGATATAAATGAAGGACAAAAATCACAGTGCTTTTTTGAAATAAAAGATACATCTTTCTGCTCTCATAAATTCTTGGTTGGTTTCTATGGATTTTCAAGCACATACATAGTAATACTTTTGCAAATTATGGAGTAATTTGTCAACTATAGTCTGTATTTTTGTATTGTCATTTATGTTTGTATTTTTCAGGCAATAGAATAGTATCCTCTGTCATTGTTTGGGGTATTCGATCTATGGCACATGGTTTTTGGTTTCTTGCTTTTGTTTGTTTGATATTGTTTGTTTTTTCAAAAGTCTCCATAAGTTGTGTAGTGATTTTTGATGGCTTCCTTCCTCCTGTTACTTTCAGTCTGTCATTCAGTAGTAGCTCTTTCATTCTTTTGCAGCATTTTTAGTTTTCAGATTCAGTAGCCTGCAATCTGATGTTTTGTTTGGAACCGTTGTTTCTGTGTGTTTGTCCTCATTGAGATGTAGTTCTAATGAGGAGAGACTGATTCCTGAATGTCAACCTCAGCTAGTAGTATCATGCCTGAAAAGGGTTCTTCATTGTAGCATTTTTTCAGTGAGAAGTCCAGACGCCTGATTGATTCTAAGCACAACCCATATGAATGTTGTGCTTCTGGGGTTTTTTAGTTTTCTTTATTAAATCTTGTCATCAACAGCTTTTTTTTCTTAATTCTATAGCGATCTTTAAATGTAATGTATAAGTTGCCATATTTGATGCTTAATGGTGAATGGGACAAGTTATGCAAAATTACATAAAATGTGTTCAGACATCCCCCAGTAGCTTAAATACAAGTAGGACAGCTAGACAGTCTTAAGTTTTTAAATTTTCATTGTTTATGATCATAGATAATTTCCTTATGAATTTTTTATTGGAACATCTTATTTGAATGTTAGATTGTGTTGTTGTTTCTGTTAACTTTTTTTTTATGGGAAGAACAAGACCAAGAACAAAATGTCATTGTCATGGAACCAAAAGCTTATTGACAAAAGAATGCATCAGTAGTAATTCTAGGCAGAACAATTTACTATGTGGTTATAGTACATCAGGCTTTAAGGTAGGTAATACTGTCATCTTATAAAGATAATCTCTCGCTTGGTGTGTGTGTGTGTGTGTGCATATGTGTAGTGATTGCTGCCCCTTTTTGTGTGTCATTTCAGTGCTGCTACCCCTGTACTGTTTAGTCTGATCTCATCATATCCACATTATCCAGGATTATTCTCCTCTGATTTTTTTTTTTATTACAGGTCATGAATTTATAGTTATTTTCAGTTATTCTGTTATCAGTTGGATTAATCATACTACATTCAGTTGAGTCAGCACAGGCAAAGCCACCACCCAAATAACACTGCTATGTCTTAACCTTTTATCTGTTTGGGGTGGGTGGGTGGGTTTATTTTTTGTGGGGATGGTTCTAGAAAAATAAGATTTTCAAAGAAAATGGTCAAAGACAAGCTTGTTCAAGTTGTGGATAAGCTTTGAACAAAGTGATATTTTGTGAAAAGATCACTTTTTGATTTCTTTTATGTAGGTTTTTTCCAATATCTAAGTGTTCAGGACTCAACAGCACTCTTGGAACAAAATATAACTACAACAAAAATCTTACTGCCCGAGCCAGACTTGTTAGAATGTAGGATACCCCCCTTTTGTGATTATTTGAATTTGTGATGTTTTATTGCTTTAATTTGTCTGTATTTATTTTTCTCATTGAACGGGTTCAGAGCTATGATTTCCATGTGTCTGCAAGTACTGCAAGTGGACCAGTGTGCTCTAGAGGATTTCTTGTGACTTAACGTGGTACATTTTTCATTTATTAGTGTCAGTTGTGATATAACAATCATTATACTTAAGTGGTTTTCCCTTTTGAATATATGTGTTTGTCACCCTGTGTGTGTGTGTGTGACACCATGAGAAAAACTAAAAAGCGAGACTAGCTGTCATCATCTATGTAGGCATAGACTCTCTTCTTCTTTGAAACAGTGGGAACAATTCTTTATTCTGTTGTATCAGTTGTCAGCACTTCAGTGGACATTCTTCTCTGCTAGATTGGTTGATTCGTTCGTTTGGGTAGGATCACTGTGTGATTACTGTTGTGATATTTGAATATTTTCACAATGATTTCTTGTCTTCACACACACAAATGTATGCACGCATAATTATACACAGGCACTCACACACACACAAATACACTTATACACACACGCATGCATGCACACATGTGCACACACACACAGACACAGAGTTACACGCACACATTTGATATCACTAATAATGTTAAACAAGAACAAAATAAACATGCACGCATGTACTCATGCACACACACACACACAGTACCTTCACATTGAAATATCATCTTTGATCAAAACTACATAATATTGATGAAGCCAGTAAAATGCTTCACTTGCCAACTGCACATCTTTCCCAAACATCCATATGTTTAGTTTTCATCAGGATTCTGTTCTCATTTTAATTCATGTGGAACAAGTTGAGGCCAAGACTTTTTTTTAATAACCAGTTGGTTATATATATATAAAAGTACTATAAACTAAATCATACCGATACTAAGAAAATAAACCTTGTGTGCCAAAACTGTTTGCTCTATATATGATCTACCTTTGTGTCTAATCACTCTTCCAGCCATGGTACTCAGCCTGTCGTTGGAGAAGACAATTTTCTAAGTTATGACATGGAAGAAAATGAAGTGGAGGTGAGAACACTTCACAATTGTTTTCCCAAGACCTGTCCTACTATTCCTTGGGTTTACCTGAATTCCGATCCCAGACTGTGACGAAATGCCCATGTGAGAAGTTGTTTTGGAAATTCAGCCCATTGAGGCAGTACCCAGGCATAACATCAAGGTCCAACTATGGATTCTGCAACTAAAACCATTTTGTACAGTCTGTTATATATATAGAGAGTATAAGAAAGTGTAGCCACGAGTGTGAAGGATGAAAATGTGAGAAGGCAAACATTTTGTGTCGTCATTCTGTCATCCTTTTCTAGACACTGTTCTTATCCTAAAGCCATCAAAGGTACTTAAGACAAACTGAAAGGGACCAGAATGACTTAGTTACAATATATACATGTATAGCATGCAAATTATCATCATGAAGTAGAGGTTCAAAGAAGTACTTTCGGTAAATGCTTGAGCCTAACTCACCCCACACCCAAAGGAAAAATAGACCACACTTTTTGGGGAGTACAGATTGGTTTGTTTTAAAAATGTGTGGTATGTTTTATATATTTCATCTTTTTGTGTTTGGGTTCCTTGAATCATTCACGTGCTTGTTTCTTGTTTCTGTCATCTTTGTCTTGTCAGAGGACTGAACGACCACAGTAGTGATAGGACACAGTAACTAAGGAAACTGCAAATGACTGTGTGTGATCGATCTCAAGTGTCTCCCAAAGTGTCTGTGATCCCAAGGCTTTGGACTTGTGTGCATATCACTGGAATCGCTGCATTGGTTATGGCTATACTGATGCTTTTGTGCTGCCTACGCCTTCACCTCTTTGTGTTGGGGGAAGACCTGTCCTACGCAATATTATGTGGCATAACAGAGTAAAATATTGCATACTATACAGTGGTGTATTGCATCTCATAGCTGTGCTGATTGATGTTGAGCTGTATGTATGTGTGTTTTCATTAATGAATTATTTCAGTGCAAGATTTGCAGTCTTTTGTTTGTGCTCTTTTTCTGGTATACAACCCGTAAGGTTGAACATTCCTGTATAGGAGGGTTCGGTGTGGTAATGCCTGTCAGCACAGGACGCTCTGACAGTTGACGGAATGTCAGGTGGAAGAGAGGTCCAGTGTTTTCTTACTCACTTGACATCAAATGTTGAAACACACTCCCAGACACAGTACAAAGGCAAAAACAACTCAGTTTGTAAAATGATGTCAAACTCAGATTTCCATATCTGGGTTCATGTTGTTTTTGAGCTGTCTGATTGAGAGAGATTTTCCATGGAGTTAACATTGCTGTTGACTTCATTCATTTCAAGTCCTTTGGATGAGGCTGTACACTGCCGTCCAGCATGTAAACTTGTACTTTGTGCACATGTTAAAAAGCCAATCATCTTTAGAGGGAGTTATATGGCTGACAGTATGGATGAGCTGAATGTACCCAGCATGCATTCTGCAGTGCTTGCTGCAGTGCTCTTAATGAAGACTGCATGCCCTGGGACAGCATTGTGTCTCCATTGGAAAGACTAAAGGCTCACTATACTTTCTCTGCCCAGCAAATGACTGCCCCACAAAGGAGATCAGTGTCAAACTGTCTCTGATTCATGTGAAAAAGTCCCCTGCCATTGTGGAAATGTTCTGAAAGATCTCTGATTCAACAAGCATCTTGTGTGCAGTAAATGTCAATGGTTGTCACACTGTGGGCCTGCTAGAAAGTTCTATGAATGGTTTTAGAAGTAGGTGTTGTGTTTCAGGAAAATATTTAAAGTTTTGTGTTCTTGCATGAGCTACCTCTTTGGTTTAGGAAGCAAGAAAAAGCTCTAGTAGTGCAGCAATAGCTCTATCATTAGCAAGAGTGAATAGTGTGTAGAAGACACCTTACAAATAGCGATTACATAACTAGTGGTTGTGTTGTCAGCAGTGATGATAGATTTGTGCACTGTGTAACTGATTCCTCACAGAAAACAAACTGATTCCGTGTGCCTTAAGGAGCAGTCTCACAAGCACTATGTGTCACAAGTGTCAACTATAACACAGAGAGAGGATATTGTTTTGTTCTATGATCTCGATGTCATTTAATGGAGAGAACAGGGTATAATGTTAAATGTACCCTGGTGGCTAGGAGATACAAGACTAACATTAATTCGTCATTGTCAAAGTCATGTTTCAAAGACAGACACATGTTGTTCTCAGCAAATTGATGTATATGTCATATTTCTACTTTGTAAAACCTTTCCATACTGTGCAAGCAGTGTTGAAGTGTGTTTCATACATTGGAATGGACTCTTAAGAATTTTCGTATGGAAGAGTGAATCCATGATGAGTAGTTGGTAATTTACAAAACAAAAAAAGAAAGGCGGAGTCAGAATTGTAGTAGAGGTAATCAAGTTTCTGTTGTTGGACAGGACATTCCCAGTATAACACCCACTCTGTCTTACTCCTCACACTTTAGAATCACTGTGAGACTGTAAGTACACACCGGAAGAGAAGTTTGCCTGTTTGGCTGTTTACTACTACCTCACCATATAGGTAGCCACACTCTGACTTCCAAGGATTCTAATTTCTCCTTTAAAGGGGAGGACAGGTTGTCATGCTAAGAATGTGTCATGGCTGAAGACAATGATTATCTGTGGTGACATTTCAAGGCATAACAACACTGCTGTGTCAGCCTTCGTACTTAGCTTATACATCTATAAGTAGTTGTTTGACTAACTATGTATCTCAGTATGCAGAGGAAGCCTCTGATGCTTTGGTGTTTTTGTGTTTTTAGAACCCACCAGACACCAGAATGAGGCAGAATCTGTGGCAAGCATACCTGATCCTCTGCACTTGCGTATAGTCATGCAAAACCTAGTAATGCTTTGGCAGGCCTGCCAATAAGCTGACCTGGAGAGCATTCTTAATTGGCCAAACATGGCCTGAATTCAAGCTTAAAGTCCACAACTTCACGACCTTTCATGGCAGGAGCATGTTATCTTGTGCACTTGCCTCCTGCACTTGTCATAAAAACGGAAGGGGGGAGGGGGGGGGGGTGGAAGTAAACAAAAATTCTGTAATTGCAGATATGCTGTCATGGGCCTCTTGATCAAACATCATGGCAATATGAAAAATCCATTCTCTCTTTTGCCAAGAGTCTTCATCATTCTTGTACAAAACAGACTTCTTTTGGTTTTTGATTAGTATAGTACTTTTACTCTGTAAAGCATCTGCGGCCAAGGTGGCATGGGTATTCTTTCACATATTGAATTCTGTGATGGTTTTGTTAGTAAGCAGAAATACAGCCAGCCATATTCCTCACAAGTTTGCTAATTTGACTTCATGTATCCTTGCAGATCATAGGTACGGTGTAATGATGGCTGAAGGTACTTCAAAATGTACGGCACAAAATATTTTTATCTGGTAATTTTAGTTTTTTGTTTGTATTTCTTCTTTAGATTTAGTATTCTGCATTAAAAGCATAGCAAGTCATTGTGAATGTGTTTGAATTTTACTCTTTAATGTACATGATTATTTTCCATGAAATAGATAAGTGGTAACTGCATCAAGTCACAATTTGGCCAGTGGCATCACTGTTAACTCTGTCAGATTCATGAGGACGTCACCTCTCCACCATTAGATTTGTACCAAGATAGGAGTTCAGGGGCCAGATGGAGAATTGAAGAGGCAGAATTTGTCTGTCAGACGTCCACACATTAACTCACACGGTCTCTTTGTGTCAGAAGCATGCGCTCCACATTTTAATCTGTCTACCTTCTTTATATGAATGATGTTGCAGAGTCTGATTTAATCCGCTAAATCAGTGTATGAGATATTAGCTCCATAAATTGTGTGTGCGCACATGCGCGCGTGTGCGTGCGTGCGTGCATACTCACATACATTTGTGTGTGTATGTTGGTTTTTAATCATTTTTTTTCTTCCTTTTCATAAAGAATTATTCAGCTGATTATTTTGCATTTCACTTTTCCGTGAAAAACAAACAAATTTGCTCTTTAAAAAATCAGTCAACAATGAGTCATGAATACATTCAAACTAACTGGAAATTGCTTTGGCAGACAGGGCCCATGTCTAGTATGGGGTTCATGATTTCCTGCTCAAGATACTTTGATATCCTAGGGTTGAGTGGAAAAGGCTTTTAGCCTTCATGTGATTAAACAAACTAAACCACACACACACACACACACACACACACACACACACACACACACACACACACACACACACATCCTCTCTCTCTCTCTCTCTCTCTCTCTCTCTCTCTCTCTCTCTCTCTCTCTCTCTCTCCTCTCTCTCCATACAGCAACAACAGCAGAAGAAGACTCTGCTGGGAGGACGCCTGTTGAATATTAAGCAGTTAGCGGAAGAGAGTGTGACATCATTATTAATTTGTTGTTTTTGTTTGGATATTGTATTGGCGGTGCAGTGCAATGCCTTGATTGTGGGACGTCTAATATGAGTCTGTGACAAATTGCATCGTTACCACGGACTGTCATTACAGTGTGCCAAATGCATCAGAATCTGTGCCAGTTGTTTCGCTTGCGCTCCTTTTCCTGCTGCCCTTTATTACATAGCTGACAGTGGGTTAAAAAAATAAATCCTCTGGTGGGAATGCCGAGGGCCCTTTAAGTATGAATGGCATCCCCGCGTTTAGGAGATTCTGTGCTAGAAATTTCCCCTTTTCTATCACTCCTTTCGTCTGTATCTCCCCCCCCCCCTATCTCTCTCATGCATGTTTTCAGCCTACTCAGCCCATTCTCTCTCTCTTCTCTCTCTTCTCTCTCTCTCTCTCTCTTCTTCTCTCTCTCGCTTGCTTTCTCTTCCCGCCTCCCCCTCTCTCTTTCTCTCATGCATATTTTCACATTACACAGCCCATTCTCCTGCTTTTGTTTTTTCATGCGAATCTAACCATTTTGTTCTTACAAACTGTCAGATGGGCTGTCCTGAAGTCAGAACGTGTCTGCCGAGGCCAGCAAGCAGTGCTGGTATGTCACAAGCACAGGGGATGACCAGGCACTGCGCATTCCGCTCAGTATGACCGCACAAACATAGTTTTGAATTGGGAATAGTAACCCTACTATCAGGAACCTTTAGCACTAGAAATTCTGTCTAGATGCCTTGTCTTCTGTTCTGCGTAGTTTTTTCCCTCATTCTTTCTGTGCTTTCTTTCTTGCTTCTCTTCTCTCTCTGTCCATTGGGTTTCCCTGTCATCTCTTTCTTCATCTTCTCCTCCCTTCCTTCCTTGGTCTTTTTATTTTTCTGTTCTCACATTTGTTTCACAGTTTATGAGACAAAGCCAGTTTTGTCATACTTTCACTGTCTTAAGTGTGGCTATACGCTGTTTGGCCTGTACCTGTGTCGGTTTAAAAATACTTAGTTACGTTTTTAGGCTTTATAAAGGTGTCTGGGGCTTTCGGTGGCGATGTAGAGACTCTAGCATGAGGGTGTCTTCACTTTTTGTCCGTTTGTAAATGAGGTGCTGACGTCCAGACCACGAGGTTATCTTCTGTTCTTGTCCGTTTATAATTTAAAGCATGACACCGTCTTTGTCTGAAAGAGACCAACAGTGTAGATAATTTTTTTTTAAAAATGTTGTAAACAGTTATTTCTGCACATTCTCTGAATTTAGTATTTGGCAAGATTGATATAATGGACATCCCATTTTACGTTTTTCATGTGAAGACAGCCCTGATGTAGCCCCACTTGTGCTGTCGGCTGTAAGTAACATCAGCATTAACGAATGTCCAGAATGCTGACCATGCTTTTTGACATTGAACATGAACTGCAAAGTCTTTAAGATTCCCTTTTCCAGCATTGACTGCTTACTGTGCTTTTTTTTTTTTTTAACGTTTATTTAAACACGAAAAAGGAATGAAAGTGATTATACTATGTGTCTTCTGTTAACTATATGACATTGTTTATTGTGGTTTGTTGTTTTGAATTAGCAATGATCGGTGATGTGCAGTTATGAATGAAGTGTATTGATCATTTGAAGCAAAGCTAGCGTGTTGTTTCTGTCCTTGCTTTGTCAGTCTTTGTTGGCCAGGTTTGACTGCAGGCTGTCAAATCAGTGTGGTGTGAAGGGGGAGCGGGAGCATTGGTCGTGTACAGGAGAAAGGCAAACATTTTGAAATTGCAGTATTGTATATATCTATCGAAAATTCTCTCTCCTCCTCCTCTTCCCTCTGTGTGTTTGTGTACGTGCGTGCGTGTGTGTGTGTGCGCGCGCGCGCGTGCGTGTGTGTGCGTGAGTGAGCGAATGAGAGAGAGAGAGAGAGAGAGAGAGAGAGAGAGAGAGAGAGAGAGAGAGCTCACTTTATAAATCTACGGCCATTAAAGACTTCGGCATTGTGGAATGACCAAAAGCATTTCCTCTATGTATTCCACATTTTCTCTTGAGTGTAAGTCTACAGTGATGTTTCTACTTACCATATGGCTGTTGTCTCGGTACTGTGTGTGTGTGTGTGTGTGTTGTGCTGGAGGGGGTCACAAAAATATAGTTAATTGCTGTGATGAGCTTTCTGTGTGATAACAATGTTAGTGTCATTTGGATGTTTTGGAAACTTCTCCTTTTTGATGTTTTCTTTTCCTTCTTGATGATGCTTTTGTTTCTTCTTCTCTTCTTCTTCTCCTCTCTCTTCTCTCTTCTCTCTCCCCCCTCCTTTTCTCTAAACTTTGTTCCTACCTCCCTTTCTTTTGCTGCGGCCAGATTAAAGTGTACAAATGGCTACGTTACCCTTTGAAAGTTATCATCATCATCATCATCATCATCATCATCGTTTCCTCGTCATCTGCCTCCTTCTCCTCCTCTTTACCAATTTCTTTCTCTCACTGCCATCATCTGTGTCAGGGTTTGAAATGTGTATTTCTTTCACTGGTGTGTGTGTGTGTGTGTGTGTGTGTGTGTGTGTGTGTAAGCACGCGCGTGCGCTTGTCCATTTCTAGTGTGTGCCTTTTCTGTGATCTTTACTTCCCTCCTGTAATCCCAGTTTTGTTGATGTTTTGTCAGATACAAACAGGTACTTTAATTTGTCTGACTGACGATGCACAACCATTTCATTTGGGTTCTTTGCACACGCCCCTGCACTTGTGTCTTCATGGATTCATGAGGCGTGTTCTTGACCACGACTTTTTGGACACATTCCCTTGTGTGTGTGCATGTGCATGTATGTGTGTGTGTGTGTTTGTCACACCTGTGTACATATATAAAGTGCTTTTGTTGTCAGGTTTACTGTGTTGACCGCAACAGAATATTAAAAACATTTGTGTGCTTGCATTGCATCTTGATGTGTTCTTTTCTTGGTGTGTGTGTGTGTGTGTGTGTGGTGTAGAGAGAGAGAGAGAGAGAGAGAAGAGAGAGAGAGAGAGAGAGAGAGAGAGAGAGAGAGAGAGAGAGAGATGTTGCTATATATAATAATTATATACTGAGGTGTATCAGGAGAAAGGCCGGTCGCTCTGCCACATTCAATTCGTCAGTGTCTCCCCACATTCAGCACAGAGCCCCAGAGACTCCCCGAGGAGTAAGGGCAGACGTCGGGTCACGTCAGACTGGCGTTCACCCAGTGACTGACTGACTGGAACACATCATTATAAGAGAAAGCAGGCATTTCAATTTCTTCCCGAAGTCGGAATGTAGCTACCTTAGTGGTGGGCAAAAACGATAGCATACACAAACTTTTACCGTTGATGAACCTCGGAGCTCTAGCCGAGGAACGAAAAAAAAAATCTTCATTCACCAACCTGGTGACAAGTGTGCGGCATGAGTCTTTCATACTGATGCTGCTGCGTCTTACTCAATGCCTCACATAGCAGTAGATAAGTCAAAGTATCATTGGCACTTGTATTGATTTGGAAATGAAGTGTTAGCGGCAGATGTATACAAACATGCGATACACTGACGCTATCGCCAACGGACAAGTGAGGGTGTCGGTCCGTTCAAAGATCTGCTGACACTGGGGCAGGAAAAGAAAACCTACGTTGGTATGGCCAAGTACAAGTTCCATGTCTTCACTTTGAACTGTTCTGCAGGGAACTGTTGTGAGAGACCAGTGGAGACGGGGGAAAACAAAACAGATTAAAAGCCACTAAAGAAAACTACAGAAATAAACAATGTAAACACAACAGAGAAAAACACAACCTCAAACGACAAAGCAACATAAAACCCCAACCCAAACAACAGAACAAAATCAAACTTAAAACAACAGAAAAAAAATACCCAGGCAAAACAGCAACAAAAGAACAACAACAAAAGCCATGAACAAACGGAGAGCAATGCATAATGAATAAGAAACCGTTTACAGCGACCCAGGTTGTGGCACACAACCATCATAGATGGAGGGAACTGGTGAACTGCTCTTGATGGCAATTTCCCAACTTCTTACCGAGTTGAAATCTAATAACGAGAAGAAGAAATAAAATAACTTTATCAAAGTAAGAACCAGTTCTCTGAAAGAAAAGCAATAGGCTGAGGGAATCATTGTACAGGGCATATGTTGGTGAATTCATATCATATCCAGCAGCGTTTGGAAACTGTGTACATGTAAAGTAGGTCCCTTGCTTTGTGGCCTGGAGCTTATCAAGGACAACTTTCTCCATAGAAAAATAAGACAAGTGGAGTGGGAGAGTGAGGAGGGAGGCTAGGGGGTGGGGTGGGGGGAGGGAGAGACAAACCATTACGTTAATTGCAGGATGGCGCATATTTACTTATTTATCTACTTTTTTTTGTTTTTCATTCATATACCTAAACCTATATACATTTGATTTTAGTTAAACTCTCCTCTGTTCATTTTGAGGCCAAAAAAAAAGAACCGTAGTTCACCTGGAAATGAAGATCTCTGAAATCAATACTATGCATCCAGAAAAATCATTACCCTTCCATGAAAGTCAAAAACAATTCCACCCTGCATTTTTTCTACAAAGCCACATTACTGTCATTAATTCTCCATAAACTAGCATCTTCTTCGCTGCAGCTGGGATTGATTATATTGTGAATGTACTGCCATGACGCTAAGCTACCAGACTTACGTCACGTACTGACGTAAATCGAGTCTTGCTGCCATTACAAAGCAAACAAAAGATAAAAAAAAAATGCTAGAAAGCTTCAAGAATGGATGATGCTTGCTTTACAAAGAAAAGGCTGCAACGTAGAAGATTTTCGAACAATTATTTTCATTGTAAGACTGGAGTAGAGGTGAGATCGCCCTGGTTAATTGGTTCGGTTCAGAGATGATTGTAGGCTGAAAGCCTTCATAACTGACCCCCTCCCATCATCTTATTGGGAATGTTTACTGAGAATTTGCTACAGGAAAGAGGTGTTCACTCATATTAAAAAAACCCAACATTTCCAAGAACCCTAGAAAAAAAATCGTATTAGAATTGTTGTTGTTGCCTTTTTGAGCCCTCGTTATTGTGCAGAGCTGTAATGAGGACAGGTGGAGAGGTGCTAGGTTGTTCATGTTTGTAAGTCCTCTTCGATGAAATTTGTTTTCTAGGAAACCAGAATTAAGAATATGCATTAATTTTTCTCACAAAGGGAGTACCCATATTACATGGTTGTGATCATTCTATAATGCCAGCATGGGGAACTGAGTATATGTTCCACAAACGATTTCGGACAATGGTAGGTTCTCGAGTGTTTGTTATCTAGGCTAAAGAAGCATTTCAGGTCTTGTAATAGAATACTATTGTCATAAATACAGTAACTCAGCTTTGAGATCTAACGGCGATGCAGTTTTGCGTCACAATGTGCATTATTTGCAGTATAAAAGAGAACAGTAATTTAAACAGACTTTTTTTGACAGGGGGGGGGGGGGGGGGGGGGGGGGCTTCCCCTTTCAAAAAGTGTTTTCCTCATTCATTTTTGTTCTTTTAAAAGCAGATTGATACTGTCTTTTGTTTGCCTTTTAAAAGTCAATTTTCGTTTTTTTTTGTGGGCAGGATGAAAATTTTGTTTTGCCCTCAATAAAGATCAGTTTGATTTGACTTGACTTCATGAAGGAAAGCTGGCTTACCTTAGATCTATATTTACTATAGAAGCTTTGTGCTTAAAATGAAAAAAAAAGAGGATGCCCGATGGGGGTGGGGGTGTCAGTGTAGATAACATCCCCACCTGGAAGTTCTGAGCTAGAAATTTAATCTTTTCTATCACTCCCTTTGTCCTGCCAAGTTCCTTTTTCTGTCATTGCCTTCTTGCCTATTTTCTGCCTCCTTGGTCCATTCTCTTGCTTTTTACCCAGAAAGACTTAAAAGAGAATAATTCTCTCCTATGCCGAAGTCGGATGCGCCGGACCTGACTTGTCAGGCACTTAACGGCAGCATAGCGCATTTTCGCTCACATAACAGACAACAATAGTTGCTGTCTGAGCTTTCAAAGAAGAAATAAAAAAACAAACAAACCCACGAAACAATTCTCTTTTCTGCCCTTACCCTTCATCTAATCTAGGGGCTTTAGATTCCAGTGTTAGATCTAGGAAGCCAGTGTACTGACCATCAGCCTGACAGTCATTTCTGCTTGAGCACCAAGAGAAGCTAACTCTACAGTCGCAAAGTTTGGGCGCAGACGACTGCGCACACTGACAGTTTGCCCCACTATTTTCTTCCTCTAAGGTTGCTTTCTTCAGAACTGATTCCAAGATCCACAGACTTTAAAAAAAAGTAGTGCGTACTCGTACATGTGGCTCCATTCTGCGTTTCAAGTTGTTTGATTATACAGTAGATAGACTACTGACTGTTGATTACAGACTTGCAGCTCAAGTTGTATCGGTAAACTCGGTGAAGGACTGACAGTAATTCAGGTGCATCCTGCTTTTCTGTTCTGCTCTGGACTTTTTCTCCCCGCGGTCTTTTAAGTCCAATTTCAGTGATGGGTTTTACCCACCTACGAGACAGAATTGAATTAGGAAGGAGAGAGAGAGAGAGAGAGAGAGAGAGAGATCAGAAGCCTGCACATCAAAGTGAAGGCCAGCATGTCTGTGTCTACTGTGATGGTCAGCACTGAGAAAGTTTGTTAAAACTTTGCCAACATCTACACCTAGGAGTTTTAGAGAGAAAGACAGTCTTGGAGTACATTTCAGTTGAGATTATTGCCAAATAACGTCGTTCAATTGTATCACCTTTGTCTCTTACAAACCTTCATGTTTTACTTACACTTCTAACCGGCTTCTACCTGTTCTAACTTAATGCACAGGGATGTACCTTGGCTCCTTAACAAATCAGAAACAGGCAGAAAACCGAGGGTCTACTGTTTTATCAGGGGCAGCGCTTCTAACACGTCGTAGTCATCACGAGCGCTCCCCTGCCTCACAGGGCTGCTTTGCTAAGGACAGCACCTCACCACTAGGCAGCAGTAGCATTCATTTTTTCCCTGTCTGCAAATGCACTTCTTTCTCTTTGACAGTGACTTTTTTATTTTAAAAATGTCAGGGTCACAATTTTGTTGCCTGGAGTTGTTTTTCATGGTCTTACTGCATGTTAGGCAGCATGTAGACTGTGGCTTTGTCATCCCACCCAGAAGATGGTATAATCACACAAGACATTCACTCCTCACCTCACCTACCCCGTAGTCCCTTGGACCGTGGGGACACTAATGAAGATTTTGCAACCAGCTTCCTCCACTCCCCGCTGTCCTCTGTTTTCTGTAGCAATTCACTCCACTCAAGGCCAGTCCACTCTCTGATGTTGTCTAGTGGCGGAGGAAAATTTCTAGCATCAAAGGAGTTTCGAATCCAAGGATCTCTCTCTCTCTCTCTCTCTCTCTCTCTCTCTCTCTCTCTCTCTCTCTCTCTCTCTCTCTCTCTCTCTCTCTCTCTCTCTCTCTCTCCTCCTTCTCTCTCCTTCCTTCTCTCTTTCTGGGTGGGTGACTTACCGCTGGACCATCAATCGCCCATTCCTCATGGCACACGCCATGAAACCTTGGTGTGGTGGATGGTCCCCACTGTCGGGTGATAAATGACATCACAACCATGGTGTATCGGTTCACACAGCCTACTTATGTCTCAGAAATCGCCACGAGGAGACAACTCCCGCTGGTTCTATTCCCCCTGGGAGTGTTGGCGCTGGACGTCATCACTTTGGCCTGATTTTCCCCACAGGACCCATCCATAATGGCGCTGTCTCTGCTTTGTCCACCGGGACAGGTCTGGCTTGTGTGATTCCCTGAGAGCCTCTTCTTTTCGGCTCTGCTCTCATATGTTTATCATCTCTTGTCGGTAACAGTGTTCCACTGGACTATAGATTGTGAGAGTATTCTCTCTGGATCTACCCTCTGTGTTACTGGTTGTATTTTTGACGGGCCTGCAAGAAACGAAATTAATACAGACTTTGGTTGGTCAGATAAACGTTTAAGAATATGCAGTTTTATAAATTAAATTGTAGGATACAGGTTTGAGTTCATCAGTTTTATGAGACACTTCACTTATAACCCCCCACCCACAAGGAAAAAACAACAACCCCAAAACCGACCCCCCCAAAAAAACAACAAAACAAACCAAAACAACAAAACGAAAAAAACCAAAACAAAGCAATGCCCCCCCTCCCCCACCAATACAACACCCAACCCAACAACAAGGAACCCACCACCACAACAACAAAGCAGCAAAAACAACTCCCCAAACAAAATGAAACAACCAATCAGAAACAACATAATATGCAGACAGACAGACAGAACCACAGCGAGACAGACAGGCAGACATACAGACACTGGTACAAGTGCTTATGTCTGAGAGATGATAAAACTGATGTATGTGGGGCTTGGCCTGTGAAATATTGACTAGGATCAGGTTCTAGACAAGCTGTGATCTCTCCATCTGTGTTAACACCTCCTGGGTCTAGACACAGTTTCACTTTTCCTTCATTCTGATTTCCTTCTCTTGAGGAATCCAAAGCATAATTTTCCCTCAAGCAAGCTCCCATTTCTGTCCCTTCCCTCCTCGGTTATTTACTGCTTGTTGTTGTTTTGTAGTGAAGGCAGTGTTAGAGGTCACAGTGGTAGTGGCTAGTAATAGTAGAGCATAGAGCAAGTAAAGCAGCAGCACCAGCAGAAGCAGTAGAAGAAGCAGCAGCAGTAGCAGCAAGCAGTAGAAGAAGAAGCAGTAGTGGCAGCAGCAGTCGCATGCAGCGGAGGACGGAGAGAAAGGGGAACATGTCCATTATCGCTTACATGGCTTCCTTCTGACCTCCGCATTCTCAATGCAAAAAGTCTCCATGACTGGGCGGCGCGAACACGCATATGTATGTATGTATGTATGTGTGTGTGTGTGTGTGTGTGTGTGTGTGTGTGTGTGTGTGTGTGTGTGTGTGTGTGTGTGGGAGAGAGAGAGAGAGAGAAGAGAGAGAGAGAGAGAGAGAGAGAGAGAGAGAAGAGAAAGTCAGAGTCAAGTCAAAGTCAAGCTTTTGTTTTCAGAGTGTACACGAATAAGCAGCGCATTTGCCTATTTTTCATCAAGCCATCTATCTAAAGAAAAAAAGAAAGAAAAAAGGATAATATGCACATAATAAAACGCTTATCAATGGTTTCTGTTGTGATGCATTACTATGAAAAGTCATCCATATGGCGACAATATATATTATTATGATTTGTGTGTGTGTGTGTGTGTGGGGTGTGTGTGTGTGTGTGTGTGTGTGTTTAAAAAGACAGAGCGTGTAGTCATTATCTCAGAAATCGAAAAGATTTGATTTGTTTTTTTATTCTCTCCCTACTCCATGTCATGAGCAGCTAAATTATATGATAAACCAATCATTCTTTCTCTTGTTGTGTCGTGCACTTATTCTCATCTTCTATCATATACTCTCTCTTATCTCATCTTGATAGTTTATTTTAATTATTGTTTTTATTGTGTGTGTATGTGTGATAGTGTTACTAAAAATGACGATGAGCTTAGTCATTAATCCTCGAAATAAAGATTTCATTCATTCATTCATTCATCTCTTCATTACTTCTCCTTCTCAGCTCTCCTTGTACCATCTCTCTCTCTCTCTCTCTCTCTCTCTCTCTCTCTCTCTCTCTCTCTCTCTCTCTCTCTCTCTGTTGTTGTTGTTGTAGATGTAGTTGGGTTTTTTTGTTTTGTGGGGTATTTTGTTGATAGTCCCTGGTCAGGGCAAGGGCCAAATGAAAAAAGTATATGAATGCTTACTCTGTAATCCTTGGAAAATAAAGATCATTCATTCATTCATTCATTCATTCATTCATTCATTCATTCATTCATTCATTTCTCATTCATTCTCTCTCTCTCTCTCTCTCTCTCTCTCTCTCTCTCTCTCTCTCTCTCTCTCTCTCTCTCTCTCTCTCTCTCTCTCTCTCTCCCCTGTATATCATTATTTTATTCCAAAATGTTCTGTACGAACGATCCAATCTCTGACAATCAAACCAACAGAAAGCCAGTGACGCCCAAAATGTTATACTTTCACCTGGCCAAAATCCTGATGCCCCTCAGACTGACCAAGTGCCAGTCGAACCGTTCCCTCTCCCCTGGTCTCTCCAGGGGTGCCCAGTCAGTGTGGGGTAGGGATGAGGGTGCTGTGTGTTGCTGTGTCCTGGCTGGTGAGGCAGTGAGGGCAGTGAGGGGGGGGGGGGGGGGGGGTCCCTGAAGACCAATAGGTCACTGTCTCTCCCGGGCTTTCCTCCTCGGGTGGGTGGCCACAACCGCCAGGAACGAGCCGACTAATCAATCGGTGCCACCTCCCCGCTTCCTTTTCTTCGGCTAAACTGTTAGCACGAAGGGAGGTGGAGAGAGAGAGAGAGAGGAGAGAGAGAGAGAGCAGAGAGAGAGAGAGAGAGAGAGAGAGAGAGAGAGAGAGAGAGAGAGAGAGAGAGAGAGTGAGTGTGTGTGTGGTGAGTGCGTGCGTGACTGTGTGTTTGTGTGTGTTGTGTGTTTTGTGTGTGTGTGTGGTGTGTGTGTGTGTGTGAGAGAGAGAGTAGAGGGAGAGAGGAGGGGAGAGAGGAGTGAGAGGAGTAGAGAGAGAGAGAGAGTTTGTGTGGTGAGTGCGTGCGTGTCTGTGTGTTGTGGTGTGTTTTGTGTGTGTGAGAGAGACAGACAGACAGACAGATCTAGTTCCAGAAATCACCCGAACGCTTTGGGAAGGCACCCAGGACAGATCTGGAAGAAGCAGCCTAGAGCCACGAAGCAGCGTCCAGTGATTGTGATCAGACAGTGATGCTGACTGTTTCCTGAAGACCTTCACGTGTGGCAGCCAGACATGATGCACTGCATGCAGCTTTGAACAGACAGTTGGCAACAGACTGGACGCTACAGAAGCACACCTTCAAAGCAGGTCTTTGAGTGTTCTGATCAGAGACTGATGGAGTACTGGTTGTGAAGACCTTGGGATTCTGATCTAGACCACTGAGGGACAACTTGGCCAGGCTCGGTGCTGCGCTCAGCTGCTGAAGAAGCTGTTGTGCTGTCCTGTCCACGGCTAGAGCTCCAAGCTTCGCCAGGGGTGACGTGACGTTTCTGGCGTATGTGACCGTTTGTGCCCACCGCTGACGTAGCCGTTTCAAGGATGATGTCTAAACACGATATTATTATTATCATTATATTTCAAGGATAATAAAATAAGCACATATGTACTTTTTTCATCCAGTCTCTGTATGCAGTTTTGTAAATTTTGTCATCCGTTCCCTCCGGCACATAACGGTATACTCTTTCCGAACAGCGGAACGGGTTTTAACGTGTGGGCAAGATGTTCTGCATGCGTTCGCCCACGGGACCTCGGTTTATAGTCTCATCAGAAAGACTTGAGGAGAGTGGAGTCGGCACTGATGTTAACTCCAGAGGAAAAATCCTCTTGAACAAGATTCGAACCTGGGTCAGCAGATCACGAATACATCACTCTAACCACCAGGCTATCCCGTCCAGTGTGCATGTTTTTTTTAAAAAATAAACTTTTTTCATCCATTCTAACGGCACGATTGGCCTAATCTTCCAAAAGGCAGAACAGGTTTCATTATCATGTGTGTAAGATGTTCCACGTGTAAGATGTTCATGTGTGTAAGATGTTCGGGGGGAGTGGAGTCAGCACTGATATTACTCCAGAGGGAAATCCCCTGAGCGGGTGTCTCGGCTGTGGCCCGAACCTGGGCCGTCAGATCTTGAGGGCAACGCTCTAACCGCTGGGATACCTCCCCCCCCCCCCTCCTTCAAACCCCAACGATGTTGCTTTGAGAACATTTGTGGATATCAAAACGAAAACGGTGAAATAGAAGAGAAATTAAAATCTGAAGATTTTTGTCAGATATTTACGAAACACATGAAAAGAGGGATTCTGATCAGACACTAATGAACATGGCTAATAAATCTAAATATAAGGTACTGACAGCTTTTAGAAGAAAAAAACCTGTGTTGCTTAAACACACCTCATCTACCAGTGTCAGATTTCCTTTGTCCTGCTTTTACAAAAGTGACAAAAAACGTACGTTATGTATAGATGCATACCCAGCTGCACGCACGTAGGCACGCTTGCACGCTTGCACGCATGAAACAAAGCAAGCCCCGCCACTGTTGCATAGTTTATGCAAAGGCTCAACAAGACAGATGACACACACCACAGCCGGTTAAGAAAGACATAAAAAGACAGCTGACTGGACAGAAGAAAAAAGAAAAAGAGAGGAAAAGGAATTGAAAGGTTTGGTGGGAGCGTGAGGTGGGGGTGAGGGGGGGATGTGCGATTGTTCCGCACTGACATGAAGAAGCACACTGTTTTTTGTGGGGGAGCAGCCAGTGATTCTCTTGTACCAAACGCCTGTTCCATGTCATTAGGTCCCCCCCCCCCCCCCCCTCTTCTAGCTATGGCCTTACTACAGGGACAGGATAGCCTAGTGGTCAGAACACTGCGCTCGCAATCTAACGACCCGGGTTCGATTCCCGTTCAAGGGGATATTTTCCTCTGGAGTTAACATCAGTGCAGACTCCATTCTCCCCAAAAGTCCTTCGGACTATAAACCGAGGCCCCGTGTTTGAACGCAGGCAGAACATCTTGCACACTCGTTAAATCATGTTCCGCCTTTTGAAAGAGTAGACCATTGTGTGCCGGTGGGAACAGATGGCAAAATTTACAAAACCGCATGCACACGGGGGCTGGGTGTAAAAAAGCACATGAGTGCTTATTCCATTATTTTCGATATAAAAGAATAAATAAAATAAATAAATAAACTACCCTAGTTCCATTCTCTTTATCTCTGTATCTCTGTCTCTCTCTGTGTTATTGCCTCTTTCTGTCTCTGTCTCTTTCTTTGTGTTTGCCTCTGTCTGTCTCTCTGGTTTTGCCTCTTTCTGTATCTTTCTATGTGCTTACAAATCTGTTCCTCTCACTCTGTCTTTCTCTGTCGCTTTGTCAATCTGTCTGTTTGTTCCTTTCTCGCTCTATATTTTTTCTGTCTGTCTCTTCTGTTTGTCAGACTGTCTGCTTATCCGTCTGTCTGCCCCCCCCCCCCCCTCTCTCTCTCTCGCTCTCCCTCTCTCTCTCCATAGCTCCATATCTCCTCTCACAGGGCTGTTATGCTGAATGAACAATAAAACTGTGTCAGTGTCACTCTCTCTCTCTCTCTCTCTCTCTCTCTCTCTCTCTCTCTCTCTCTCTCTCTCTCTCTCTCTCTCTTTCTTCTGTCTCCGTCTTTCTATCTGTCTGTCTGTCTGTCTGTCTGTCTGTCTGTCTCTCTCCTCTCTCTCTTTGTGCCTGCCTGTCTGTCCGTCTGTCTATATGCCTCTCCGTCCTTTTTCTCTCTCAGTCTCTGTCTCTCTTTGCCAGTTTTAATCTAACCTCCCTCCCCCCCCTCTCTCTCTCTCCCCCGTTCTCTCCCAGTACAAGACGCTGTGTCGCTAACTGGCCAGAGAGTTTGCTGAGCACTGCTTGTGGCGAAGAGCACGTTGTGGAGATAATGTGGGCCTTTTTCTGCCTTGAAAATACATACACTTTCAAGGAACCAGACTCTCTCTCTCTGTCTAGCTATTTAGCTAGCTATCTAGCTAGCTACCTACCTACCAACGTACCTACCTACCTACCTATCTATCTATCTATCTATCTATCTATCTATCTATCTATCTATCTATCTCTATCTATCTATCGATCTATCTATCTATCTATCTCTTTATATATATATATATATATATATATATATATATATATATATATATATATATATATATATATATATATATATATATAATAATAATAATAATAATAATGTATGGAATTTATATAGCGCTGAATCTTGTAAAGCAACAAATCAAAGCGCTCAGATTTTATTTCATACCACTTTAAGTCACGGCAGATTTCTCTCCGTGAAATTCGGGCCGCTCTCCCCGGGGAGAGCGGGAGAACGCGTCGCCACTTAGCGCTGCGCCACCCTTTCACCCTTTTTTTTTTCTGCAGCTGTATTTGTTTCTCTATCAGAGTGGCTTTTTTCTAAGAATTTTGCCAGGGACAACACTCTTGTTGCCGTGGGTTTTTTTACGTGCGCTAAATAATTACGTGTAACACACGGGACCTCGGTTTATCGTCTCATCCGAAAGACTAGCGCCCAGACCACCACTCGTGGTCTAATGGATGGGGGAAAAATTTCCGGTCCAAACGGGGTACGAACCGCCGCACACTTCAGACCCGGACTTTTCGCTTTCTAGACAGGCGCGTTACCTCTAGACCACCGATCCACCATATATGTGTATATATGTATGTCTCTCTCTCTTCTCTCTCTCTCTCTCTCTCTCTCTCTCTCTCTCTCTCTCTCTCTCTCTCTATATATATATATATATATATATATATATATATTTCTATATCTGCAGAGAGAGAGACACACGCGCACAGACAAAGAGGCAGAAAGACAGCAGACAGGGACAGAGAGACTGAGACTGAGAGATAGACAACTTTTCAAACAACTGTAAAATGGCCACTCAGGTCCCCCACTCCCCTCCAAATCTTTCACATCAAAGACTGCACAGAAGAGGAGAACAGTGCGTTTTCAGTCTGAAGCGTTTTTCACTCTAATTGTGGTAGAAAAACAACCCATGCCCCTAAATGGCTGGCTACCCTGTCTGAAGCCTATTCATCTCCTTTCTTACAAATTAACTTCTGGCTTTCTTTACACTCAAGGCTCAAGCAGATAAATTATCTCTACATCCTGGTTTAGCCATCCCCCTCGTCTTTTTGCTGTCTGGCTGTGCTCTTCATGCACCTTCTGTTATTGGGTCGCTGGTGTTGATGGGTCAGCGTTCTCTATTTTCGTTTACAGACATTACTGTTAAAAATTGATATGGAAAACCTGAGTTATCTGAACGTTTTCCAATGCATGTCTGAGAGAGAGAGAGAGAGAGAGAGAGAGAGAGAGAGAGAGAGAGAGAGAGAGAGAGAGAGAGAGAGAGGAGAGAGAGAGAATAATTATGACCATTGACAAATGCTATTTTAAAACAGAGAGTGCAAAAAGCAAATTGCTAACTTCATCAATGGTTGTATAAAACTGTGAACTTTATAAATGTTTAAAGAAGACTGATAAACAATCAACTGATTCATCTACAGTTAATGAGGATCACGGTATTTTGTCAGTCTTTCCATCTGTCTGTGTACTTGTCCATCTGTCCGTCCATGTGCCTGTCTGTCCGTCCGTCAATCTGCCTGTCTGTCCGTCCGTCAGTCTGTCTGTCTGCCTTAATCTTCTCTAATTCTAACCATGGCTGCATCTTTTAGTGGGATTAGTGCAGGAAGACTTGAGGCCAGACGACAAGAGGTGGGCCCAGTGTCGGGAGTGTCTCCAATGGGCAGGGTTCAACTTCAGCACTTGACTGGCTGTTGTCTAGCTGGGAGGGAGGGGGGGGGGAGGGGGGGGGGGGGGGGCAGGCGGGGGGCGGGGAGGACAGGGAAGGAGTCACCTTGTGCAAACTGCTAATCGATTGTTGCGTAGGTGGGAGGGAGGGTGGAGGAAATGGCACTGAATCAAAGAGAGGAACTATTTCTTTACCATCATTTTGCCTGGTGGTTGACTGGAGATCTGTCTCTCTTTGTCAGCGTCTGTCTCTGCCTTTGTCTTTCTCAGTCTGCCGTTTCTCTTCGTTTCCCGCTCTCCAGAGTCTCGACTAGTGTTTGATAGACGCCAGGTCGATAGAGAGAAAGTGTTTTCCACAGCTGATGCTACCTTTCAATGCCCAGTGCCCAAACGAAGAGTTCAGCTATGAAGTTCAGGATTCAGGGAGTTGGGTACCCCATCTCACACTGGAGCAAGTCGGAATTTAAGCACACATGTCTGTTTAAAAAGCAGCAGCACCACCACATCATCAAGATGCACCCCACCCCTTCCCATCAAAATCCCCACGGGAATTGTTCTCTGTAATCTTAAAGAGAAGAACTCAGATGAAGCATAATAGGAGGAACATAATACGCATTTACAATTTGTTTCAAAATATCGATAAGTCAACACCCATCAATAAGTCAACACCCATCATAAGGAAGTGTTGATATACAGGCAATCCCTTTAATGCCCTTTCTTTTCCTCTTCTATAACATCGATATTGCTGTTGTTGTTACTGTAGTTGTAGTTGATATTGTTTTTGTTGCTGTTGTTGAAATTGTTTTTGTCGCTGTTGTTGTCGTTTTTGTTGTAGTTGTTACTGTTTTTGTCGCTGCTGCTGCCGTTGTTGTTGTTGTTGGCAGCCAAAACAGAAACGGTCAAAACAAACGTATTTGACGCAAGGAAAGATTCCTGTAAACAATGTACGGCAAGGACACTCGCAAACCCTCACACCGGAAGCCCATGGCTTCTGCTGCCCCAATCAGGCAAATTGGCCACTCCACAGCCAGCTAAGACTCCGCTCTGTCCGCTACTTGTTCTTTCACACAGCCCGCTGTACAGCATCGCTTCACGGCTTGTTCCACAACTTTCTGCTTCCAAACTTCCTTCAAGTCGCAGAGGAGAAAACTGGCACATGGTTTGTGTATGCATGTATGTGCCGGTATGTGAAAGGGTGAAAACCGGGGTCTGCACGTCTGAGGAGTCATCTAGGGCCCCATCGTGGATTGTTAGGCTTTTGTGTGGCTCTGTACATTCCTCTCCTGTCCTGTCCTGTGCTTCTAGAACAGATGTTGGGTTTTGTGTGGTTCTGTACTCTCCTCTCCTCTTTCGTCCTTGCAGAACAGAAAGCAAGGTTGGGTCCTTTTAAAAAAAAGTAAGTAAGGAAGGGAAAAGTGTGGCAGCTTGGTAAAATTGTATTTCTTGGTGAATTAGGAGGGGTAAAAGTACCACAGCTTCTTATTATGACTTTTCTTGGATAATTAGGAAGAGTTAAGAACTGCAACTTCTTGTAATCACCTTTCTTGGTAAATAACAATAATGAAAGGAAAAGTACCACAAATTCTTATAGTAGCTTTTCTTGGTAGATTATTAAAGGAAAAGTACCACAACATTTTTTATACTGACCTTTCTTGGAAAATTATGAAAGGAAAAGCACCATGGCTTCTTGTAATGGCATTCCTAGGTAAAATAGAATAAGAAGTAATAATAATGTATGGAATTTATATAGCGCTGAATCTTGTAAAAACAAACAAATCAAAGCGCTCGCACTCAAGTCATTTACACGCATGCAACTCTCCTTAAACATAATGGACAACAGATTTCAAATCCATGGGCACGCACGTATGCACGCACGCACACACACACACACAAACACACATACACACAACAAACACACACACACACACACACACACACACACACACACACACACACACACACACACACACACACACACAACCACACACACACACACTCACAACACACTTAGGAGGTGAAGGATGCGTTGAAAAGTAGAGACAGATATGAGGGGAATGTCTCAGGTAGGAAATAAGTGTGTTTTGAGGCTGGATTTGAAAGTATCAAATGAAGGCTTTTGGCGAAGTGAAAGAGGGAGGTCATTCCAGGTGGATGGACCAGAAACAGAGAAAGAGCGATGGCCAACAGTGGTTTGTTTGAATCTGGGTGTTCGAAAGCACAAAGTATCTGCGGCTGAACGAAGGGAACGGGATGGAGTGTACAGGTGAAGACAGTTACAGAGATAAGAGGGTACAGATTTGTGGAGACATTTGAAACAGAGGGTATTGATCTTATACTCCAGTCTTTGTGAGACAGGCAGCCAGTGAAGAGATCGCAAAAGAGGAGGAATGTGTTCAGATTTTTTCTTTCATAGTACAGACGAGCTGCAGAGTTTGTATGCGTTGAAGAGAGTGGATGAATGATGCTGGTAGGCCAACCAAAAGAGAATTACAGTAGTCTAAACGTGAAAGAATGAGAGATGTGACAAGCTTGGAAGTTGCATCAGTCGACGGATACTTGCGAATCGCGCTTATGCGCCGTAATTGATAGTAGCAAGACTGGCAGGTCTGGGTGATGAATTTTTCCATAGCTTCTTGATGTGCCCTGTGTTGTCTCTTTCCTATCACTAGAAGAGGCAAATGGCTTTGAGACTGAGCTGGTGTAGCTAGTGATACTAGTTACATGAGATTCTTCTGGGTTTTTTCTATGACGTGAAGCAGAACAATTGTATGGTTTCTGTACATGGCTGGTAGTTTTCTGCAAAGTAACAGTGTGGACTCTGACAGAAAAGACAAAAACAGGTATTGACACAGCCATGCATCTGCTGTCTAAAGCTTTTCTTGTAGCTGACATTTGCATGCTGTCTGAACATTTTATCGCTAGGATATGGCTTGACATGATTTTGAGGTATGTATTTGCCTAGTACTTCCGCTTGCTGAGCGTTTACTAAATGATATTTGCACCAGCTAATACATTTGACCTCTCCTTTCTTTCCTTCTTTTTTTGCTGCATCGTCTTCTGTGACGTTTATCAATATCAGTCTGAAGTGAGATCACCAGCCAGAGGGGCTCTGCACTGCTCTTTGGTGGTGTTCAATGGTGCATGTTCGGAGCTGACATATGCAGAGCACCGCCTACTAAGCCCTCTCCTGACGACAGAAATAGCTCAGTTGCGGAGCCAGACTGAGTGAGACCCCCATCCGGGTGTGCAGCCACCACATCAACCCTCCAACACCCATCTCGCGGGAACCTCCTTCTCCAAAGACCTTGACGCGAACTCATCACAGGTACAGACAGGGGTGAATGGAGAAACCAAAACTGAGGTCGCCATGGGACAAAAGCAACCGAGGCCACTGAATCCAAGGCAATTTTGTTATTGTATAATGATCAGTGAGGGTGAGGATGATGTAATGGTGATACTATGGAGCTACTACTAGCATGTGCTTTGAGACTTCTTGACAGGACTGAGTGGATCATCAGTAGGCAACAGTCAATGGCTAACACCAGACTCAGCATACTCTGTCATGCCTTAACTGTCACGAAGTTTCGGAATCCACAGCCACTTCTTGCAGAAAGGCGATGTGGAAGGTATCTGGTTCTGGTTTTCTGTCCATAAGGCAACCAAACCCTATCCACCGTAACCAAGGCCACTACCGCTGTGCGCGCTGTAAGAAAGGCAGCTAGCTGGTGACTGACGTGTGGGGCGGCCTTTAGGTGCCGGGGCCTTCTCTGCTCTCCACTTGAGGCCAGAAAATGGATAACCTTTTGTAATAAATCCACCAGACTAGACCCAACAATAAAGTGTACCAGGGCTTATTACCAATAATGTTGATATGTTTTTGTGAAAAGCTTTTTCGCCTTTATAGTTGTGGATTATTTGTGTTTGATGGCATACGATGCCTTGAATCGTATCAACTATTATGACAAAGTTCAAGGTCGGCATTACACACCGCTTTGTATGATTGAAGGAAAAAAATCGAACTGCTTTAAAACTACTTTCAATCATTATTCTCATTTACCATCTCTCTCTCTCTCTCTCTCTCTCTCTCTCTCTCTCTCTCTCTCTCTCTCCTTTATGGGGGGGCGCTGAACTGTTTTCAAAATATGTGTCGCCATGCGCTGTAAGACATTACACCTCAGAAGCATGACAGGCGGTGTCATGGTAGGTTGCCTCCTCACCTAGTTATTCTGGGGGGCGTTTTTACTGCAATGTGGAGATGTCGAGCAGAACCCAGGGCCGACACGCAAGGACAGCACGCGCCAGACCTTGATGAGTGACAGCCGAAGAGTCAGCACTGACAAGACGCCAGCCACTACACCGACAGCCTCCAAGCCTGCTGCAGAACCCTCTCTTCAGGATGCCATCTCCATGCTACAAGAGCTGAAAAAGGACGTTGCAGAAGTGAAAGGAGACATCAGGGAGATCCGGGATTGCTGTACTGCTCTGCGGGAGGAGATTCAGTCACTGAAGGAGGAAGTGGCTGACCTACGTCGGGAAAATGAGGAGCTGAAGAAGAGAATGCAGGACATCGAGCGTAAAACAGACGACCTTGAAGGGCGCTCAAAACGGAACAACCTGATTTTTTACGGACTTCCTCGCAGAGAAAATGAAACGCCAGCAGAATGTGCAGGGATCATCAATGACCTCATGGTGGATACTCTGGAGCTGACTGGTGGCCTCCAGTTCGACAGAGTCCACCGCCTGAACAAGAAGGCAAACGCACCAATCATCGCCTGCTGCACTTTCTTCAAGGACAAGGAGAAAATCTTGAAGGCACGACACAAACTGAAGGGCAGTGACGTGTTCCTGGGGGAGGACTTTTCCTTTCGTGTCAGGGACATCCGGAAGAAGCTGTCCCCTCACCTGAAGAAGGCCAGGAGTGAAGGGAAACACGCCACCATGATCCACGACCATCTCCTCATCGATGGAACCAAGTTCTATCTAGGTGAGGGGGATATCCTGACGGACACTTTATAGGGGGGTGGCCTGCCCAGTATTACACCGGTAGCACGGCAAAGGTGTGCACGAGAAAGACGTGGTAAAAAGACGAACGGGGACAGGACTAGTGATGGGCACACTGTGAGTAGCGCAGCATCGCTGAATGTAAACACGGGTTTCGTGGTGGCTCAGGGGTGGGGAGAAAATGTAAACAAACCGGGGTTAAATTTGTGTAACACTGTTTCAAATGTTATTCATCGCGATTTCGATGAGTGTACTGATGATTGTACAAATATTGTAATTGGAAACACTAACATTTTAGGAGAAGAAACAAATGATTGTGATGTTAACCATGTATCAAGGGATGAATCAGGAGTTGCAGGAGATGTGAGGAATATGGTTGGGGGGTCGGCTCAAAACGAAAACTGTATTTTGGCCCACGTGGATTATGTTTACAATGCTATGTTTAACGGACAGGAAGAAAATGAGAGCCAGGGGTGTGAGAATGATAACTTGAAAAATAACTTTAGGGGGTCGTCTCAAAAAGAGAATTGTGTTTTGAACCAGAAGAAGAGTGTCTGTGTTGCTGTATTTGATGGACAGGAAGAAAACACGAGACAGAGGATTGAAAGGGACAACTCTGGTGTGAATGACAGGATGCATGGAAATGATTATGATGGTTGTGATGAAACTAAGGTTTTCTTGGCGTTTCTTCATTGGAACATTAATGGTCTTTTCTCCAAAATGAATGACAAGGAATGCATGTCTTATTTATCTAAATTCGATTTTCTTTGTATTGTAGAAACTTTCGTGGCAGATTTGACTTGCTATACATTTTCCGGCTACTCTGTTTTCTATAAACCAGCCATAAAGTTTACATTACAAGGAAGGTTTTCAGGTGGCATAATGGTTCTCATTAGAAATAAGTTTATTTCTTATGTTAAAGAAATTAAAATGAACACTCGCAATATTCTTATGTTTTTGATTGATAAGAGTCTGCTTGGCTTAAAGCAAGATATCATATATGTGTGTGCATATGTGCCACCTGAGGGCTCACCATATTATGCTCATTTTGATGTAGAAAATGGTATTAGTGAACTTGAAGACTGTCTTTTTGATTGTATGCTTGAGTCGAATGAGGCATATGTGATTTTGTCTGGTGATCTAAATGGCAGAATTTCTGATATATCTCCAGATATTTGTGTTGATGATAATATGCTTGAACACCATATAAACCAGCCTGTTATACCCCTGAACAGAAATTCAGTAGATACAGTGCTTAATCACTATGGCAAATGTTTGATTAATATGTGTACAGCTTTTGATCTGTGTGTTCTGAATGGCATGTGTAGAGGAGATACTGTTGGTCATTATACATACATTTCGGAAACAGGCAATAGTGTAAATGATTATTTTTTGTTGTCCTATGAATTGTTCAACATTTTGTCTTCATCATGCCGGCTAATAGTTTCAGAAAGATTGGAATCTGATCATTTACCTTTAGAATTTTATTTGAATTGTAACACAAAGAGTCAGACAGGGGACGTTCACGACACTTTCAATGATAATGTATTTATTGAAAAGATCATATGGAATACAGACTTAGTAAACACCTATGTTCAGGCAGTCAGCTCTGATGAATCAGTAAGGTTGCTTGAGCAGCTATGAGTTTAGTTGACCACAATTGCAATGACGCTCTTACTGTTTTTAATGAGTGCCTCAGAAAGCAGGCTGACTGTATGAAGAAGAAAATTAACCTGACCAAAGAAGCAATAATAGTGACTGGTATGACAGAGAGTGCAAATTAAGCAAGGGAAAAGCTAAAAGACTTCTTAGAAAAATTTAGACAAACAAAGAATAAGGAAGACAGCCATGCCTACTGTATTGCCAGAAGGAGTATAAAAATTTGATCAAAAGAAAAGAAAAAGAACATAATGACGCCTTGTTAGAAAAACTTGTGTCCTCTGTAAATAATCAAAGAGAATTTTGGGAAACAGTACACAAAATATCCTTTAAAAGAAAATCTCCTCGTAGTGATTTAACCATTGATGATTGGTTCAAACATTTTCATATGTTGCTTGAGGTAGGGACAACAACAGAGACACACACTGAGTGGGACAATAACACAGATAATGACTATACTGACAATGATGACATTGAGTTTAGTCCAATGAATCGTCCAATATCAAAAGAAGAGGTACTATTTGCGTTAAGAAAGATAAAGAATGGCAAAGCTGCTGGCCCAGATAATATCATTGGGGAAATGTTGAAGTGTTCTGGAAATCAGGTTGTTGACTTTCTTGTAAAGTTTTTTAATACATTATTTGACAAGGGCATATTTCCAGATAACTGGACATATTCTATTGTGATTCCATTATTTAAAAAAGGTGACATAAATAACCCAGGTAACTATAGAGGTATAGCCCTAAGTGATGCAAGCAGTAAGATATATAGTACAATAATCAACAGTAGACTTCAAGAGTGGGTAAAAGAACATAATTTAACAGGTGAATACCAAGCAGGATTTAAAAAAGGCTATTCCACAGTTGACCACATGTTTTGTTTGTTGGCTTTGATACAAAAACAGTTATGCTTGAATCGTAAGCTATATGTAGCTTTTATTGACTTCGAAAAAGCCTTTGACAATGTGGAAAGAAATTTTTTGTGGTCCATTCTTAAGAAAAATGGCATAAAAGGTAAGCTTTTTCAGTCTGTTCATAGTATGTATGTAAATGTTAGAGCTAGAGTTAGATCCGGGGCAGATTTGACAGATTACATTAACTGTACTAGGGGTGTGAAACAAGGAGACGTTACCAGTCCAATTTTGTTTTCTCTTTTCATAAATGAGTTAGCATTAGATGTTATTAGAAGAGGAAGACATGGTGCTATTCTTACAAATGATTTCATTGAATTATTCATACTGTTGCTTGCTGATGACGTGGCTTTAATATCTGAAACACCAATTGGATTGCAAACACAGCTCAATAGTTTACAACAAGCAGCTTCTTCATTACATTTAAAAGTAAACATGAATAAAAGTAACATTGTTGTATTTAGAAAAGGGGGGTATTTAGCAGCAAGGGAAAGATGGGTTTACAATGGACCCTGTCATGCCAGTTGTCAATGCATACAATACTTGGGAATTTATTTTTCAACAAGGCTAAGTTTTGCTTCTGCATGTTGTGATCTGAATAGTAGAGCAAAACGTGCACTGATGTGCATTCTACAAAAATTGTATAGGTTAAAAAGTAACTCATTGAAGACTTTCGTAAAATTATTTGATTCTCAAATTCAACCTATTGTTCAGTACGGTGCAGAGTTGTGGGGGTTTGATAATACTGCATTTCATTGTGAAAAGATACATTTATTTGCATTGAAAAAATACTTGGGGGTAGAAATGCGCACACCTAATGATTTAGTGTATGGAGAAACAAGTAGATATCCCATTTATATAAATTCAGCTTTAAAGTGTATCAAATATTGGTTAAAGTTGACAAGAATGCAGGGATTTAGATTACCATATAAAGCATATAGAACACTACTAGATTTGGATGCTCGAGGTAAAGTTAACTGGGTTACAAATATTCGTTGTAAATTGTATATGTATGGATTTGGCTGTGTGTGGTTGAATCAGGGAGTGGACGGGGTGAATGAGTTTCTTTCGGCTTTCAAAGAGAGAATGGTTTTGTGTAGATGGCAAGAGTGGAACTCTCATCTCAATGATAGTGAGAGATTTGATATTTATAGAACTTTTTGTACTTTGCCTGACGAAAAAACGTATCTATTGTTGAACATTGATAGACATTTCAAGCATGTAATGGCACGGTTTAGAATGGCATATCTGAAATTACAATACATAGTTACAGATACAAACGGCACATTGAAGCTGATCTCATATGCCCAATATGTAAACAGGAGATTGAAAACGAAGTCATTTTGTCATGCGCTGCCAATTTTCAAAGAACTGAGAGAACAGTACATACCACTTAAATTTTATAAATTCCCAAGTCAGTTTCGATTTGCATTACTTATGGCCTCAAAGCATGAACAAACAGTTAGAAATTTGTCAATTTACTTATACAAGGCATTTAAACTGCGTTCAATATTGTTGTCTTGAATTTTCAATTATTTCTATTGTTTTGTGATTGTTTTCATATGTAACTTTAATGCTATTGTGTGTTTGTTGTATACCCCCTATCATGAGGGGCAATGGCCTATACATGATTAAATTATCCGAATCCGAATCCGAATCTCTCTCCTTTACACACACCCCCTTCATGAGGGGCCAAGGCCTAAAATGAAGAAAACTTTCGCATTCGCATTCGCATTCTCTCCCCTTTGTCCGTCCGTCCGTCTGTCTGTCTGTCTGTCTGTTTCTCGGACACGAGGCACAGCCCTGCTGTTGATGCAGCCACAAGTCTTTTCTTCTTCCTTACTCCCCGAGGAGTCACAGGGGCAGTGCACTGAGCTGTTCTGGCTGTTTCCCTAGGGCAAGTTGAACCTGGCGGGGCCTTTCCCGCTCCAAGTACAGCGTGCATGCTGGGTATGCTGTGTTGTTGTAATGTACGGACCGCTGACATAAAGTATTGATCTTCAACGTGCATAGTTGGTCTTCTAGACGCGTATATGCACGCAGGGAATAAAACTACAGGCATGTCTGCCCTTAAAGTTGACCTAAAAAGCACCCTGTTATTGTAAGAATATCCGCCCTCACTTCATCAGACATTGCTGCCGAATGTAGAACTCAAGACTTCATGGACGCATAGGAGGCCATTTAAAGGTTCTATCCACTGAGCCCACAACCGCCGCAAATGGAGCCAAGTTGTACAACGTTCGTCACTGCAGTGCCCCTACGACCCTGGGGGGTTTTATAGGAGCAGATGAGATGAGATCCACTGAGCCGCAACCCATCACCACTCCCTGTCTCTTGTGGGCTGGTCAACTACAGTTGTGCCTGCAGTGTGAGGCAACCTTTAGGCAATTTGTGGCATCAGCCTTTTTCTCTCTAAAAATGGGGCCAGACATGAATTTCGCAAAATTAATTTCACAAGCATCTCCGGTCCGAAAACCTCACTGTACTTTTTCTTTTGAGGTTTTGATCAGTAACAGAGGGAGCTGCTTCTATGACTTGTTTATATTGGCTTTCTTGAAAAAAGCACCCCAGCTTTCTTAAAAAATTTTTTTTTATCCCTTGCAGATATTAGAGAGTTGATATTCCAAATTGGTGCGGAAATGATTTCCTCGGATAACCAAACAATGTGATGATTGTCAAGATTGCTTTTTGCCTTGCTGACCTCTTTCCATGTCCTGGTCATTTCCTTTTTTAACTTGGGGTTGATTTTTCCATCAGAGAGCAAATCATTTCTTCTAAATTGCTTTTCATTATTAGGGGTTGCCAGGTATGCAAATATGGGGAATCAGTTTTCCTTCACGAGGATATTAGCGGCATTTTTTAATTTTCAATTTTGCCGAGTTGTGTTTATTTCACTCGAGGTTTATTTCTCTTCAGGTGTTCTAATTCGGTTTTTGGTATAATTTACTTCTTTAAGTTTTGTCCGTCTAGTTTTACAGGGATGTCACTGCACGCAGGAATAATTATGTTCCATACACTGCTACACTCTATAATACACAAGTCACAGCTACACTCTATAATACACAAGTCACTGCTACACTCTATAATATACAAGTCACTGCTACACTCTAAACACACAAGTCACTGCTACACTCTATAATACACAAGTCACTGCTACACTCTATAATACACAAGTCACTGCTACACTCTATAATACACAAGTCACTGCTACACTCTATAATACACAAGTCACTGCTACACTCTATAATACACAAGTCACTGCTACACTCTATAATACACAAATCACTGCTACACTCTAAATACACAAGTCACTGCTACACTCTAAATACACAAGTCACTGCTACACTCTAAACACACAAGTCACTGCTACACTCTATAACACACAAGTCACTGCTACACTCTATAATACACAAGTCACAGCTACACTCTATAATACACAAGTCACTGCTACACTCTATAATATACAAGTCACTGCTACACTCTATAATACACAAGTCACTGCTACACTCTATAACACACAAGTCACTGCTACACTCTATTATACACAAGTCACAGCTACACTCTATAATACACAAGTCACTGCTACACTCTAAACACACAAGTCACTGCTACACTCTATAATACACAAGTCACTGCTGCACTCTATAATACACAAGTCACTGCTACACTCTATAATACACAAGTCACTGCTACACTCTATAACACACTAGTCACTGCTACACTCTATAATACACAAGTCACTGCTACACTCTAAATACACAAGTCACTGCTACATTCTATAATACACAAGTCACTGCTACACTCTATAACACACAAGTCATTTTACCACGAGTGTTGTGGAGCACTGCACTGGCTGACACTGACTATCCTTATTCGCAGCGGTGGTGTGCCAATGCCCAGGTCTTCTCAATGCTTTCTTTGTTAGTTCATTCAATGGTTTTCTCCACCTCATTTTTCATCGCCTGTCTCGTCGTTTGCTCACCCGAACTATGCCATTCAGATGGTGAGTAAAAGGCTGTCAGACTATGCCATGCCATGCAGATGGTGTGTAAAAGGCTGTCAGACTATGCCATGCCATGCCATGCAGATGGTGTGTAAAAGGCTGTCAGATCTAGTGACCAGACCACACCACTTCACTTTTCTTTTCAAAACAAGTGTAAAGAGGTCAGTTTTCTGTTTAAAATGTTTTCAAAGTTCAGTTATCTTTTCAAGAAAGTTGAAGCGACCATTTCCACACACACCAAACGCTTTCTGACAATCAATCCACTTAACAGATATTTGACCGATTGAATGCATCACTCAGTGTCCTGGTTGTTCCTCGCGTGCATGCTGAATATTGTGATGTGGCCTCAGCTCACTGGAATAAAGAAATATTGAAGCCACATTTAATGGGATTTCCACCCCTGGAGTTAACATCAGTGCTGACTCCACTCCCCCAATAGTCCTTCCCATGAGCTTATAAATCGAGGCCCCGAGTGCGAACGCACACAGAGCATCTTTCACACACGTTAAAAACTCGTTCCACCTTTCGGAAAAGTAGGCCATTCGTACCAGTAGGAATGGGTGACAACATTTTATTATATAAACACTGCACACGCTTGTTTCTGTCCCTTCTGAAATCTTTAATGCATGTAACAGCTAATTGTGTATAGCAACAAGTATGTTGGAAAAAACCGAAAGGGTTACTTATTCAAGAACAGTGTATTTTTTCTTGATCACTTCAGCATATATATGACTATTCAAAATAAGACAATCTCAAGAAAAGTGTCATCGTAGTTCCGTGAAGTCTTCGCAGGGAATAGTCATCCACAATTCATCAGCCGATGAGGTCCTTAAAGATAATCCTGCACACAGAAACAAAAGATGTCAACTCAGTTGCTTTCAGTTCAAGAAATTTCTCTCATCGTGGGAATGCAGGGAGCCAGTCAGTGTAAATAGCATCCCCACCTCCTGGAAATTCTGTGCGAGGAATTCCCTCTTTTCTATCCCTCTCTTTGTTTCTGCATTGTTCCTTTTCATCCTGTCATCTCCTTCCTGTCTACTTTCTGCCTTCTTGGTTCATTCTCCTGCTTTTTTCCCCACAAAGACCACACCACACCCACCACACCCTACCCCACCCCATCACACCTACACCCCCCATCCCCCATTCCCCCAACCCCCCTCCCCACCCCATCACACCCTACCCCCCCCCCCAATCCCCCATTCCCCCCAACCCCCCCTCCCCACCCCATCACACCCTACCCCCCCCCCCCCCCCCAATCCCCCATTCCCCCCAACCCCCACTCCTCCCCACCCCATCACACCCTACACCCCCCCCCAATCCCCCATTCCCTCCCCCCCTCCCCACCAGACCACACCTCTTTTCACAGACTGAGGGGTACTTGAGTTCGCAGCGGAAGTCAGCCCAGGTGCCGTTGGCGGGCACGAGCATGGCCACGCAGTCCTCGCTGTGGTGGACACTGTCCGGCTGACCGCTCTGCCAGTGCTGGTACTGCGGCCGCTTCATGCTGTGCGTCCACAGGTAGTCGTCCTCCGTGAAGAAGTCCTCCAGCCCTATCCACACCAGGCTTGCTGCACAGCAGGGCCGTCATCATCGTATGGGTCAGAGGATGGTGGTCATGATGACGACCATGATGATAATGATATAAACAAGAACAACAACAACAACATCAAGAACAATAAGAACAACAAGAGCATTAACAAGAAGAAGAAGAAGAAGAAGAAGAAGAAGAAGAATGACGATGAAATAATAATAATGATGACGATGATGATAGTAATAATAATATGTGGACTATTTTTTGTATTGCGCTGAATCTGGTAAAGCAAACAAACCAAAGCGCTTGCATTCAAAATCATTCACGCCCTGGCTACCGTTCACATATTAGGACTAGAAATTCGGGTGTTTTTTTTCATCTTGTGATGTGTGCGTGCTATTGTTCGAATGCTGTGTTGTGGTATTTTTGTGTGATAAATGTAATTCTGCCTACTGTTTTCATTATGTATGGCTTGTAACCCACATGAATTTCTCTGTTTGTGAGATCTTAAAAGATATGAATTGAATTGAATTGATAAGATATGAAAAAAAGGTAAACGTGTCCCATAACCTATGCAGTTGGTGAGAATTGAGGTATCAGAAACCTCAGCTTCTTTCAGTGCCAGCGTATTGAGGGTGGCACCCATCTCCCCTCCCTCGCTGCTTTACCTCCCCTGTTCCTAAAAAGAGCAGGTAACTATTTACAGCTGTGTCAATCAGGGGGCTGCATTGAAGCCAAGGCTTACAAAGCGTTGCCCATCCGCAAGGCAACCAGACCAACAGGTAACGTAAAGGTCTTCCATAACCTATGTGGTCGTTGGGGAGCGAGACGTCAGAAACCTCAGCTTCTCCAGGGGTCAGCATATTGAGGGCGGCGCCCTTCTCCTCTCCCTCGCTGCTTTTCCTCCCTTGTCCGTAAAGAGGGCAGGTATCCATCTTCAGCTGGGTGAATTAAAGGACTGTATTGAAGCCAAGGCTCTCACAAGGTCACCCATCCGAAAGACAACCAGACTAAATGCTGATGTACTGACACGAAAGCTACGCAATGTTAGTTAATGCAGTGTAGTATGAAGCTGGGAACTGGGTGAAGTGTTGCTGTTGATCCCTTCGTTGTGGTCTGCTTGTTGTTGTTGTGAAATGTTCCAAAACAACACGTTCTGTTTGTAAAAATCAGGTCCTTCCCCCGTACATATCATATAGAGACTTTGAGAACACAGTGAACTAGTGACGAAGCTGTAGATTTCGATTTACAGCGCCATTACGAACGGATTAATGACGCTTTCATTCACAAACACGTTGACCATATATGCACATTCTAAGCGCAGAATGGGGACGGGATAGCTCAGTGGTCGGAGCACTCGCTTTCCCCCAGCCAAGTTAAGCAGCGTCGAGCGTGGTTACCAGTTGGATGGGTGACCGTTTGCGCGCCTTGGCTTCAGTACAGTTCCCCCAGTTCACCCAGCTGTAAATGGGTACCTGCCCTCTTTAGGGTCAGGGAAGGTAAAGCAGCGAGGGAGAGGAGA